>VZRL01002506.1:0-151038 GCA_013397895.1 Origma solitaria | reverse complement strand
CGCAGAGCCCTATGTGGGGGTGCACACACGCGTGTGGGGGTGCAGACACTCGGGGTGTGTCCGTGTGCTCTTGGGAGTCACGCTTTTCCCACCGGACAGACCCCTCTCCTCGCTCCGGAGGACGTAAAATACCCCCAGGGCTGGTCCCGCCAGTGTTTTCGCGGGGAGGAGCGCACCGCTCCCTGTCGCTAAAGGCTAAGCTCTACCTGGGACTCTGCTCCCGGCCCACCTACACTCATTCTTTCTCTTGCCTTTCCTTCGAGGGCACGGGATTTTCCCAACGTGTGAACCCTCGTGCAGCCGAGTGGCAGGACGGGATCTGTGCCCGCTTCGCGAGGCGGCTGTGCGCTCCCGGTGCCCTCGCCGGAGCGGGCGGAGGCAGCAGGAGACGCCGAACCCGGGGTTGAGTGTGTAATGTGTGGGGAGCAGTGAAAAAAGTCGCTGGAAACGTGCGTACCGTGGTTTGACAGTGTCGTTAGTTTGGAGCGCAGCTCCAGACAGTAGCGAGTGGTTACAACTTGTCTGAGGGTTTCTCCGTCCTCAGAGCAATTAATTAAAACCCGTTTAACTGGGCTATGTACAGCTCTCTGTCACAGATCAAATTAAACGAGGCAGCTTTTCGAGCTGGTCGCAGGCTTTTTATACAATTTCCACAGTACAGCTTTGTAACAGAGTGCATGGGTGAGTGGAGGACCCCTCATCCAATAGAAATGCTGACATACAAATTCAAGAGGTATAAATAAAAAAAAAAAAAAATCAAGCATCAACTTGTATCCCTTGCACCTCCCTTTTATCGCACATGAAGATCTAGCCCTTGGTTCCTTGCTGGGTTTCACAACTTGGACACGATTAACCAGAACAAAAATGCAGTTCTCAGAAAAGAACCTAATGACTACAACAGGTGGAAAGATCTTGTCCCGCAATTTCTGTTCACGGTTTTTCCCTTCTATTTTCCTCCCGACCGAGGAGAACCTTCCCGGCTGCTGCCACACAACTTTCCTGGCGCCGCCGGCCGCATTTGGGCCCAGAGCTTTGCTCCCCTCCCTGCCAGCCCTGTGGGCTCACTGAGGCCACTTAACGCTGTGCAAACCCCGACTTCACCCGCTGGGGCTAGAACCACATCAGAGCCGGGTTAAACGGCAGCCTTTCCAAGTGAAACTTGACATTTCTTGAACCACCTAAACAGGCAGCTGATCTTGCAACTGGATCTCTTGAACTTGGTTTGACACTACGATGGGTGCTCAGGCTGGGTTCCACACACTGCACGGTGAAAGGGCAGCACGTTGGACTTGGGGGTTGCTCTTTCTCCCCAGTTAGGCTACATTACCCGTATATATATGTGTGTATATATATATATCTATGTGCATAAAGATACTGCAGGGGAAGAGATATAGGTTTACTTTTTCCCCCCATCTGGGTTGTTTATACAGGTGCGGGCTGAATGCTTTCCCTACTAAAGATTAATGGGAGAAAGTGCTGAATTTCTTTAAGCTAAGAAGAAAATGGTACCCAGTCTTAATAGCCACAATGGCAAATCTCACCTTTCCTGCCTACCTCTGCCTCTGCGGATTAAAGGTGACACATAATGGACACCTGGACTCATTTAATGAAGGGATTGGGAGCGGGGAGAGTAGTCAAATTCTCAGATCGTCTTTGGCTACTTCTTGGTTAGTAAAGGAAATGGGAAATGCAGTGGAGTAAATCCGAAGTGAAAGTCAGGGTTTACTTCGTATTTGCACTCAATATAGCCGAGCAGTTCTGACTCCTCTCACATCTATCAAACTGCTAATTTCTGCGACCCTGACGAAGATATCATTTTCAGGATAAAGTCTTTGATGGGGCCAGGGCGTTACATCATGCTTCCATTTGTCAGACTTTGATCCTTTATGCTCTCTGTGAGTTGAGCAGGGAAAGCCCGTGGTAGATCAAGGCAGCATTTTACACTTTACCATTGTCAGATGCAGTCCCTTTCCCCTTTTTCCATTAAATGATAAAATCACGAACTGTGCCAGAGCTCCGAGGGCAGCATCCTTCCCTATTTCACAGTCTATCCCTGCGCACTCAGCGAGGTGCAGCGGCAGCCTGTGTTTGCAAAGTCTGGCGCGTGTGTGTATGTAAAGGGATTGGAGCAGCAGCTAGAGCAGCTCCTACATGAGAAGAAGTTCCCCCAGGGAGCTTTGCCTCTGCCACCGTTGTTGGCCCTGAGGACACAAAAATCAGCTTTTCTGCACTGCGGGGAGTTCTCTGAATTGGGGAAGCTTACTTGGGCGGAATGGCATTTTTTTTTCCTCACGCTTTTACACGAGGCATTTTAGTAAATAAATACAACTAACCCACCCAAGCAAAGAGAGGAGAGGAAACCAGATCTCTCCTTTACTTTCTGCAGCAAGTGAGGGTGTTTCGGGCCTCAGCTGAGGGCTGACGAGGACGGAGAACATCCCGGGACAGGCCGGGAGGTGCCTATGACTGGGAGCTTCCGCCCCCGCGGCAAAAGCGCGGCCCTAACAACCCGGCGGGTGCCTGTGATGAGGCATAGGGGGTATAATCCTCTCACTTCCTTACTTAAGTTTCAGAATAAATTATAGCAAGAAGCAAAAGAGAAAAAAATGAGCGGAGGCCAAGTCTGTAAAACGCGGGTTATCTCCGAGAATGGGAGGACGAACTGCCAAAAGCCCCAAGTCTTTCACCCTGATCCTCTAGGGAGTTGGCAGCGACAAAGCAGGGTGGAGGAGAGAGATGATGTGTTCTCGGTAAAGGGCTTTAAATACGGCTTTTCTTTGGCGTTTATCCTTTCCTCGAACTCAGCAGCGTTATCGCATTCGCCCCGACCTGAAGTGCGCTACACTCTCTCAGAAAGACCTAAATGTAACAAGGGCGTTTTTATTCGTTTTCCCGCGGCGATGAGAAAGGAGGGATGTCTGGAGGAGAGGAGGACAGCGTCTGGCAAACGTGTTCATCCTCATGTCTTCACAAGCATTTGCAATACGCATCCAGGCGGTGTGAAGGGCGTGCTAGGATTCTGCCACGAAGTGATGGATGCTTAAGATGGCTGGTCTAGTAGGAAAAGCAGGTGGATGAATTATAACCTTCGCTTAATGCCACTTAGAGCAAAGACTCAGATTTCCGGTAAAGGCACCGAATGAAGGGAGAACTGTGTAATTGTCCCTCATTCCCCCAACAATCTTGTCTCGACTAAAAACGCCTGCACCTGGAATGCTGTTTGCTACAGCCAGTGTCCCCTGTGCCCTGACCGTAGCCAGAGGTTTATCACGGCTGGGGGCATCATTAAAGGATTCCCTTTCTTATTTGTCGGTTCCTAAGGTGACAGCGCCGTGGTGCCCAAGTCCCGAAACCCTGGCAGCTGCCTCTCGGGGAATACTCCGTGTGAGCTGGCCCAGCTCCGCTGGAGCTGCGGGGGATCCTGAAATCATCACGGGAGAAGACAGGAACCGAGCAGTTACTGGAAATGAGTGTGTGTGCTTTGGGAGCAGGAGGGACTTCCCTAAAAAGTGGCTTTCTACCATATAACAAAATTAAAAACGACTCAGTGGGTCAAGCCATGTCAAATAAAGCAAACAGGAGATGATAAATGAACCCCTGGAAGGAAAACAAAAAAAGTATTTACTTGAATTTATTTTGCCTAGCGGGGGCAAACCTTGCAATCAAGGGACGTGCTCGATGATTCACTTGGCGAAAGGACTACAAACCGAGGTTAAAACCCGCCTCTCCCTCCCCCCCCTCCAGCATCCCACAGGCCGGGGCTATCCCGCTTGTCCTCCTGAGAGCCTGCGGGGCCACCTCCGAGAGAGGGGCGGGCAGCTCCCCCTGTCGTCGGGCCAGTGTGTGCTTGGGCGATCGCCGGCCCGGCGGAGGAAGCCCCCGGCTCCAGGAGGAAAACCCGGCCCGAGGGAGCTGCTGGCCGACAAGAGTGAAGCGAGTCGCAGATATCCTGGTTTTACCGCCTGGACTGTGCTGAGGGTTCGTGCTTCTCTCTCAAGAAACCCTGGCATGCTTTTAAAATTTAAAAAAAAAAAAAACAAAACAAAAAAACCACCAAAAGCAAACACTTCTGCTGTCAAAAAACCCAACCCGACCAACCAAAAACCCACCAAACAAACAAGCAAACAAAAACCGCCGCATGTTTGTCCTTCGAGCTGCAAATTCACCCAGAGGGGATCCCTCCCCGCAGCAGGAGATGAACGCATCTTCCCCGAGGAAAGAAACCGCTCCCTGTTGTTGCTTCTTCTCCCCGGAATTTCTAGTGCAATAACGAGATGTTATCAAGTGAGATCGCTGCTTTGCCCGGATTTTGGCCAGCAGTGCATTTTGCTCAGGTATCCCCAACTTTCAGCAGGGTTTCCCCTGTGGAATAGCCAGGCAAACTCTCTAAATACCTCCTGGCGCCAGAAGAAAGTTCTCATGTAATAGATACCCGCTGGTGTGAGAACACGGATTCTGCTCACTTTGTCAATCAGCCGGGGGGAGGAAGGGGGTTGAGGAGAGGGAGATGGGGGTTTCCTTTAATTAAAAAAAAAAAAAAAGAGAGAGAGAAAAGTATTTTTTCATTAATTCTATTTTTTAATAGTGCCAGGAGATGCTCAATTGGTCTAAAAGTATCAGAATTAATGGTGCTCTTTCAAGCACAGTTTATTTCTCCTCTTGGAGCAAATTAGTTGGAATAACAAGCAAACATCAGGCAAGAGGAAACACTGTGTTAGTCTCCTCCTTGTGTTTCACTCTGAGAGGGAAGCCCATCAGGGCAAGACGGAAGAGATGGGGAGAGATAACACCACTACAGCACTTCATTATACTTGAACGTTCCAACACGCTTGCTGCTTTGGCTGGGCTGCAGCAGAGCAGACAGATGAGTGCAGCTACCCCAGGAACTGCTAGCAAAGGCAGTGGGGGCTCTCATCTGGGGACACACAGCCGGTGAGACAGCTTTGCGGGCAGCAGAAGGGAAATCACTGCCCGGAGTTATTCAGAGTCAAAAAAAACCTCTGGCACCACAACATTAACTGCATTAAAGGGAGGCTGCAAAGGGCACACAATGCATGCAGACTGCAGTCACAGCAGCCTCAGGTTCAGTTGCTGTTGAAATTATTCCTGATTTTCTCTAGGGAGCAGATTTTCTACGGAAGGCACTTAGCAGCCTCCTGAGAACCAGGCAGGACAGCTGCCACACCTTATCTCAGCAGCACTCCGAGCCCAAGTGCAGGCCATGTTGGGATGGATGCTTTTTTTCTTTTAAGAGACAGTTTTTCGTAGTTTGCTCCCCCTCAAAGAATATTGTGTATCTGGGTACAATATTCAATTTTCCAGCTGTTTAAACTGGTGGAGCTATAATGCACCTAGATTTTAAATTGATAAAATTACAAGTGACCGCATCCATCACTACTGGGTTAATTCTGGATGTGAGATATGTGATGTGACATGGTTCTGGTAATGATTTTTAGATGTAATAGACATGGCTCTTCTAAAATGCAATCTTGGTCGTGATCTTACTGCTGTGCATTCTGCTTCTGTGGGCACTTGACACACAGACCAAATACAAAATAAGGGCTGCACTTTTTGGCTGCTCTTGGCAAGAAACGAAAGAGTAAGGTGAAAGATTATTGACTCCAGGTCTGTGAGGAACTGGCAGGGCATGGATATAGAAGACAGTTTATTACAGTACTTGGGGGAATAATCCCCAGGTTCAGTGAGTTCTTCAGATTCCCAGACTTGTAGGGGAATGTGGATAAACCTCCCTCCTGCAAACAGATGCCTCTTTGGTCCTTCAGTCCTTCAAACATTGAGTGAAAAAGGTGCTTTTTCTATGAGTGAAAAAGGTGCTTTTAAAAAACATATTACATCACTTTAAGGTAAAAAAATCAGGCTCTTGCATTCTAGATGAGCAGAAAGGAACAAACAGACCAACTAATACACCTTTGAAGGTGTAACCATTATGTTCAAGGTTGCTATTCATGATATTGTGGAAAGACAAATTACGTACTCAACTTGCATATCTAAAACAGCATTCCAGGAGGCAGCAGGAAGGATACAGGTATGGTTTCTCATATGACTTCATAAATAAAAGCTTCACAGTGGTGTCCTGTGAGGGACTCATCCCAAACAGAGACTGGATTTACAAAGCAAATGCTGCAGAGATTGATGTAGTCTCAAAAGACTGTTATTTGTGTTTGGAAATCTCATTGTATTATTACATTAATATAATAACAGAAAGGGAAGGACCTGGATGGATAATTTATTAGTTTGGAACAAATATATCTGTTGTACTATAATGTGGAACAAACCCTGCATCCTTGGCATAAGTAGAAACATTCAAAGTTGGTTCCAAACACACCTTATGATGCCTCTATTGAAATAACAGATATTTTTTTTCAAAAACACCTGAAAGATTTAACAAGTTAAGATTCATCTGGTGCCAAACTAAGATGCAGGTGAAGATAGATGATGGCCACAATTCCCTGCCATTGGAAGTAGTCACTTGTGGTCAATGATGGATGATTTCCAGTGAAGATGTACAGAACTATTCAAAGGGATATTCCACTTCAAGAATATGTAAATAATTTACTTTTTAGTTTTCTCCTACATTAAAAGAAAAAATATAGTTTACATCTGTCTGGAGCAAATCCAACAAAAGTGAGCAGAATAAGGTCATGTCCAAGATGTATAAGGCTAATCCTTTACATGATTTTATGTAAGTTACTGTGGTTTAAGGGTGATAGAAAGATTGAAGGGGGTATTTTCTGCATTCTTTGCCTCAAAATTATCACTTATTCAACATACATAGCTAGTGTCTTTGTATTTATCTATGTGTAGCATTTGAGATGTAGATAAATTAACATAAACTTTGTTTAGGGTGCAGTTAATCTCAACTGATTTCAGCCACCTCAGTTTGGTATCACAGTTCAGATAGTTAGGAGTGAGGGGCAAGAGTTACAGTTTGTAGGTCAAAGTGTCACCTGTTACATTTGTTACATGAAATGTCAAAATGTGGGAGGCATTCTTAAGGCAGTGTAATGAAATGCTGCACTGACATCCATTTCTTTCTTTGCATTCTTTAGATGAATAAGGTGTCAGCGCTTGAGCAGTGTCCGGCAGAAACAGAGATCATGCCTGAAGTGGATGGAAATATGATTAGAAAGACCTTTTTTATTAAGAGAACTTTGTCTTTCAGCAGAGGCAAAGATTAGCAAGTGCTTAGACTCTGTGATGTATCTGTTCTGTCTCTATAATGCTGTCATGGTCAGCAAAGCTGGAGTGGAGAATGTTATGTAATAAAAAAAAAATTGCTTTTATTCTTCTTTTGGTTTCTCTCCTCAAACTCACTATGCTGAATGATTTTATCTGACCAAGACGGTGTTGTCCGCTCTTTTCAAGCAGCCATCCCATTTTCATTCATGATACCCTTTTAAAGGTAAATTCAGGAAGAATAAAGTATTCAGGAGTAGGATAATATATTCTACCCTGTCTTCCTTTTTAAGCACACCAAAAATTAAGATTTTTTTTTAATTAAGAAGACAATTAATTAGGACAAAAATTATATTGAGTCCTAGGGTCCGTTCAATCCATTCCTGTCTAAGTTGCTAAAAGCAAATGACTAAAAGAGTGTATGTAAAGAGCAAGAACATGGTGATATTCCTCAGAAAACTCTCTCCTCAGCCAATAATTGGAGTTTCAATAATTTTCTAAGTGAAATATTTAGTTTTTAAATATAATGGATCCTTGTAGATTTTTCTTCCATGGGCTGGCTTTGGAATCCATGTACAATTTTACCATCCCAGTATTCTGCAGCAAAGCCTAATTAAATCCATGGGGCAAAAAATCACTTTCATTAACTTAAGAGCAGAGTAAGAGTGGATTAAGAAGCTCATAGGAGACTCAGACTACTGCAGAATACACTAAACCATATGTGCAGACTGTGCTGTCTGCATTGAGTGTACACACTAAATCCTGTGTGCCATATTTTCTGTGAATATTGGGCTGGGATTGGGGCAGTGGACTTTTCACATCCAGCCCCGGACAGAGGACAGACTGACAGCTGGTTGTTGAGTCCTCATCCAAGCTGTGATCTGAGACAGAAGTCATAGGATCATTTAGTTTGGAAAACACCTTTAAGTCCACTGAGTTCAACCATTAACTCAGCACTGCCAAGTCCACCACTAAACCTCACGTCTACACTTCTTTTAAATACCTTCAAGACTGGTGACTCAGCCACTTCCTGGGCAGCCTGTTCCAATGCTTGCTAACCCTTTAAGTGAAGAAATTTTTCGTAGTGTCCAATCTAAACCTCCTTTGGTGCAACTTGAGGCCATTTTCTCTTGTTTTATCACTTGTTACTTGGGAAAAGAGACTGAACCTCATCTTGCTACAACCTCCTTTCTGGTAGAAGATGTCTCCCCTGAGCCTCCTTTTCTACATGCTAAACAACCCTAATCACCTCAGTTGGTCCTCAAAGGACTTGTGCTCCAGACCCCTCACCAGCTTCTGGACACCCCCCAGTGCCACCATGTCTGTCATGTAGTGAGGGACACCAAACTGCACACAGGACATGAGGTGCAGCCTCACCAGTGCTGAGTACAGGGGGACAATCACTGCCCTGGTCCTGCTGGCCACACTATTGCTGATCCAGGCCAGGGTGCCGTTGGCCTTCTTGGCCACCTGGGCACAGCTGGATCATGTTCAGCTCACTGTCAACCATGTCCTTTTCTGCTGGGCAGCTTTCCAGCCACTCTGCCTCAAGCCTATGGCCACTTCATGGAGTTATTATTACCCAGGGGCTGGAACTGGCACTTGTTCTTGCTGACCTCATGTGACTGACCTTGGTCTATCAATCTATCAATCCATCCTGTCCAGATCCCTCTGTAGAGCCTTCCTTCTCTCCAGCAGATCAACACTCCCATACAACTTGGGTGCAAGCATCTGAAAACTCATGGGCAAACTGACTGAGGGTGCCCTCGATCCCCTCATCTGAACTTACTTTTTATAGTCGTCTTTCATGGAGTCCTAAAAAAGTAGTCCATAGCCTCATTCAGACTAAGAAATCAGTTTTTAGAAGTCCCCACTTCAAAGTCCTACTCAGTGAGTGGGACTTAGAGTGCTTTAAATTTCACCCCTTTTAATTTATTCAGTATTTTTAATAAGAATAATTTATAATAAGCAAAAAGAAAGATTTATTATTATCATTAAATGGTAAAAGCATCAATATTAAATTATGAAAGAATTATGAAAGAAGGACCACAGTTGTGGGATGACTTGAATAAGCACATTTCTGTTACTCCCTGGGGTAAAAATTAATGGCATACTCTCCTCAGAATTTTAGCTACAGAAAGCACCTGAACAGTATTGTCCTCTATCTCCACCCCCTTTGTCTCTTTTCTCTTGGTTGTCAACACCTTTATTGAAGGCACAAATCTACCATGATTTATGGGCTACTAACAGTGATCTATCCTTAAAATCTACAATTTTTATTTTGGATGAAATGAATAAATTTAATCAGATACAATTTTATGAAATTGATTATGTTAAAACTGAAATATGAAATACAAAAAGCCATGATTAAACAGCTGTAGAATACATTTGAATTTGTGTGGTCTAAACAAATGAGGAAATCAAGAGTCAATATTTCTTCTCACCCCGTCAGTTTCATAAGATGAATTTTCCTTCTGTTATTTCAAAATTAAAATATGATTTGTTGAACAGGAAAAATTAACATTTGGCTTGGCTTGGATGAATAGCTGTGCTTAGAACAAGTGTCTTGCCAAAAATCAATTTCCTATGTCAGGTCCCGCCAGTATGGGCATCAAAAACAGCTCTTCAGGAAATCCAAGCAGTAGCTGTTTCATTTATACAGGACTCAAACAGATCCTCAGGATGAGTAATGTCTCTGAACTTGATGCATCTTTCCTTCTGGACATGGATTCCCTTTTTTTGTAATATACTTTCATGCTGAGCTTGGCTGAGAAGAAAGCTTTCTAAACCACTGTTCCTAATATAAATCTTTGACATATGCACATCTGTTTGTCAGTGTGGTTTCATAAGCTGGTTTGGATCCCAGCAGTAGTCTTATTCTTCAAAATATTTTGTCATCAACAAAGATTTGTGATGACACATGAAACCCTTTTCAACACACAAAATCATCTCTAAGTCAAAATAAAATAGTACAGAGTGCTGAATTAAAATGTCAAGCCAAAACTTAAAAAGCCTGTCCTGTTTTTATTTTCTCAGTTAAATAAACCCTTGTCTCTTTTCTGGCTTCACCGAACTATCCTGATTGCATTGTCCAACTGCTGAAAGAACAAGAAATTCTAACATTCAGTTTGTTTTCTCAAGCGATGTCTCACATCCAAATTCAAACAGGACATGTTTTGCGGTTGTAGAAATACTATCCATAAAGACTTCGTGGCTGGTTGTCAGTAAGGATACAGGTCTTGCTGGACTCGCATTACATTTCCAAAGCAGTTCTGGTAACAAGTTGTGATTTTTGATTATCCATTCATATAAATTCTAACATGTCTGTTTAAACTGTACTAAGCCAGCCCAGCTCAATTCAGTTCAATGAAATTGCTGCATATGGGCGAGCATCCTGAAATTTCTTTAAGAACCACATTATCTGTTCCTCAGACAGCAAATCCAGAGCCATAGTCTCAAATGTAGCTGAAAGCATCTTAAGAATCCTTTACATCCAGGCCTGACTGCTTGCATGGCCTTCGTCATTGCCTGCCTTCACACAGTGTGCAGGTTGTCCGCACGGCAGCCGTATAAACACAAGGCACATCTGGGACCACACTCATCTTGCCTGTTCTCTTGTGTCTCCTCCCTCAGAGTGGTGCAGACATGGTTTTTATGGCCTGCTATCACTGCTTTTTAATGGTTATATTTTCTTCTCTGCTACCAGAAGATAATTTTTTTTTTCCAATTTGGACAAATACTTGAACACCTTTCCTGGAACCTCAATGACCCTCATTGAGGGTCAGTCCCTCAATGTTCCTGGTATCTTTCAAGAGTCCTTGGTGTCAGCTGTGTCCACATCCATATATGTTCATACTTTTACAATGGTTGTGTTTCTGCATTTTATATTTTACTTTCCCTGGTTCTCATCTGGAGGTAATTTAGGTCTCTCCAAGATAGCCAGATGGATTCTATGACAACAGGTGGATTTTTGGAAAGACCATTAATTTTCATTCCTGCACTGAAAAAATGGCTAGTGAATGTCAAATTCTTGGTTATACAGACATCACTGGCTTTTTGGAGAGAACCTTAACAAAAAGATGACAAGAAATCGATGTAATTTTTGTCAGCCTTGTGTTTTCAGTTTGTTGCATACCTTCTGCTTTTATTGTGCTTTCTCTCATCCTGTCTGGGCCTCGCACAGACAGTTCTCATTCATTGATTTTCATCAACCATAGTGGTGACTTTACTATTACTAGCAGTTAGTCAATGTGATATCAAACTCCTTTACATGTACTGCTATTTCCACACAAGAGAAACATAGTGAGCTACTGAATAGTAGTCTGTAAATGTACTGTCTACTGTGTAATTGTGTTGGTCTTGCACAGATAGCTGTGAACCTTTTCAGCATCTCATCCTCAGGACCTACCTAAGATTTTGTGTTTTTTCACAAGTATCTTAAAGAAAAGCTCATGAGGGAGCATCACTAAGCACTTGTGGAACTCTGTCAGGAGTTGTGCTTGGTAGACAAATGGCACTATATTCAATATTACACTAAACTATTTGTCAAGGAGATGAAGGAAATTCACTTAGGATCTGTGTCTGAGCTGATTGATAGCTGATGCATTAGTGAGGTGTGGTAAAGATTCATTGAATGATGTGGTAAAAATCATCCTCCCTGATAGGACACTTTATTGTCTCTGTCATTGCCTCTTTTTCTTGAGGATTTCTATATAAATTCACTTTCTAACAGAGATTGTGCCGCCTACATTGTATGCTAGTCTTTTATTTCATTATATTTTTGGCAAGAAGTCTTTTTATTGTTTATGGTGTGTTTTGTTGCTGTCAGGACTACACATACATCTACTGCAACATGATCATTCTCAAACTCATGCACATTATGTTAACAATACTCACCATGCAACCATTACATGACTTTTCCTCAGGGGCAAAAGACAGCAACAGAGGTTGATAGGCAGTTTAAAATGCACTGATCACATGAATCATAACATTAATATAATTAAAATATAATCTGTAAGTTCTTTGGCTTGTAGGTATCCTTTATTGGTTTCAGGGGGCATTTTTAAGATTATGGAGTTAAGATTATGTATAATTGAATGCCTATTAATCAATTACAGGACACAGAGCTTTGTTCCCTGTACAAAGTATTTTATCTGATTAGCACATGTAAACAGAAGGTTTTTGCCTTCCTTAGGAGATGTTTTTGCCAAGTTAGTTGCACACCAGTATAAACTCTCTATTTTATTCTTAATTCATGATGTGCCTCACTTATTTGGTGCTGGACATCTTTTGGAATGTATGATCAATCTCACATGACACTGAATCACTGTTCTTCTGTCTTGGTCTTTCAATAAAGTTGAAAATGATTTGCAATGATTCCTCCAGCCTCTGTGACAATTGCTAGATTTTCTGTCTGAGCAGTAACTATTTCTTAAACAGATACGACTGTTTTCTCAGCAAAGGAATCACCCTTATATCTCTCTTTATGTTTCAGATGTCAGTTCTGTTGGTTCAACAGTATTATTTGCTCTACAGTGTCTTAGAAACTACTGCTGAAAGTGCAGACTGTTTTGTTGCACAGTTCATTATAATCCGCTAATGCTTTAATCTTCCCTTTTATAGTATGATGTCAATACTTTAAACAAACTTTCTCAACTTCCTTTTCTTAAAGTGAAGCCAGTAAGAAGAGAGCAGAGCAGCTTCTATTACAGTGGCTGCTGCTGTCTGCCCTCCACTGAGAGTGTTTGGCTGAGGCTGGCACAGACCAGCAGTGCTGCTGTAGGCAAACATCAGACTTTTCTCCCTTTTTATTTCTTACAGTGGTAACATCTGGCAGCTGTAGCAAGTGTTTCAGCTTCTGCAGTGAAAGTTATCACATAGAACTGGTAGGTCCTCTACTGCCTTGCTTGCATTCATGAAAAACAATCAAGAATTTTTTGTAAATTTATCAAGCTCAGCACTCAGGGGAAAAAAGAACATTCTGTTGTTGGCCAGTTATTCTGTAATGATGCATCAAAGCACTCATGATATTTATTAATACACCAGTTTTGACTATATTTCCAATTTGTAATACCTAGCCTTATGCAAGAAGGACAGACACTCAAAAGACCATCTGTAAGGGCTTGATCTCTTCTCTGTGTAATGAATTGTAATGAAACTAAAAAACAAGTCTGCCATTGTGGAGAAATGTCAGAGGACATAAAAGTAGATATTACCTTAGCATAACAGGGAAAAACTTGGAAGATGGCCAAGAGCTTTGTGTTTACGCTACCATTAAGGAAAATTTATTAATTTTATCTCATGAGATCCAAGCTAAGGGAAGGATTAGAAAAGAGAGTCCATGAATGCTGGAGAACATGTGACATTGTAGATGTACATACAGTAGAAGTAGTCTGGAATATCAATAATTCATGGTACAATGAAAAACAAGAGTTTAAGATAGATCTTGGATCTGTCAGTCAGAGGAATCTGATGCATTACACCCCTGGACCAATTGATTAAAAACTACTAATCACAGCTTGGGGAATGTTAAATTTGCAAAAGAATTCAGTAGGTTATCCCATTGTAGTGAAATAAAATATATTTTTGTTTATATAGAGAGAAGTTTATAGGCAACTTTATCTCAGACTTGCTCTGGATGTAGCTCCTATATTTGTAAGCAGAACAAAATAATGATAAAAGATTGACCCACCATATAGAGATCTTTAAAGGTTAGTACAGTTTGTTAATATTTATATGAGAAATTCTTGTATATTAATGACTAAATTACTATAGACATAATATCAATAGGTATGGTGTTAGTTTTATGACTTGTGCTGTGTGATACAAAGCCTGACAATATGTGACCTGTTCTTTAGTACCATTAGCTTCCAGATTTCACTAGTGGAAGGTGATTTCACTTAGGCAACACTTGATTGTTTAGTTTATGTTTAGCTCTTTGATACACCTGAGCTGTGTACTGTAAACAGCTGGAACTGCTGAACATTACTGAAGAGATTTAATGAGCTCAATTAAACTTCAAACTGCACATGATTTTCACTGAGCCTACATATGTGCTGGATTTCCACTCAAACCCACTTCATTAAAGTCTTCCAGACACTAATACCTCCTCCTACAGGCAAATTATTATACTTGCAGTTTTCAATGTTGTCACAGGCATAAGTCACATGCAAAGAGGGTTGCATGTGACTTATGATCCAATGATTACATGGATAAAAACTTTCCTGTATTTTGTGCAGCCTCTTTAGAAGATGATAGAATAATATAACTGAGTAAGAAGTCCTACATCTGATGTTTTTTTCTGCAATGCAGCTGCTTTCTATAATTATAATTATAAACCTACTTTTTCACCCTACTACATTTGTCCTATGGAAATTCCAGTTATGTGAATTCCAGTAATTTCTTCTGCCAGAAGAAAATTTGGCAGAATACCTTTTTCTACAGAATGATTTATTCCTCCTAGAGCCACTTGTGTCTGCCAGAATTGTATACAGCCTAGAAGTTATGTCCTGATTATGAAAATCAATAATAAATCTTCATTCTGTGTCATACCTAACACTGAAGAGTGCATGAAAATAGCAGCAAGAGGCTGTGGAAGAAACCAGAAGAGTCAAGTGGTAATTTTGCATTCAAAATCTATTATCATGATAATTTAATTTGTCAAATAAATAAATAATGTGGATGAAAACTAATGTATTTGGGCATCTGTAATGCCTCCTAATCTGCACTTGACTTTTCCACCATCTAGTGTTTATTTTGAAGATATGTTATTGATGCAGCAGGAAGCAGAGGCACTGCCTAAGTTCAGTGTATTGAACACTCTTCAAAGATGATCTGAAAAATAAATACCAAATAATAAGCTTGACTTTCTTGTTGAGAATGATATGGAGCCTGACTATTCTGACAGTGACTAAAAATCCTGAGAGGTTGATCTGACACATGTTGAGAAAACCCAGATTTTGAGAACATACACCTGTCTGCTAGATGTGTGTTATGGCAACAAGGGTGAGGAAGGAAGACTACTGTGATAACTAACCTTCAGATTTTATTTTCAGACTTGAAAAGGTAAATTACAGTGAATGCATGTTTTTGATTCTTCATAAATCCAGCTTCTTTTCCTCAAACTTTTCCTACTTTTGCTTCTTGGTTAATGAACTTGTAAATAGATACATGTGAAAACAAACATATTTTAGTCTGGTATGTACAGCATCCCTAACAAGTTAGGTACGTGCATTTGACCATTAAAAGAGCTGCAATCAATTTGACATGTGTTGTGCAGAAACCTTTATTATTGAAGCTCCTGTGCAGTAAAAAAAGCAGAGATTCCATAAATTCATTCATGGAGTGATATCTCAGGAGTGGGAATGGCCACACAACAAAATTCACCCACAATACAGTACAAGATGACCACATTAAAAAATGTCCTACAAAGACCTCATGGATTCCAGCTGGCCAGGGCACCTCACTCTGAGCGGTTGCATTAGAAAGTGATTTTCTAAACAGAAACTTCAAGATAATTTGTGCTGCAGATTTTGAAGCCCTATCTGTATCACACACTTTGTGTGGGGATTGATCTGCTCGTGACTGAGAGAGTACAGGAGTGCCTACAAGTCACAAATGTGGTTTCTCACAAAGATCTGGTGTGATTTGCTAACAAACTGAGCTCCTTCTCCCAGGCAGATCTAGTGATCTCCCTGAAGAACATCAAGTCATCAAAGGCTGCAAAAAGCATAATCTCTGGTTGCCCAGAAGGACACAAATATTGTAGCAACAACTCCAACCAGCTGTTTTTTTATAATTTTCCTTTGATGCTGCTTGAAGACTTGCATATGGCCAGACCATACAAGTACTCTCCTGGGTTCAACCCAGGAACTGGAGGAAGATGCTCTAGCTCAGTACTCTTCTGCGGCAGTGTAAGAAAGTGAAGCTCTAGAGAGGAGCTTAATATCAGGATGATCATGTAGAAAATTTCACATTTTACTAATGCACAGCCAGGTAAAGACTGTCCAAAAGCTTTGACTGAGGAGGACGAGGGCTAATAATTTCTTCTGGCAAAAACAATCAACCAACCACCATCAACAAAAACAACAACAAAAAAACACCCACAAAAAGGCACTAACATATTTCATTCCCTGTCAGGTTTTAGGGAGGATGAACTTCTGCTGCCTAGGAATTCTGTGGCAAGATGCTGTTCCCTCTCATGAAGTGAGCCATTAAATATGAAATAAAGCCTAAGTTGCCTAATTAGCTTAAAGACATGGCTAGCAAGTGAACACAAATGTATTTGTTAGTAATGCTTAGTAAATAGTTCTTGACTACTTTGACATTTTTTTCTCTCTGTTTGTCAAAGAAAAGGTATCCAGCAAGGGCAAGATATAACTGGGAAAGCAATATCTGTTTTAAACTGGATTCGAGAGGTGTTTTAGCTCTGTGAACAGTGCATGATCCTGTCTAGAACATTCATTTTAGCTTGAAAAAGGACAGTGAAATGTGCCTAAGAACTGAGTCAAGAAACTCAGTCTTCAGTACAGGGGGAATTCCAGAAACTATTCGAAGACTCTGGGATACTAAATGATATTAAAAAGAGCCTAATCTCACATATGGTGATGAGGAGATTTTTATTTTAACTATTGACACTGCAGGGGTACCAGGATCATCTCAAAGTGTGTTTAAATGCAGTTGGAAGAGCTGGTGAAGAAACAGAGCTCTGTGGCATGGGGAGAGACAAATAGCGACTAGGTGGGTGATTTGGAGCAGTTGCTGTATAGTAGGACAGCTCAAGGACATTTTTAGGAAGGCTGGTAGTACCAGATGAAGGCAGAAACTCAGGATGTAGAAGAGCAAAGTCCATTGGAAAAAGGGACAAATTCAAGACTTCTGAAACACAGGAGTCATTAATGGAGGAACAGTAAATTAGAAGATAATTTATGGTGCTTTCCACTTTTTCTGGGGCATAATAAACCTTGTCTTGCATTTAGATTATTTATTTCCTCCTACAACAGGCAGCTGAAATAGGCAAGCTGACTGACAGTTTTATGGCTGTACTTGTTCTTCGTTGACTCTACAAAGATCTGGAGGTGACTACATGGATATAGTGAGTGACTGCAGAGGTAACTACACAAGAGACACTTAATTTTCAGAAGAGATGGAGAGCACCACAGGTTTTGTGCACTGAGCTCTGTCTGAATGTGGTCTAACATAGAAAGAGCTACAAAACCTGCCAGACAAAGCATCACCCTTCCCTTCCATAGGGAGACAGCCATTTCAGAAAAAGACTCACCAACTCTGACAAGAGGGAAATATCAAGACAGGGAAGCCAAGCCAGGCACTCTCCTGAGCCCCTAGTTATCTCTTTCAGGAAGAAAGGGAGGGAGGGAGAGTGGAGGGAAGGCCCTATTCTGTTGCCACCCCTCACAGCTTTCCAGGGGAAGCTGGCAATTCAGTCTCTGAGTCATAGTCATGCACTACTGTCCTGCAGAAGGGGCAGCATTTGGAGCAGAGTGGCTTGAGTCACTCCTTGAAGTTGTCCCAAGTGCCAGCTCCCCAGGTTTGATGTAGCAAATGCATTCAGCCTGGGGTATTCTATGTAATTCCATGTTTCTTTATCTGTGAGAGGTTGTTATGCACTTGCAGCTTTAATATTCTGTCCAGCCCTGATACAGATGGAATCCTTTAGCCTCCCTCTGGAAAAAACAAAAAAGAATTAAAATTCATTCCAACAACATTAACACATTATCCTGTTGTGCAGTCTCAGAGTTTAGGCTGCAGAACTCTCTTGAAAACTCAGTATTCCAGCTCCCCAAGACTCTCTTAGGCCAAGGGGTGATAACCACTTTCCTCTCTTTGCACACTAGATGTAGCACAGAGGTTGTATATTCAATGATGTAGTTTGGAAATTCAAATATTGCCTCAAACTGGGACAACAGAGCCATCATAAAGAACAGCAATTTTTCATTTTCGAGGAGCAGAAACATATTTGTACCAGCCTAGCAGATGGGAGAATCTATCCAGAAACAGAGTCAACATTCCTAAAATAAAATCAAATAATTAAAAAAAAGCCAGTAAAATGGTTCTGATGTCATTATTGTGGCAAAGACAGCAAAAAGAAAGCACACTGTGTTAGACTATACAATGCAGTTGGATGTAATTGTACCATTTAATCCCTGCTGATAATGCAATTAAAGTATTATAATATTGCAGTTTTCTCCATTTCCTCTGACATAAATGAGTGGGTATGATCAGGTACAGGATAGAATAAATACATTTATTCAAAAAACTCCATAAAAATTCCAGTCAGATTGTTTGTCATGTAGTTTTTATACTGCCGTTGGTACATACAGAAGTTGTGCTGGGTTCGTAAGGAAACTAGTCATATTGAAATGATTAAAGCTGACCTGAAGGAGAATTATCTAAGAAATCCATAGTATTTTACGGATGAGCTGGCACGTATAGTATTTACCATACCATAACTCATACAAGTCTTACTTACTATCTTAATGAGTGACAATAGCATATCTGGAAAACATCTGCCCTGGAAAAGAACACATCAACTACTCTGTCCGCTTGAAAAATGTAGATATAGTATTACTCTATGTCAGCCATGCATATCATATGTGGTATGAAATGTCTTCAGTGGTAAAAGAATAACGAGTGCATGCTTCATCTCTCAATGCCCCAGAATAGACTCCAGTGTCCTTTCTCAGGATGAGTACCCCTTACTCCCTGCGTAGTCTAATGGAAAAAGGGGTACATGTTCTCTGCTCTGCAGGAGTTCAGGCTACTTTATGAATTAAATCCCAGCAGGCCTAAAATAATTTTCCAGCAAGTTACTAAAAAAGCTTTTTGCATTTTACTATAATTGTTCTTCATGTTCTTATGAAAACATTGGCATTAGGAAAAGGAGACAAAATTTTATTTGAGAAATTTAAATGAAATCACTTAGGTTACCATGGCCGTTTATATAGCTGCTCTCTTTTCCTTTTCAACTGTCATGCATGTTTTGGCTGGCATGATTACAGTATATTCCTAATCCCCAGAAGAGCATTTTTCCCATCAGAACCAGCAGCAGCTGCGGCTTGAACATGTTTATCAACACACCCACCTGTGTTTTTGTCGTGGACCGCCAATGATGCCATAAGTCCTCCTGTGCTTTCCACTATGTAGGTGTTTGTAGTGTCTTTCCAAACAAATGAATTTTGAGAGCAGAGATGTTTCCCATTTAATAGAGTATTTTAGTAAAGTGAACTTTGCTTTAATGAAAAAACTCTAGAAGGGTCAGACCTATGGCAATTACAGGAGGCAGTAAATACATCCTGCAAGTTTTAAAGAAATATAATGTCCAGCCATCCACTCTTTAATGAGCATCTATTTTCTGGAATCAGCAAAAGATTTTCTGCTGTTAATTTGGACACTGCCCTCTTTTTTACATAAACTGCTAAAATACTGAACCCAACAGCATTTTATGGTTTGTTTTCTGGCTAAGGATACAGATAAAGTAATGGGAAAAAGTTAGCATCATGGACATCTTGAATGCTTGCAATAATTCACTTTCTTCACTAGTTACGCTTTGTCATTAGAGAGTGTGAACATTTTCATTCTTATTTACAGAGTGATCTTTAGCCAAGGAATTATCTAATAGAACAGCTGGGACACTTTGAAGCAAACCGTGAACTTAATTTAAGTTCACCATTCAAAAAATTTTGCCTTGGCTTAGATTTTTCTTTTCCTTTCTTTTCTTTTTAAATTTAAATAAATGTAGCAATCTAAAACGTTTTTCACCAGCCCCTGTGCTTATCAGGTATTCTTATATTAACTGAACTAAGGAACGTAAGGTGGAGATAAAGATCTGTGTGGCAGATGTGATGCTAGTGTTCATTTAACCCAAAGTTCCAATTTATTTTGTTCCCCAAACACAGGGTTTCATGACTATCCCACATGCCTTTAAATGATATTTTTCATCTCCTGACAAAGGTCTGTTCTTAGATAGAAAATGCTGTGGTCTAAACTAGAAATGTGAGAAGACTTATATTTATTATCTTGTTAGTTCCAGAAGAGGAATCTACCAGCACTTAGAGAAGACTAAGCAGAGTTTAATGGCAGTTTACGGGCTCTGTCTCTTAGCAGAATCATGTACTGTTTACAACTGTTTCCAAGACATGCAGGTGCATTGTGAGAAAATGAGCCACTACTGAAGTCATATTATAGACCCTTAGTTACAAGTGTTTCAGTCACATAGCAAGAAATTAACAATGCTGCATTTGTTTTCTTTTTAATATTTCTCATATTTCTTATTCTCATTCTAAAGGAATGCATTCTAATCCAAGGACACATTCTCATACATTCATTAATCCTGCTGCTCTAAAATGTTTCACATGAAAACTCAAAATCAGATGGCTTTATGCGTTCCAACTGGGCTTTTGTAAAACAGGGTCATCCTTGAACTTGTCATCTGCTGAGGTATTAAATTCCAGATTTCACTCAATTACATGATCTTAAGAATGTGGCAAATTGCCATTTCTTTCTCAGCTTTGAACAAATGTTATTGCATCTAACTGTTTAATTTCAGGAATCCCTCAATTATAAATGGCCCTTAGCAGGAAGCTGTGCATCTTCTAAAAATTTACCTATGAAGGGAATGTAAATATTCCTTATTGCCTAAATTCTGTGAAGACCAAAAGACCCTTCCCTTTTTTTTAAAATCCAGAGTTTAGCAAACATGATTCAACAAATTAATATTTACTTCAGATCTGTATGCAGTTTGTTTTTTCTCACATTGTAAGACAGTATCATGAAACCTGATACAGTGCCTTTGCAGAAAGGTTAACTGCTCATTAATATGATCCATTTATTGAAGTTACAAATCACTACAACAAAAATATTCTAAAATGGGGCAAAGTTTGAAGTAAACAAACACTTAAAATGGAAGAAATAAGTTAGTAAAATAGAATCAAGCAAGTTATTTTGAAAAGAGATGTTTCAGATAAAACCATAACTCTGTCCTGAAATAACTGTATGCAATAAATTCCTTCTTGGATAACATATTTTTGTTTTTCTAAAAACAACTTTGTGAGATATTCCCCATGTCTTTGTTCCTGTAGCTGTACTCAAAAGCTAAGTTCATTGGATTTTTTTGATTGAGTTTGCAGGAGGTATCTTATTGCAACATAAAAGTTTCACAGAATCTGGGTTAATTATACCATAATTATTAAAAGTTATAAAAATTAACACAGTTGCACACTTCTGCTCTCTGATGGTATGCAAAAGACTGCTAGCCAAAAAGGGTGTGTTGCTTATTAGAACAGAGTTTATATTTCACCCAAGAGGTTTTCGACCAGCAAATCCACATTTTAAACTTAAATTTTTATGCAAAAGAGATAAATTATTTTTCAAGATTTCTCACATAGCTGTCCTTTCTCTCAGTTGGACTTTCTGCTGAAACACAATGCTCTGGACAAGCGTGTAATGTTGGACAAGACCACGGAGGACTGTGACTGGGAACCTCCTCTTTGGTGGTGTTCCAGAGGTGGTGAGTGAGCCACAAAAGCAGAGCCAGCACCCTCCTGCCTGGCTGCAGAGGGAAGGGAAGACTTGGGAAGCAGTTGCAGGAGGAATTGGGAAGAGATAAGGGAGTGGGGCTGGGATTTGAATAGCTCGGGGAATGGGAGAGGGCAGCTGGTGAGAAGGACAAACCTCTCCCAGAAAAGGGAGACCAAGAGAAGTGAACAGCTGCTGCAGCTGCAGGGATTCCAGGAAACAGTAGCTGGGAAAAGACTGACTTGAAACGGGACCTACAGGAGCTAAGCCAGGAACAGCTGAGCAACTGCAGGAAGGATTTCTGGGGATCTTCCCACTGCAGGTAGAGGGCGGCTCAGGCACCTAGACACCTTGAAACCTTCACCAAGCACTAGCAGAAAACATCTTTTGAGTGAATAAGACATGAAATTAACACATCAGGCTTTTCAGGTATGAGCTTGTGAGTGGGAAAATGGGTTTCTGAGCTGTCAGAAATTGGAATCCACTCCTGGGTATAAAATGAGGAGGCCGGGAACAGCTTGGGATATTCTGTGGGGAAGTGCACAAGTCTCCACTTGAGAGATAAGAGGAGACATCAGAGCTGACACTTGGCATGGACCTGTTGGAGACATCAGACTCCTGTCAGCTCATCTGCATTTCAATAACTCAGATGTTTCCAAGACCAAAAAATTCTAAGACATTACTTATCATAGAGAATTACACAAAAATGTTCTTCCCATGAAGCCAACTAGCACAGAGTAGCCTGTGTCCATGCTATTAAACGCTCTCATCTCAATCCAAAATTGGCCTGTTTTATGCAGTTGCCTATCAGGAAGTGCCCATGACCTCCAAGTTTTCCCAAGTGATGCCAGGGAGTTTTCTGTGGGAATGATCTTTGGTCCAGACCAGAACCATTCCTGTAACCCTTTAACCACATCATCTGTAGAGTCTGACTTTTTGGGAGGATTTTCTAAAGCTATTAATTCACTAGAATGTTTAATTTGCTAAAATAGACATAGCCTAAGGGCTCTTTCCAAACAAGCTGAACAAAACTGAATGGTTCAGCCACACTGTATCCTAAGAAATAGTTTGGGATTGAGAATTCTTGTTCAACAACTGACTTTACACCCATTTCAGTCATAACAGATCTGTATCAATGAGCATATTTTCAAATGTATGTGCAGGTTGTTTACTTCTTTTCCAATGCCAGTAAGGAAATGTTGAGGTTTTGTGAGATTATATTGAACTGAATAAAAATAATTTCAGAAATTTCAAGCTATATAGACCCATTGTCAAGGTTTGACCCTGGCTAAATGTCAGGCACCTACAACGTCTGATCTCTCTACTCTCTCTTGCTGCAACTGTGCAGAGGAGAAGAAAAAAACTAACACAAACACACCAGACTCATGGGTTGAGATAAGTCACTGGTGGGAAAACGCACAGAAAAAGGGCAAAAATAGGTTCCAAACTTAAAGTGGCAAAGGGATTTACTAACCTAACAGAGTCGGAGAACAATTCAGAGGTAAAAATAAGCTCTTACGACACTGTTTCTTCTCTCACCTCCCTTTCCTTTTAAGGCACCATTTCTCGGCTCACCCCCTCCCTCCTTTCCAACCAACAGCTCCGGGGTGGGGGCAGGGTATGGGGGTTTCCTTTGGTCAGGGTCAGTCCATCAGGGGAAGAGTCCTCTACTTAGCCATGGGGGTCCCTCCCACAAGAGACAGTCCTCTGCGAACTTCTTTGGCGTGGGTTCAATCTCATGAGCAGCAAATCCGCCCAAATTTGCTGCAGCAGAAGTTCTTGTCTGTAGAGTGCAGAGTTCTGAGCCAAGGCCAGGCTGTTTCCATCTCGGGAGCAAGGCCTTTCTCTCTCCCGCAAGGCTTTTGCAACTCTCAGTCTCTGGGACTCCCACTNCCCACCTTCTCCACTGACCTTGGTGCCTCCATGTTGTTCTCCCTCACATATTTTTACCTCCTCCTCCTCTTCTGACTAAAAAGAAGTGTGTGCTTACATTGTTTTGATTTCTTCTTAAATATGTTTTCACAGAGGCATAATTAACATCTCTAATTGGCCCAGATTTGGCCAGCAGCATGTCCATCATCTTCAGAGCCATCAGAGATTGGCTCTGCTAGACATGGTGAAAAACTTCCAGAATCTTCACACAGGAAACACAGGAGCCATCTTTGTACCCCACCCTACTCACTAGCAAAAACTGGGCCAAGTAAAACCACCACACCCATGGATCTTTTTTATGTAATGACCCATTTTGTCCCTTGTTATGATTTGTTTTGTCATGTTCCTGTCAGAGGGTTAGAGAAGAGTCAGTTTGCAGTGGATTAATTTTGCTGGTATCATCTGCCTCTCTATCACCTCTGAATTACAGAATGATTAGGGTTGGAAGGCACCTTGAAGATCATCTAGCTCCAAATCCCTTGCCATGGGCAGGGACACCTGCTAGAGCAGCTTACTCAAAGTCTTCTCCAGCCTGGCCTGGAACACTTTCAGAGGTGGGGCATCCACAGCTTCTCTGGGCAGCCTGTTGCAGTGCCTCACCTTCCCCACAGTAAAGAATTTACTTGCTTGACTGACTGCGCCTACAATAGTAGAGCAAAATACTCCTTCTTGGATGAAGCAGGAGACAGCTGAATTGAATCACATCTAAAATCTACAGAATGCAGAGGTAACATTAGCAGGAGAGGAAGGTAAGCACTGCTCCAGAGTGACTGCAGTCACCGCTGGAGCACAGCCTGGGCTAGGATACTGCAGACAGTCCAGGTAAGAACTGCAGGATGGCACACCTCCATCCAACACTGGCAAGCTCCTGCTCCAAAGTGACTGCTGCTCTCCCTGACACAATTCTCCACACAGTTTTCACTGTGGGCTTGGGTTGGTGCCAGGCACTCTAAATTCAGCATTTTACTCAGAACAGTTTGGAATATTGCAGCCTGTTTGGTAAATAGGGTGTTGTGACTCTGTTTGCCTGCAATTGATAGCTTTGGCTTCTCTCAAGCGTTCAGGTGGGACTCAAATTTTAACTTAGAAATCTCAAAGTCACTTCCCTTGACAGTGAAGTACCTCTCTCCTGATGTTGCAGGCTCATGAAGCTGAAGGTCTTTAAGAGAGGGCACTGCTGGTGGAGAGTTTGCTGTGAAGCATCTTCCATTTTGATCATTTTTCTCTGCCAACCTTTGGGTGCATTGTGAATCCCTTTGTTTCTATCACCGACGAAAGATGATAAGGTGAGCGTAGAATAAGGCAATTTTTAAAAAAAACTTAATGCTGAGCTACTATTGAATTTCAGACTTAGAGCTTTGAGCTGGCATCCAATATGAAAGACTAAATTCAAAAGATTCTTCTAATAATTAAATAAACAAATAAATGAAAATGAAAAGCCCTCAAGCTTGTAGGAATCAATATGTTTATCTAGAAGAAGCAAAATTTAGGGGAGTTAACATGAACGATAGCATTGCTGAATATTTTACAGTAGATGGTACATATATTTTTTACCAACAGTACTTTATCTGGGTGTATCCAGGATTGTGTTTTGTGATTGCCCAAACTGGCAGAGCACAGAGAAAGCTGTGGGTTGTGGGGGTGAATGCTGGGCTTGCTTTGAATGGAAATGGGAGTAGCGAAGAAAATAGGAAATTTCGTGCATCTAGGTTTCACATGAAAACAGCACCATGGCACTAAGCAAGAAGATAAGCAGAACTCTCTAATATTCTCTGTGTCTGTATTAATATCTGCATTTCTGCAGGAATTTCTTGATGAAACAGACACATGGCAGAATTCAGATACAAGTACAAATCTTTGTTAAATAAGCCTTTTAAAATAAACCATTAATCCAGGAACAAAGATTATGTAAGTGGGTGTTTTTGAAAATACCCCACCCTAGTATCAGCCATGTATTTTCTATAGGCTGAAAGTTCATGAAGTCCCAGAACATGGTTAAAGGGAAGGTTTTAAATACTTGTTTCAAACACTGAAACAGGTATAAATCACTTTCCTTTAACAAATCTATAATTCATAGTAAACTATTCCCTAATCACTCACATATTCAGCACAGCTGGTTTACTTAGTCTCTCATTCATAAGAAAGCAGTATCACAGCATGGTAGCAGGAAATAAAAGGGATTTACAAAGAACTGGTCACAGAAGAGGTTAAGTACAAAATCTAATTAAAACCACTTTGAAATGTTATTTAGTCTCTATAACAGTATAGTGGATTTCTTTTGGGGAATACTGAATGCTTCAATAATTGCTGACAGAAATGTATATTCCCAGTTTGTCTTTGCTATTACATGTAAGCTTAATGCTTTCAATCATATGAAGATTTTATTTTATTAACAGTTATCTAAATTCTACAAGAACTTTCATAGCTAGATTTTTCCTCCTAGGTTGACTGTTTGTAAGATATTATGAAAATCACGGTTTTAGACTATAAAGGCCACTGACTTCTTAAGTGAAAGTGTGCAAACTGCCTAAAAAAGGATTGTTTTGATAACCTTGATGTAGGGTTTATTTTTTTTTTTTTCTATTTAAAGACACAGCTGTTTTGTTCATGTTATAATGAAAAATAATTCTGCATCAAAGCTGATAAATATAGGAATTGTAGAAACTATTTGGTAGATATTTTGGTCTCAGATTTTTAAGCTTTAGTTAAAAAAAGCCTAGGTCACATTCATAGCAGTCATCTAGTACATTGCTGTCAGACAAGCTCATGGAGATTAGGTGTGTGATTATATGTATGATCCTGAATCACTTTGAGTATGAGTGACTTTTGAAGAGGCACAACTCTGTGACATGCCTCTGTCACTTGAAAAAGGCTTTGCCAAGGGCACAAAGTTCTTAAATACTTCACTGCAAATTCAATACTTTCCAAAACAACAGTAGAATGGGAAGTTTCTAGAGCTGATTTATAAACCAATGGGAGGCTATGCCTGGGCATGAGAAATGAACCAAGAAAAACACAGATTAATTCATTTCCACTCTTATCCAAGCTGGAGCTTTTTTAGCTGTAGTCAGTAGCAATCTCTCTGTAGGCTTCCATGGGCCCATGCTAATTATCTGAGTTAGTTTCTCTAGTAAGCTTCCCTGTGGTTTTTGGCTGCTTTCTGCAAGCCATACAGCCCTAATAAAACTCTTTCCAGTGATGCCAAAACTAATGATATCCTCTTTTTCTATTTTTTGTGATGTATACATGTGAAATGAGAGTGAAAAAGAAATCCCAGCAGGGAATGTTCAAACAGCACACAGTCATACAAGGCTGGAGTTCACAGGCTTTTATCAACCAGAATGGCTCTGGGTTTTCAGTTCCCCAGGAACCTGAATATTGGGCCCAAGAACTTTCTGCAGAACTTGAGAAGTGTAGTAAACAAAGAAAGTTCAATGCTTATCTTAGATACATACAGTTATACCGTTGCTTTCGTCTGTTCTTATGACAAAAGATGTAAATTATTAGAGTCATGTTTTCCTGTATCTCTCTCCTTAGTTCCTCAATTTTTCACAAGGAAAAAGAAGAAAGAGAACTGCCTTTCTACCAGGTAGGAGGAAAGACACATATTATTTTGTTCCTAGTTTTTAAAAGGAGATGAAGGGATGGGAAGAGAGAGTGAGAGATCATGGATTATTTAATTTTCGTCTTAGTTCTGCTTTTGAATAATCCTTGTGTGTTGCATTCCTGTCTTCTTTTTCCTTTGTCTTATTGCACCATTTTCTTTTATTCTGTGCTTTTCATTTACTTTAGTGATGCAAGCACCAAATTGTAAGAATAGTTTTATTTGTGCTTTACTTGTTAAGGTTAGTGTAACTAAGCTCATGGTGTGACTTGGCCTCCTACAATGCAGAGGTAGAATTCGGTGACTGAGAAATAAGAACTTTTTATCCCAGGAAATGCACTTATATATTAAGAAAATACACATTTCATACACTCTATTAAAATTAACTTTCAAGATTTTTTTTCAACATTGGATGGTTCTTGTTTCCATCCTAAAGCACAAAATAAGAAAAAGTGATGTTGAAAGAAAGACAAGCCTTTTTAACAAATACAGTTTCAGTGGTTCTTGTATCCTGTTCTGGATTTTTATACACTGGTTTGACTCTTTGAATATGTCCTGCTAATAAACTGCAATCCAACTTTGGCAGCTGCAGACATATCCAATTTATACTGATTTAAGCAAAAATAATAGATCCTGAACCTAATTTTCCTGTCTCAAGTCCCTCATTTTTCCATACCATAAAATAGATGAATGAGAAGCCTTTTGTATTGTCCAGGATCAGCATACACAGGGATAAAGACAACTTATTTTGGCAATCTGCTAAATTTGAGCACAGCTAAACGGAAGTCCCTCCCACAGCAGTGCTCACCCACGGCTGTGTGAATTACCCTCAAAGTGTTCCCTGCCCAGATTTGATAATCTTTGAGGTTATCTTTGATAACAGTGAACTTAAAGGTAGTAATTGCATTTATACAAACTCCTGCCACATGTAATGACTTATGAGAGAAAATACAGCAGGATGGTTATTTTCTTCCATATTTTTGTTCGCTATTATCGTCATCTTTCAAGATTTTATGACCTAATTATTGTCCCTTGGTCTGACAAAGAATTTGCCAAAAGCTGTACACTGGTATCAGCGTTAACATAATTTGTGTATTAGCAACTGTATAACAATATCAAGCAGAATTCATCAGCCATCAAGAAATGCCCATCAATGTCACAATATCTGCTTCTTGCACCGAACAAAGATAAAAAAAAAGAAGGTTGTGGAAAAGATAAGAGGTTCTTCAGTCTTTCTTGGAATGAAAATGTAATAACTCTATAATACTGTAATACACACAGTAGAAATGCAGTGACTGTTGCCTGGAGTGACAATCAAATTTGCACAAAAAGTGAGTTATCTGTTGTGTACAAGTTTTGCATAATAGTATTTTACTTATGATGGAGACAAAAAACAACTTCTGGGTTTCCCAGGGAGTTAAAACTTAGATTATGCCATTCTTAAATAAATGAATATGGTGTTTCATTCCCTGGTAACTCATCCTAGGCCATGCCATTTCTGAAACAGTCCATTTTATTTTTACTGCTGAGTAGGCAAAACTTGGGTCTGTGTTCCACTTAGGTGAGCAGCTCAGGAAACCCCCGTGGGGCTGTGGGATTGTCCAGTGCCCCTGCAGCAGGTCTGCACAGGAGCACCTGCACACGGTACAGTGTGCCCACCCTGGATCTGCAGGCACTGAGACCCCAGCGTCACCTGCCCTGGGACCGCCTTCCTGGATCACCCAGGGCTGCACATCTGCCCGAAGTGAGAACTAACAGGCTCCTCACGGACGAAGAGCTATAGATCCTGGCTTTAGGATATTGCTCTGTTTGGGGAAGTTTGCCAGGCGCTCCCATCAGCAGCTGCCTTTGACTCGGCCTGATACAAACCGAGCCCTGTTGGTTCACAGCTGTGCTCTAGGTGAGTTGGACACCTTGTTAGACAAGAGAAACAAACTTCTGTCCTGTGGAGCCTGGACTGATGGAAATAGACGGAGAAACAGAATGAAACAGCATTTTAGCCAAAATCAGAAGAAATGTGGCAAAAAACCAAGCTTACCAAGTACCCTGAAATGCAGAGTTCACAACACTGGAACACATGAGAAAGTCTCCAAACGACTGGAAGATTTAACAGCAAAGTGAGAAACTACAGAGAAGGTGGAGTGCAGCAGTAGATTTAAAATGGGCCAAAGAAGGTTGAAAGTAAATCAAGCTGAACTTCTGCATCTTGGCTCCAAATAATAGTGGATCCATGAATCTTCCAATGTTCAAATGGAAGATGTCAGCAAATTAATAAGAGGTTAAAGGAAGAGTGTGTGAAGAGGGCATGGAGGAGTGTCACTACACACAACAGGAGTTAATAATCAAGAGAGTCCTGGGGATGATTGATGAGAGAAACTGAGTCTTGTTACCAGCAAGGGAGTCAGTACATAATTAGCTGGCTTTCCTCATGGGGTATGATTTGCATTGCTGTATATTTAATAGCTGTCAGTGGATTTGCAGTCACAGAGTCAGAGTCACTCTGGGACGAGGATGAAAGAGAAAGTAGAAGATTATAGGGGAACAAGCTGGCCAAGACCCAAGAAAGAAGAAGTTGCAGAACAGGGAATGACAGACAAAGAGAAGAATCAGTGAGAGAGGAACTAAGAGGAAAGATTCCTTCAGCAAGGGCTAGAGGTATCAAGTAACAGGAAGAAATTGTAAGGGAACAAGGTGGGTGATATTGATGACCTACATAGTCTTCAGGCCAGTAGCTATTAGAAAGAATTATCTCAAGGAAAAAAAATATCCTAGAAATATTTTTTTTTTCCAAAGGCAATTCTTAGAGGTACAAATGTACCTACAAAGATCTGATTTTGTATGCAAAAATGCTATATTTGATGTATGAATTAAGTTCTCCCAAGCCTGGGAATACGATGGGATAAGGACAGACTAGGTGCCTGATTCAGCAAAGGAATAAGCAAATTCTTGAGGGCTTTGTGGGAAAAGTAACTGAAAACATGCAAGAGGAGCTTTGTCCCAGAGAAGTGAACATGATCAATCATCTCTGAAGTAAGGAGGAGCTGATATCTAAGCATCTCGTTTCACTGGCTTCCTCTTAAATTTTCTTTATCATGCAACAGCTTTAAGAGTATTTTCTCAATTAAATACTGAACTAGTCATTAACCAGTAAGAGGGAAAATATCCAGCAGTGCATGAACTCATGTTGTGTCCATTTCAAATCTCCATAAGGAACAAAATAGTTGTTGCACAGTCACTGCATCAGTCAGTTGCTAAAGGATCATAATTAAGACTATATACACTAAAATTCTGTTCTTTATATCAGTTCTAATGGAATCAAGTTTGTATGAAACATTGATTTTTTTTTAATACTTCTGTTCCTAGCATAAACCCCTCAACATTTAAACAAGGATTTCCCTTTCTTTTATTTACTCTGCTGATGAAAAAAGATGGGGGTTTTTTAGTAGAGAGAAATGGAAAGTATGAATACAAAAGTACCTAATTTGTTTTTGCACAGACCTATATCTCACAGAGAGCAAAGCATGTCTCTTTCCTGGCCAGCATGTTGCTTAGCAAATTTCAGGCCAAATTATCTTGTAAGAGTGAATTATACATTTTGAAAGCGGTAACTTTAATTTCAAACAGTGAAAGAGGAAAATGGTGTAAGAAGGAAATTATATCTGCCTGTTCAGAACACAGTGCTGTACAATCCGTGCTGTGACTGCAGAATACAGGAATGATGCAGAGACATAACCACACCTTTTGATAGAAGTATATTGCACTTGGAAGATTGCAAGAGCAAAACCATTTTCTACAAGTTCCCTCAAGCTTTCATATTTGCCCTTTAACAATCTTCATTTTCCAAGATGGTCTTTAGAATAATTAAGTCTAAAACTCTGTTAAGGAAAACAAAAGGATGTATTAAGCCAGGAAGAGATCATCTTCTTAAGACACTACAAGTAATGAAAGCGTTTCTGTCAAACACTTACAATTAAAAAGATTGAATTAAAAATTGATATAGTGCAAAATCATTAAAGACATCTAAACATTGAACATTATCTATCAGATAGGTGTTAAGCTGTGACTTAAAATGTGAGCTGCCAAAATTGTGTTTGGAATTGTATTTAATCACAGAATCACAAAATTAGAAAGGCTGGAAGGGACCACCGAAGTTCATCGAGTAGGGTAGCCTAGGGAATGTCACTCAGGATTGTGTCCTGGAGGTTTTGAGTATCTCCAGAGAAGAAACTGCACAGCCTGTCTGGGCAACCTGTTCAAGTGCTCTGTCATCCTCATAGGTGCTTGTCATAAAATATAAAATATTTTCTGAAAGAGGCTGAAGATGTTTCAAAGCATATGGGAAGCATTTTTTTCAAAAATATGAACATGTTCACACAACAATCAATGCTACAGCCTTTGAATTTAAAGAAGAAACAAACAAGAAATGAAACTGAACTAATGTCTTTTAATCTAAGAATATCTGAAACAGTCTTTTAGATAACAGTCCAGACATGAAGAGGAGAAGAGGTGAACAAGAAATTAGAATTTCATTTTAGATGTAACTGTAAATATATTTCAGACAATACTGGTTATATTCGCTTGTCCAAAATACACTTCTCTAAGTCCTTGAGTCTTGATTTCCCTCCTTTGAACTAGATAGTCTTTATTCTTGATAACTCAGATGCAAGATCATAAGCCAACTTATATATATAGAGATATATATATATATATATATATAGATATATATATATATAGTCATCCAGATCAACCTATGAGTCCCTAATTTGGACCAAATTTGTGTTGATCACAAAGCCTCTCTTTGGAATTTTGCTGAAGCAGATTTTATAAAAATGGAAAATCCTGTCAAGCAGCAGTTCATATCCATGCTGCATCATCTAACCATTGCCAAGATGAGGAGTAGGTAAAAGAGGACTTCTGGAAAACAAAAGAAAAAAGTCTGAGAACTGAACGAAGAAGTCAAATCTCTTGCTCTAGTTGTAACTCTCTATGAGTATATTTCTAATTGTAATTGAAGACTCTGCAATGCAGACATGTACGGTACCTTCCTTTTGCTCTGTATTGTAGAGAAACAGGCAATTCTTGGGCAGAAGCACAACCTGTTTTAAACATTTACTTTAGGCCCAAGATGACCGCACATGGAAAGTGCCAGCCATAGAATTGTAAAATCATGGAATATCCTGAGTTGGAAGGGACTCACAATGGTTGTTCAGTCCAACTCCTGACTCCACAGAGGACAACCTAAAAGTTAATGCTTAGATGGAAGAATGCTGTTCAAACTCTAACAAGCTTGGGGCCATGACCACTTTCCCGAGGAGCCTCTTCAAGTGAACACCCTCTCAGTGAAAATCATCCAATCTGAACTTCCCCTGGAGCAGTTTTAAGACATTTCCTTGAGTCCCATCTCCAGACACCAGACACCTCTCTGCTCCCCATCATGAGGAAGTTGTAGACACCGAGGTCCCTCCTCAGTCTCCCCTAAGGTGAACAAACCCAATATCCTCAGACACTCCTTGTAAGTCAAGCCCTCTAGTTCTTTCACTCTTTTGGTCTCCTTTGGAGACATTACAATATTTTTATATCCTTCTTGTGTTGTCAAGTCCAAAGCTGCAGGCAGTACTCATACTGAGGCCGCACCAATGCTGACTATGGTGCAACAATCACTTCTTTTGACAGGTCTCTCAGTGTTGAATACAATGGGAGTCCAGAGCACTAGCTTAGAGGAAGACATCTGATCTGTAGACGCCTCCATTGGGAAAGAATAATCCTGCCCTTACAGTCCATCTTAATGAACAACTGTAGTAAGGTTGGACTCCTAAAGAGGGCATCCACAGCCCAACATTCAAAGCGAAACCCCTCGAGCTGGGCTGTCCTTCCTTTTGAAAGTGAAAATCATCACTGCTCATACCTTTTATCTGATGGCTGCTTTGAAAAGCTCATTCAAACCATTCTGTGCGACTTCCTTGCATAGAGAAAATATTAGTCAGATGGGCAAAAATAAAATCACTTGCGGAGGACAAAATTGTAAAAAATTAGGCCTGGAATAGCTGAATCATTAGAGATCAAAATAATTTCCTCCTTTTACCTAATGGCCACAGAGGAAGGTGGATAAAGTATGAAAACCTGAACTGGGTCATTGGTGTCATCCATAAAACTCAGGTTCACCACAGTTGACAGAGTCGAAATCCTAGTTTGCTAAGAGTAATGGATGTGTATATGTACAACAAACTTACCAGTCTCGACAACTATTTTAATCTTAAGTGGCACTTAAGTGGCAGAGTAATAAAATAATGAATTAAGTAAAGGCTTTGTCAGCTGGCATGATTCCCAGAATGTACTGTAGTAAAACTTATGATTTTAGATATTAATAGGTGATAATTTTTGGAAAGATTTCTGACCATTTTTTTCACAACCTCTGAAAAAAGGGAAAAAGACAATAATAAATTAAAATTCTACCCTAAAGTAAAAGTGCTTGGCTTATGCTTTCACCCAAGATTTTACTTCTGACATACCAATGTCTCTGGATTTGGTCAGAGTAAACAAGAAGTCCTGTGTGTTTCTGAGGGATAAGTAATTACTAAAAGACTAATAAAATAGTCTCAAAACAGCTGATGGGTTTTAGGAGTGCTGGATGATATTCATCAGTCTTGAAGCTGGAAGGGATTGTTGTAATATTTGGGGCCCTATGGACCACACAGGGGGATGGTTTGAAAATGATTTGCATGTAAAGAGTCATACATGAAAAACTTCCATTGTGATGAATTTTGTTGAAATAAAGTCACCAATTCAAAGGATTTCTTTCTGCCTAATAAGTGTAAATAGAAAGCAATAAGGAATCAGAATTGCTCCCACATTTATATAGGAAATTGTCTCACACCACATATATACATATATATATACACACATCTATATATATGGCATATATATATATATATACATATATATATGGGAAATCATCATCTTACACATTCTCCCTCCCTCAAGACTTGTTCTGAGTGCTGTTACAGCAGGTGTTTGAAGAGAAGTTAAACTTCAGGACTGTACTGAGAAGAAGAGTCTGCAGAATGGTAGTATCCTTTGTAGATGTGTGATCCTCAAGTCCCTGGGAATGAGCTACAGCCATTTTCTTGAATACATTTGAAAAAAATTGCTTGCTTCAGATTCTGTGGAAGCTTTATGTCTCTACAAAAGGCAAAAAATGCACACCCATAAAATCATCCATCCCAATAACTCTGCACATACTCTCTTATTGCCATGCAATAACTAAGTGCTTTTTGGCAGATGATGAATGACCTTTTGTCATGCTTTAAAAATAAGCCCATTTTACAACTGAGAAAAATAAGAGCCCAGATACAATTTGCTGAGATTTAGGGTCTGTGCCTGAAGTGTATTCTGGGATGAGTGTCCTCCTCCACATATTCCTGGACTACTGCCCAAACATAATAGAAGATCTCTTCTCTTCTCTTCTCTTCTCTTCTCTTCTCTTCTCTTCTCTTCTCTTCTCTTCTCTTCTCTTCTCTTCTCTTCTCTCTTCCCTCTTCCTCCCTTCCTTTATGCCTCCCTTGGTCCATTTGCTTACTTCTCCTTAAGACAGAAATCAGGTCTTCTCAGCCTTACACAGGACTGAGTGTGTAATTTGAGATGACTGAATAAAAGAACATGACTCAGTTAATATTTAATCCAACTTTGATTTCCAAGACTGTTGCCCAGCTATCATACTTCCTTGATCTCTTTTTATGATATGACACAGATTGCTTTCTATTTCTGACAGAGGAGAGTTTATTCATATCTTACTTCTCAATCTGCAGCATCAAATGCACATACATTTAAATATTAAAACATGTAAACACAAAGAGTCTATGCTTTTTTATAGCTTGACTCTACATCTAACACTGCATAGGAGACTAATGGTTCCTGGTCAGTAGACTGGGAAATACTGCTTTTGGTTTCTGTTTAGAAATTTCTGAGGAACTGTACTTCCTTTCCTACCACATAAGCTCTAATGAGACTTCTAAGCACGAACACAGACATTTGCAAATGCACAGTTGTTATAAGTAAAATGAGTGATTTTTCGCATGTTCAAGTTAACCATTACTATGGTGCCTGTTAAATAAAATTAGAAAATTAAGACTTTAATAAAGTTATAAATTATAAGGTTAAAAGAAAGAAACTTAGTTAAAGATGTTTTGAAAGGGGTAGTGTTTGGAGTTACAGTAGAAGAGTAGAAGTTATAAAGTTAAAAAGAAACTGTTGAGTAGAAGTTGTAAAAGTTAAAAGAAACTGTTGAGTAAAAGTTGTAAAGTTGAAAAGAAACTGTTGAGTAGAAGTTGTAAAAGTTAAAAGAAACTGTTGAGTAAAAGTTGTAAAGTTAAAAAGAAACTGTAAAGTAGGAGTTGTAGAGTTAAAAAGAAACTGTTTAAGAGTATTAAGGTGTTGAAATTGTTAAAACCATGTAATCCTAAATTCATAATCTATGTATCTTTAAAAATCCTTTATCTTGGCAATTGTATTCATGTTAAAAACTCGGTTTTCATGTTGTGTTTAATATCTTTAAGCCCATCACCCATCCCAATACTAAAGGCACACTGCACTACCCAATCTAAAAATAGAAGAATCGCATCTCTCCGCCCCCTGCAAGTGGAATACTAATGAGGAACCTTCCCGCCTTTGCAAACTACCCCTAGATACGAGCCATCTATTGGCAGGGGAGGTCCACCTCATTAATTAGTACTCCCAATCATCAGCAGGCAGGAAGGCGGAGATATCAATTCAGACCAGCCCATCAAAAACTTTATAAAAACCCCAAATTTGACCAGCCTCAGGGCTAGCTAGCTGGGTCCCTCTGCCACCAACATCAGCAGACGTGGGTCTGTGCAGGGTGCCTGGTGTCTCTCCTCGCTGAATAGCAGTGAGGTAGAGATTGGGTCGGGTGCTGGGCCTCTTACCCCTTTCAGGGGCTTGTGCTTAAAATTTTCTTTGAACTTAAGGCTAACTTAAGTTCACCACCCAGCCTTGAGGATCTCCTCTCTTCGGCAGCCAGCCGGTAGCCGGGGGAGTCTTATTGCCGTACCGGGACCTTCTTTTTGTGCTTTTTTTGTTTTCTTTTTTTTTGTACCTCGGGATATTCCGAACCTCGTGGGCTTTTGTAATAAAAAAACATCTACCTCAACCCACGAGTGTGAAATTGTCTCTTTTATGACAACAGTGATTTACAGTAGATAACACTACAAGCTTGAAGCTAACATTTTCTTCTCTACTGTGTTGCACTCCAATTTGCTCACAGGTAGGGAACGATGGGCACGCAGACATTCAGATATGTTCCCCTAGACTGGAGAATCAGAGAGCACTTCAAGTCCCAGGGGAATCTGTTTTCATACAAGCCATGGGCTGATCCATGCACTGGAATGAGAATGGAGGTGGTCTGCAAGCTGTGTGGGCATTATGGGGCACTCCAGCAAACCTCTAGTCTGAATGATCAGGAAACCAATATCTGAGAAGGCAGCATGCCGCACACCTGCAGGTCAGTCTTACAGTCTAAACACTTTGAAAAACAGTAAGCAAGTGATGTGATTTGTTTTTTCTTTTCATTTCTTTGCTTCTGCACATGCTTCCCTTCTGCTCCTTTTTCTGGAGGGCAGTTGCATGCACACCTGTGGTTCTTGGTTTTGGTGAGTGACAGGTTCAGAAGGGCACTGGTCATTTATGAATGACAAAATTTTTATTAAAGTATTAAGGTAAATGGAGAAGTTTTGTTCTTAGCTATTCTTCCCTGGTGCATTGCATTGTAATCTCACACCATGGAAAGGATGGTACTAGCAGAACATGACTATAGGAGGTTTAAATTTAATAACAACCCAGGTACAGAACATCTGTACTAACAGCTGATGAATGAACATGGCTAGTGAAGCCTCACTGCTGCAACTTGTTTCATTTAAGCAGACCCTGAACACAGTCAGACAAACGCTCTGTGAACACAGCAGGCCTTCTCAAAAGAGAGCTCCAGAGGTTATACACCTACATTCCTTCCCAACTTCTTGTGTATAATATAGCTTAGGGTTTTTCTGTGGTCATTCTAGGTAGTAGGATATTTTTTCCACTGCTCTTTTAAATCCTGTGCCCTGTCTGTTAGGTGCAAAGAATGAAGTGATGTCATTTCAGAGTGGGGGAAGGAAAACAAGTGCTCACAAAGTTTCAGATGTCTTTAGTAATTTTGCAAAAATGTGTTGATTTGCTGTCAAGGCAGGCTGATCTTTAGCACTGCCTCAGTGTCCCCTAGAAGATTCTGCAGTGTGGCTGACGATCTTGCTTTGTGTGCTTCATACTCCAAGTGTGTTGATCAATAAACCTTAGAGTGAAAAAGTGGAAAAAAATAGCTAAGATTTCTGAGCTATCCAGCTGTTCCATGCAAGTATCCTACATATATCCTAGAGAGCTAGGACAGCTGCTGAATAGGTAGTTGGCATGGAATTGACAAACTAAGGCCAAGAAATGATGAGCTTTGTCTTGGCATTTCACTTTAGAACTGGCTATCCTTTATGTGGTTGAGAAGTTTTTGTTTTATTAGACACTTGACTTTTAGCAGTGTGCATTTATTTAAAAAATGTTCTAGCAAGAACCACATCTTGGATGTTAAGGGTTTGCATTTGTTGGAATCAAAAGGGTTCAGCACTTCTCATGCTCATAACAAAAAACCCCAATAAGAACAAAACCATTTGAATTTGTTTGTTGAGTCACCCTATGCATAGAATACTATAGGCCATCATAAAAGGTTTTCACTGCATTGCACATACAACTAACTATAAAATGTAATATTAAATATCCAGTCCATATAAATACTCTTAAGATTAAACTGTTGCATTCCTAACTGATCTCTTTACCCTGATTCCTTCCAGCTTTAAATGGGAATTATTTCCAGTGCCAAATGTAGTGATAAAAATATATTTACTTTGCAGCATTTAAAAATTGAAATTAGAACCAGATAAAATTACAGAGTAATTTTTTCAGCCAAACCAAGCTCATATTTTTTTTCCTAGAAGTAATGATAATAATTTCCAATAAATCCAAAATTAAATTACTACTTTGAATAATGACAACAGCGTAAAAGAGTGTGAATAAGTTAATAGTTTTCCTTCTGAGATATAAGGTATAAGCAGGGTCAGTATATTTTCATAAGATTAATTCATACTCTGTTGAAGTCTTAACAGCTTCTAAAAATACTATGGTGTTTTTTCATAATAAGATTATCTTCCCTGTCACAGTGCTGTTTGATAATTTTTTATATCAATCTGGTTAAAATAAATATCCAGACATCAGGATTTCCACATTGAATTAATTTTTATGTCTATATTTGAAAAAGTTCAACCCTTCAGGGAATGCTTTACTAGATGTATTGGGATGGGAATTATCTGAGTAGAACAAGTTTTTAGAGCAGAGAATCTGTACAAAAACCCTTTCAAATACAGATTTTTACATTTTGAGCTGACTAGCAGAATACTTTCTCCTAATACTTGTCTATATTTTTTTCTTATCACTGAAGAACTGTGTGGAAGCAAAAGATGTGTTGTGAAAGGGCGCAAATTCCTGACTTATACCATGAGCAAATGTTTCTCAGACTCGCCTCCAAGGATATTTACTGTGAAATCACTGGAGTGCAACACAGAATGGCGAACATCATGTCCTTTAAAAAGAGTGTTTACAGGAGCCAAACATTCACTTTGGAGTTTAGAATTATTAATTCTCTTACTAGTGCTAAAGGAATGGGAAAAGTAGTGCAGGAGAAGTTTATTGCGACTCTTCATAAAGGCCAAACTTGTAGGTGCAGAGTCCATCCTGCGCTGCTAAATCAAAGCTTGAAAACACAAGATATCCCTCCTTTGCCACTTCCTCTCACCTTCTCCCAGCAAAAGCAGATGACTGCTACTTCAGTCAGAAGTCCCTCAAGCAAGATCTGTTGCAGCTAGATTAAGAGTCAGCATAATCAGATCCATGGAAAAAGAATAAACTCATTTTTAGGTACAACAATTACAGTTATCAGCTTTGGAGGAAAGCCTTCTCTTTCCCCACACTGATGGTTTCTCTGTTTGGACTGGGACTCTAGGCAAGCCCATCCCCTGGCAAACATGCCCTTCAGCTGCTTAACTTCCAGAGCTTACGTGCTGTATTCTCACAGACTAGTCCACCCTTCCTGTCCCCTTCAGCAGACCTAGAAACTAATTTTAAAAAACTTTTATATGCAAAAGGTTAAAAATTGACTTCCAAATGGACAAACTGGGAGGATCACATTTGTAGCAGTTATCTTCAAGTGACTGAAAAATGTCTTCCCTGGGACTTAGTTACCAGAAATTTGAGTACCCTGGCAGAGGCTGCAGCTGTTGTACTCTCAATTATTTCCCATCTTATCTCCCTGGTTATAACTGAGGCTGCAGCAAAAGCGAGTCTGAGTCATAATAGGATGTGCAGTGGGAGCATCCAACTCCCTGTGTCGAGTGTGAGGAGAACCAGAACTCCTGTAAACCTCCCAACAGTCTGGGGCAAGGTTAAGGAGGGAGGGAGGCGCTTAGGGAAAATTGTGCCCTTCTCCCTGACCCCTCTATTTACAGCAACTTGAAAAAATAGATTTTTCGGCTTGCTCCTGATTAGGTGAACTCTTGTTAAGGAGAAAAATAATGACACTTGTGTCCATGGCAGATATCGAAGGCTTCCCGAGTACGTCTTTGAGGCAAGGACTGTAAAATACCCATCTGTGAAGTCCTTATGACTGTGTTTTTGCCTTTATGTATAAGGATGTATCACAGTGTTTTTAACTGCTCAGTTAAAATAAGTATGAGTAAGGTCAGGTTTTTTTTTTCATTTGAGAAATTATATATTAAATTATATTTTTCTCCTTCCTTTCTAGTTTTAGGATCTTAATTTATTTTTGTGCATGTTTGTCCAACTGTTCTCTAAATATCAGTTACATTTTAGATTTTAAATAAGAGAGTTCTGTTGAAAATGTTTACATTTGAAATGTTCATGTAGGCATTAAACAAAAGCTAAAGACCTAATTATCTTCATTATGAGGAAAACATACTTCCAGACGTAAGTGGACTTAGTCTGTGTGCACAGCCAAAGTTCTTTCCCCCCCGTATAGAAATTCCACAGTTATAAAAAGCTCAGATGTTTTGTCTAGGCCTACTTTTCCTTCAGGATTTTTAAAGCAAGTAGTATCCTTTAGTTGTGTGAGATATGTTTCTACAGGGCAACACTGAGGAGCTTGATGCAGAGGTGGGTGATGTTACTGATACACATCCACAGTGCTCGTTAGCCCAGTGACAAATACAGAACTTTATCTGGGGAAAGATGTAGTGATAAAACCAGTTACATCACCCTGACACCCCTAAACATCATTCGCTTGGGTTTCTATATTTGAAAAATTTGTCCTGGAAGTACACACAGAGGCACACACATACACACATATGTATACAGTTAGACACATATTTATGCATATATATATTTAAGTTACAATTCCATTGGTTTACTTAAAGCTAAAATAATTTTAATCATTGCTGAAACTGAAATCAATTTTCTTTTACTCTGGCAAAAAAAAAAATACTCTAGATACAGCCTTTGCCATACAGCAATACTTGGATAACCACTCACATGAATTTTACATCTTAGAGCACTGTCATGAATTTCAAGTAAAATATTCTATCTACAGAAGCACAAAATATATAAGCAGAAAAATAAAAACAAAGCAAAAGCAGTTTTTGTAATAAAATTTATTCTGAATTTTACTTCAAATTTCTAAACCTGGAAATTTCGAAATAATCTTACAAATACTCAACATACTTTCATGCATGCAGGCAAAGATTAAAACACTCCAAATCCACCTCTGATGTAAATCAGTGCCTGAACTTACTTACCCAGCTGCTAACCACTTTGTCATCCTCCAGCGAAACTTTTTCAATATTCTTTTTGCAATAGGTAATCTAATTAAGATGTATAACATAGCAGCCAGGACCATATCATTGTTCTATGTAAATATATATTCTCATTTCCAGGGGCACTGAGATCTCATCATGCTTCTAATAGGATCATTTTTTATATTAAATTATATTAGTCATATATTATCTCCTATCTCATTGCTCTAGTGCCATATTCCCTGACACAGCAGTGTGCATGGAGTTTGCTGCTGGTTCCCTGGAGTATCATTGTGAACTAAACATGAGCATTACGTTTAGTTCAGGATATACTTATCAGTATGAATTTTTAATTGGTCATATAAGAAGAACTAATTTAATTTAACTAAGAGTTTGGTTATCTGTGTGAAGATTCTTCAATGTAAAAAAAAAATCCCTGTTTCCAGAAATCTTTGACTTTGTACTTTGCCTCTCATTAACATCTGAATCAATCAGATTTCATCAACAAGTTCTGTACAGCAGCCAGTAAATTAGCAAGGGCAAATCTGGTTCAGATGACGCATTTTTGAGAGTTTCATACAAAGTTGTTATGAGAAAGACAAAATCATCAGTTGCAATGTAGTCAAAGCTGGAGATTCAAACAATAAGAGTTGGGAGCAAGCCTGGATGTAAATAAAGATAAGTATTTTTGGGAAAAGCAAATTTTTTCTGAAATGGCCAGATGAATGTAGAGAGCCTACAAAAAGCAGGCTTATAGCTTAGTGCTTGCAGTGGAAAGCAAGCTTCTGTTTTGCATGGGTAGGGAAGGGAAGAACGCTATGTGAACACAAACAATTCTGTTCCGGATGGAAGATAAGTAGAAACTCACTGGGATGAACTACCTCGTAAAAACAAAAACCTTTAAAAAGTAATTTTTTATGTGAGATTTCAAGTCCAGCGACCAAGATGAGAATTTATTGTGAACCCATCCATCTGGTGCAGAAAGAGAGCAAGTGTGTGACAGTTCTGCTGCCGAGCAGATTATATTTCGGCTGACTGACATCATGGTAACGAGAAATTTCTGAAGATTCAACATGTACTTATATCAACTGGCAAAAAACCGCCCAAACCCTTGGCAATGAAATGGATGTGTTAGGCCTTTGGATTCACCCTTCAAATTTGATGTAAAAAAAAAATGAGCTTGATCTTTCACAGCTGTCTGGCAGCTGAGTTTTTTGTTGAAGCAGAGCACAGTCTAGATAAGCTGGTAAAGCTTGGTATGGTCACTATTCTCCTGTGGGGGAGACCAGAAAGTTGTTGTGTGTTACAGAGATGCTTCATAATTCCGATTTTGCCCATTTAAGCTCCCTGACATATTTAAATTAAAGTGCTTTATCAGCAGGTGCATTTCCTAATATTTCAATCTAAAAATGTTGTAGTCTGTTTTCAAACCATTCACAATGAATACAATCCATTATAGGAATCATGATGGATTATCCTCGCTGAATACAAAGTGAATTTCCCTGAGCTTATTCCCATTCATTAGACCTGGTGTTAGCAAAAGACTTAAATCTCACACTGGACACATTTCACTGTGGACATCCTCTAATATTTAATCCCTATCTGCCCAGTCCCATGCAGGTTTAATTTTTGATTTTAAGGATTTTAGTTTCCATTTCCTCATTTGCAACAGCAGTGATGGGCTCCACTGATTTATTTTATCACTGGGACACCTCATGCTAGGAGACACTGAGGTGTCACTGTCCAGGTGTAAATTCTGCCATGATTGTTTCACTGCCACTCGCAACTGCTTTGAAAAAGCATTGGCAAAAAACTGAATCCTAAAAACAGAGAATCATAGAACTGTGACACCTACCAACTTTGAGGCAGTCCTCATAAATCTCCCTACCTCAACGGCACTAAGGAACTGTGCAATGAAAACAGAAGCTCTGCTCTGAATAAATTCCAGTTCATTGCACCATCAAAATAAGCTCTCTCTCTGTGCTAAAGTACAGACAGTGAAATTATTGTATGAATTGGAAGAAATAAATAAAATTTGGATAAGAAACAAAGTTAATGAGAAATCTTTTTTTTCATGTTTAATCCTTTCACTGTATTTCAAGGAGATTTTTCTTAACATAGTTTAATATGGTGCGAATGGTTAGCCATAAGTCAGCAAGAGCAGACAGTAGGAAATATTGCATATTTCAATATCAGGAAAATATTGATGAAAATGATTCAGATCTAGGCCCTTACAAAAGCAGAAAGCAAGTGCCCATTTTTAGCCCTGTCTTGATCCTTTACTCTGGGGAAATTGGAAAACAAACCCATGGCCAGATCCTGATCTCGGTTCCAGAGATGTACCTGGATAGCTCCAGTACTGTGGAGGTGACGCATTGTGACTCTGCTGAGGCATTTACACAGATTTACACAATTCTCTGCCGCAGTGATTAAAATTGAAATCTGTCTTATATTTAAGAAAATATAGATCCTCTCAGTAGCCAAAAGCTACATGACACTGAAAAATAAGGATACACAAATATGGTATTTTTCTTATTTCATGAATGAAAATCCATTCTTATAGTCTCCTCTGCTGGAATATTTTTTTTCCATCTTTCTTTATTCCAGCATTTTTTCCTTTCTTTATGCCAGCAATTCTAAAATAATTGTAAATAAAATTAACCAAAAAGAATAAAATGGTGTCAAAGAGTAGCAACCTTTGGTTTTGGCCAGAAACTCACACCATCCATAAACATGTGGAGCAGACTGATAATTTGACAGAGTAAAACTGTCTACATCGACACATAAGTAATTTAATACATACATTTGTGGCTATCAAAAGAAATTTTTAATGACACACTAAAAAATAATTTGGTTGAAAGAAAAAGAGGAATCCAAACTCTCAGAAGAAGCAATTATATGAAAATTTGTATTGAAAGTGCTTAATAAGCCATTTTTAACTCTGAGGGAATCCCATTGCACTACTCTGACTCATAAACACTCAGCAAACACAGGATATGATATAGAGCTTTATTTCACCAAGCAGCTTCCAGTATGTGTCTGGAATTTTTTTCCTCTTCAATCATTATATGGGTTTTTAATAGTGAGCAAACTAAATTTTAAAGGTAATGAACACAAAAGTTATGTTTTACTTCAATGAGCAATTAGGAATTCCAAACAATTTGGCTCATCAATCAAAACATTCTCATTTGAAAAAAAAAAAAGAAAAAGACCCACATCTAGGTAAATAGCCTTTTCACCTGGGGCTCATTAGTGCTGCAATTATTTCTCTCTCCTGTTTCTAACTAATGCACTGCTGGGAGTCCAGACCAGGTGCTCCTTTCAGTTCTGTCTGCTCCCAGCAACTCTATCTGAGAACTCCATGTCTGCCCACACCAGGCTAATGTAACCTTTGGCTCTGCCCCATTAAATTAGAGCACCCTCCAACTCCACATTAGCAAATGGAATCATTAACAAGTAGCAAGTCAGCAATACTTGGGTGACTTGGTTACATTTTGAGTGGGAATATGCTTTCTTTTGTTTTGTTGAAACTGGTCACATCAACAGGTTTATGGATTTCTAAAGGCATATTAGAAAAGTTAATTTTTTTTTCCAGTGGTAGACTGGTTTTGTTTAAACAAACAAACAAAACAAACACCATTTACATGGTTTGGAAATGAAAGTTAACCAATTTGCATCCTTTAGCCCTTGAACATGAATCTGGAATAGTGCTATTTGGTTGAAACTACAAATAACCCTATGGATTTTAAGTAATCAACTAAACATGCCAGGTAATAGAGGACTATTGTAACCATCAGGGAATCTGATGCCCTGAATCTGAGAACTTTGATTGATTTATTCTTTTACACATGTAATTTCAAATAGCACTGAATCATTAAAAAACAAAAACTCTAGTTTTGTAGTCCATTACCTTTTGACTTTTGATTTCTGAACATCAATTAAATAAAAAATGAAGTTTATAGAGGTTTCCTGGTTCTGTCTTCACTCACAGTAGAAATACTCTGAGGGATCACTAAAAGCATGGAATGATTATTTCAGAAGGGACTCCCAGATCTTTTACAGACTGTGAGCTCCAATAGACATTATTTCTTAAATTTTCCTCCAGTGTATTGCATCATAAAGTGACACCATTTTTAAAACTGAGCTGTACATCAACATCACAGTTACAAGTTTAGTTCCAGATGCTCCTTTGTGTTTCACTTCTCTCCGGTGCATGAAGGTGCTCCAAACTGATTAGAACTTGGAGGAAAAAAGCTCATGGGTAATTTATCATTGGGAGCTGCAAAAATAGACAGGAAAATCATTGGGTAGTCTATTAGTGTATGAGCCATAGCATCTATTTTATGATCTAAAATGGGCAGGAAATTAGATGAGGAGAGAAAACCTTGTCAGACATTTACACAGGCTGATCCCATGTCCTACCTTCTCATTGGTTGTGTTGCTTTCTGTGTTCAACATGTTTAAAATATCTACATGTAGATTCCAGGGAAAAATCGGATGCTTTGAGCAAAATTCAGTGGGAAAGACGTTATTAGGAAAAGATTCTGTTCTACTTATTATTTTCTGAAGTACAATGCAGACAATTATTTACATTTATATTCTTGTAGTCATTTGGGATTGCATGAAAAAATTCACAGCAGAGCTTCCTTATTTAGCAACTAAGAATCAGAATCATGGTTAAAATACAGTCATCTTTCAGTTTTCACCCCATTAGGAATAAGCTAACTTTGTTTCAGTGTTGTCTTTTTTTTCTTAGTATTATTTTTAAATACAGCAAATAAAAATCCAGTGAACTCTGATGAAATATTTTAAAGGAAAAGTGTTATATATTTATCTAGAAGAACATAAAATTATGTTTAATTTGAGATTATGAATCAGTTTTCAGAAAGAAAGAGGCCCTCATAGACAAACATCAAATTTAGACCTATTATTTTCACTAGAGAGTTCAGATTTTTGGCTTGTTAACCATGCTTAGCAGCTCTCTACACTGCCATGTCCTCTGTATTGGCTCTTCCAGACATTGCAGGGATACAGAAGTTATCAAAATTGTTGAAATATGAAGTCCAAAAGGTTGTCATGGTTCCCTAAAAAAGGAAGAAAGAATGCTTAAGGTCACTCTAGTTTTATGTTGGATTTTGGATGCCTATAGACTATTTATACATGTCTAAATAATGTATGCCTGTATATCTTATGTATAATGAGATATATTGCCATGATCAAATCCCAATAAAGAATCTGGTAGAGGCAACATAAGAGATGGTGACAGTAATCTATGAATGAAAAGTGATCACCGAGTATTAGGTTTAATAGTAAAAATGGCCATGAGTTACATGTCTGAGTGTGGATTTAAATCCAGCTGTGTACGTAAATGGGGCAGAAAATTTCCCTTCAGTATATGTATCAAATCAAAATCACCTGAGTGCCAAAATCCTTTCAGCTTAGGCAAGTTCAAATTCAAATCTGGATTCCAGCTTTACAGACAGAGCTCCTCATTCAACTTAAATTTTGATTTCCTTAGCTTTTATGGATTTAAACTGAATCACATATTTCCTGTTCTTTCATAAAAGAAAGCATATTAATGCATTTCTTTACCTGATAATCTGACTAGGACTAAGTGCACAAGAAGCACTTCTAAAAGGGTTGCTTTGCATTTAATTGTTAATTTCATCATGGCGTTTCTCATTTTGTCTTCACGTTGCCTGTCAGGCATCAGTCATAATATATACCACTTGTTATGCAAAGATTTATGGATTTATAGAACTCAGCATGTGCTTTATTTAGGGGCAAAATCACAGCAGGGATAGATTCCATGCCTGTGTTTGACCCTCTTAGACTGCCTACTTGCTGCCTCACAACAAATGACACATGTTCAGCTCCAAACATTTCTGTGCTTTTACAAAGTATTTGTAGCATTTATGTGCAGGCAAATGAGACCCCTAGGTACATTTTAGAATTGATGTCTGTAAATTTTCAAAATTTCATCTCAGGTGACTGGCATAAAAAATAAAATTTATATTGAGGTTTTTCTTAATGAAACATGAAAGAATGAGCAAATTAAAAACTGTTGAGAAAAGCCGATGGCGTTTGATGCATTAGAAATTACAACTGCAAATTGTTAACATTTTTTACCAGATATTTTCCTGTGCAGCAGAGCTGAAAATGGATATTAATATTCAGAAAGATGCTAAAAGCTAGTAGACTTGAACTCCTGCCACACCGAGGTTATTAAAGTTTAATATGCAAGGAAAGTACTGAGAAGGACCTAAATTGCATGGCTGTGCATGACCAGAGACTTTATTCTCTGCTGAGCAGGGCTAGCACTAGTCCCTTTCAATCAGTGGGACTAATTGACCAAGTAAAGTGATCCCCAAGATGGATACCGGTACCTGCAGACAACAAAAAGTCAAACACAGGGAGATTAGAGGCCCTGGAATCTGTGGAAAGATGCTGAGTAGCTGTTAGGTTTTTCAGTTGGTCGGAGCGTGGTGCTAATGATGCCAAGGTCGCTGATCCAAGGTCGTATGAGCCATTCACTCAAGAGGGTGACTCAACGATCCTTGTGAATCTCTTCCAGCTCAGAATATTCTGTGATTCTGTGTAATCCTGTGATCTTTCCAGAGAAGTTCTGAATGACACAGAGCAGGTGAACTTGGTTGTCTCTTATGTGGAGTGTCAACACACGAGAGCCTCTCCACTGAAAGTACTGTTGAAACTGGCTATAACTGTTCCTGAAAAAGGGAATGTAAGTGGTGAGGTAGGAAAGGCCCCTTTGCTGTGTATACAGAGCTGCACAGGCACAGGAGGCTGAGCTGGATCCCTCAAGTCTGCCCAGCTTGGAGGCCATCCCAGCGGCTCCTGCTCTGGCATGATGGCGAGAGCATCAAGCAGAGAAGTGAGCCTGCCATCCCTCCTGTAAAGGCCAGACGCTGCCCACTGTACACACAGACAAGATCTGCAGTGGTAGCCAGTTGCAAGCATGCTCATGAAACCCATAGTGATGGCTGTGGATGACCCAACATGGGACCAAAAGATTCCTCAACATCAGGAGGTACAATTCACTAGGTTGGTGAATTAGTCAAGCCAGGCATGAGAAATGTCAAAATTTACTGTTATACTATTAAAAAATAGAAGTAACTCTCACTTTACAGCAGTCCAAGTGAAAGGGGAAGCTGTCCCAAGATAACAAAAGAAGATAATGTGAAAAGTGAAGTATCCCTGAAATGTGTCAAGCAACCCCCACACTTACACCATAGTTACTGAAGCAATAGCTCAACGTTATCATAAAGCGTCACCCAAGGACAGAGGAAACAACTCTGCTGTGTTCTTGCCAGCAGTTCTGGGGAAGCTGTGAAAAACCTGTACCAGTTTTATTCACTCTCTGCACAGGTGTGGCTTGGAGCAGTGAGAAAATGCTGAAGAAATGGTATATGAACCAGAAATTAAGCTGGGCTTGGCAGAGGTGAGGGAAGTGCAGCACTGGCAAGATTAATAAGCTGTTTTCAGAAAGAAGGCTTTCTGAATATTTGTCCAGGAAATCATGACACCCAAAGGAGTGAACAAATAATATGAAAGAAAGTAAATGAGGAATATTCTTGCCTCCTTAGTGTTCTCAATATGTTGTGTATTCTCTCTGGTCTTTGATAGAACAAATTGGGGGGGCAGTGCACTTTAAGAGTCTATTGGGACACCATATAAAAGCAAAATGACTCACATGCTATAGATATAACAACAATAAAAAAATAGTGTTATAGCATATGAATTGTTGTGCAAATAATTCTGTTCATCTGGGCTAAGCTCATCCTGTCACTATAAACCGAATCAAACCCTGTAAGGCAGTAAAGCAGCAGGGTGGGAAAACGGCTTTCTTCTGCACTAAATTTCTGCAGCAATTTCTGTGAAATGGAACAAAGACTTAAGGAGAATGAAGATCTATGTCCTTAAAAGCACATGTGCAGGCAGGGAAGATCTGATTGAAATGAAATGTTGGATGTAAATTTTGTGTGGGTAGACTAAACTATCTGTCAGAAATCTTATTTGCATTCAGAGATTTGTAGAACCATTTAGATTGGAAAATACCTCTTGATCATTGAGTCTATCCACATGTAAGGAATATTTTGAGATATTAATAAAATTGTTGTTTTTCCATCGCTGCTTGTCTTGGATGTCTCTGTTTTCCTTCTCATTGTCAAAAGAATGTTTAGAAATAAGTTGTAGGATAGGAAGTGCTGATTTATGGGTGCTATAGGGTCATAATTTTCAAAGGATGGATACAAGATTCCTGAAACCATTCCTCATGGAGGCAAATAGGACCCCACCTGAAGTAAATTGCTGCTCAGCATAGGTAAGCAGGTCCAGCTTGTTTTGGGCCAGTACGATCATGGTAGTGGTGGCAGAAAGTAAGGTTGGGAACACTGCTCACCCTCTCCAAGCAGCAGGGACAGAGAGACTGAGACTCACACGGTTGCTGTAGCTGTCAGGTAGGATCCCGCAAGATCAGTTTCCTGCTTCTGCAAGGGCAGATGCATCTGGGGGCTTATTCCTTCCAATCATCATCTCCCTGGCTGGCATGAAAGTGCCAGAAGCATCCTATCCGGATGGCAATATATACAGGAATGCTGTTGAGTACACTATCTCATCAGACCTAGGGATTCACAGACACTTTTTTTTCAAGCTGTCTCCACAATGCAATGCTGAGAAGAAGTCTGTAGATTTTGTTTAATTCCTATTTATCTCTATCAATAATCCTGTATATTCATATTCCTGCTATTGATGTATTCAACAGAGGAAGAAAAGGGAAAGGAGGCTTCCCTAAGATGGTAAAAGTCAACATTTCCAATGCGATCTTTATTTGCCTTTACATACCAAATCCATCAAGTTTACAAAACTGCTGTTATGTTTCATAGAGTCTCAGAATATAAATCTCTTAAAAATATGGGATTTCAAAAGATATGAAGAGAGCTGGGACCAAAGGTCTCAGCTCAGTTAATTTCCCTGGGTTTTTTTTTTCTTCTAAATGGCTTAAATATTTTTGAGCTTCACAAACAAATGTTCAGATATGTTTAAATTTCACTAAGCATAAAGAATTATCTTGAGAAGTTATAGCTGCATGAGTTAAACGATTTATGCTAGTGTGGAAAATCCAGGAAGTAGACCTGGACAATCAAACCAAAATTCCTCCACAACACAGGAAGTTTAGAAGTTTACCTGCTTTTTATCAGAATCAGTTCAAAATTTAATTTTCATTACAATTATAATTATTGTAACATTTTATAGAGTCTAAAACACTAAAATAACAGAAATATGAGATAAAACCAAATTGCCAAAAGTTTTTTACATATTTGTAAATTCTTTGATCTTTTAGGTTTGTAAGTTAACATAAATAAGCACTGTTCTTCCCTTCATTTTTTTAAGCACACAGTTTATCTTTCAGTGAAGTAAGGTAAATGTTTCTCTGTTTTTAGCTGAGTAGTGAGTTTCCCTTTAAAAATATTCCATTCGTCCTTACTAATTATTACCCTCATCTTTAAATGGAATCCTGCTAATTAATCAAAAACTTCTTCTGAACTCAAACAAGCCAGCCCCAACTGACCTTGGAAGTATACGAAAGCACAAAAGTAAAAATAAGAATTTCTTGGCCAAAGAAAACATTCTTTTAATAGGCATGGAAGAAAAGGCTGCTTAGTGAAAACTCCATACAGCTGAACCCTTTTAGAGTTTTTGATGGAGCAAATGAGTCCACAAAAAAGAAGCATTTTTAAAAGTATTCAGGCTCTCACTGAAGTTAGTGTTAAAATTTCGTTTTATCTCTGAAAATAGAGGCTCCGCCAGAGCAGGTTTTTCTCAGACTGTGTGGATTCAAGGTTGCAAATGAGAGCACAGGGCTCCCACTGCAGAGGTCCTCCCTGCCTAAAGAGAAGAGTGAGGGCATCCCAGCCAGGCTGCTGGCAAGAGCCACCATTCCCTTTCCGACACGCCAGGGCAGACACCGCCTACTTGCAGAACAAATGGGCAAGATTGGGATAGGAACTGTCTCTACCTGGCCCAGATTTCACACTCACAGGGTAACTTTAAGTATGAGACTGTCTATCCCCTTTTCATTTTCCATCAGCATTTTCTCAAGGAGACAGCACATGTATTCCTTACTCAGAACTATCTATAGCCAAGACGGAACTTTTAGTTTTCAGACTACTGCAAGTCATTCCAATATAAAACCAATTTTTGAAGAAAGACATTCACTCTAAAATAACATTTTTTTCTTAAGGAGAGAAATGAGCCACTCTCCACTCTCTTTAAAACTTGAAAAAAGTTGCATTTTCTGACTATAAAATAAATTTTAAATTTGTTTAGGGGTTTTTAAATTATTCTCTATCTTTTTGAAAGCAGTCGAGAGACTCCAGACATACTGAATGAAGTGTTCTGTAGGTCCATGCTCCTCATATTTTTTCCACTCTCACTGTATTGACATCTAAAAACAATAAACAAGACTTCGCAATGGTTGAGAAGAATAGATTTCTGAACATTATGTTTTCCTTTGGAGTTTTTTTAAGCCTTCGTTTTATACACTAATTGGCTGACTAGCCTTGAAAGTACTGCCTGCTTAAAAATTATTTACTGTTATGCAAACAAGTCACTCGGTTTCGTCAGACTTAATTTAGAATATTTATCCCCAAAGAATCCAGGATCCTAAACTTAAGGATAAAATGAGGCTGTTTGTTTCCCTGATGAATCTGCTCTGCAGATATGGCAGCAACTGTGCACTAAAATGGCAGCAGCATCACAAGTTCATTTGTGTGCCAGACTTTGGAACTGCAACACAGCAGCAAGCTGTTGTCCAGCAATAGCCCAGGGTATTGTTACAGTCAGAGTAAGTACTATGCTCACTGTGAAAATGTAGGTTAAAAATGCTTCTAATTTAGTTATGGCACAAACACTCATTAAATAATTTGTTTGAAGAAATCAGAGTGTTTTAAATCAAGCTCTTCAGTTGCAGTGTTTCTTCTCAAAAAGCTCTTCTGAGATTAATGCCACTGTCAGTGGCATTAATCTCCCACTGCCAATTTATCAACAAATAAAATTGTTTTGCCACAATTTTTAGCTCTCTTTTATTTTTCACTTCTGATGTGGATTTAAGCCTGCAGTCACAACTCTGATAGTTTGAAGATATTTGGTCCTACAGTATTTATCCATCATTTGTTTTGTTTATCCAAAGGAAAATTAAGCTCTGTGCCTCAGAACATTGAGATCTGTAATACACTGGTGCCTTTGGGGATCTCTGACAGATGTTAGTCTTTGTGGAAAAAAAATGGATCACTAACTTGGGAAGCCAGTTCTGAAAACTCCCTGCCTTTGCAGGTGCACATTTAATAGTTTGTCATGAAAATATACAAAGACAAGAATGTCTCTGATGAAATGATGATTCAATGTCAGTTTAGTTAGCAAAGTATCTTTTACAATATGGAAAACTCATCTGAGAAACAGAAAGTTTCACCTGAACATGTGAAAGAATTTACTGACTGAGTACTGGCGCAGGTAGCCCAGAGAAGTTGAGGAGCCCTTCTCTGGAGATATTCAAAAGGTGTCTCAATCATGAGTAACCTGCTCTAGGGAGCACTGCTTGAGCAGGAAGGGTGGGCTAGATGACTTCCAGCCTTCCAATCTTACCCATTCTGCGGTTCTGTGATTCTCTGATATTGTCTTTCATTCTCCTCATTCTCATCCTCCTTGAGTAACTTTATGAAGCACATCTAGGGATATGCAGCTTGCTTGTTTTAAAAAATACAGTTTCTTGAACAGAACAATGGATAATTTCTTGCCTCAGATTTAGAAAATGCAGATTTCTTTAGGTGGGAGTAGGACATAAGTATACTGACACAAACCTTCTCTATAACACTGTGCATGCCTGTGTTAAAGATTGCTAGGAAATAAGAAAGCCGTATTTTATTAGGGGTAGGTCTTAAAAATATACTCAATAAATTTCTGATATATCTTTAATCCTTTTTCACATTCAAGAGTATATCTAATATATATCTTAATCTTTTAAGTAAGTAATATTTCCTTCTTACAATACTCAGTAAGACAGTGGGGAAGGAGTTTACATCATTGCTGTTTAATCTGAATATAAAAACTAAAGAGACACTAGATGGAAACCAGAAGCCCCTCAGGTCTATGTCTAATACATTGCTCTGTCACAGGAATAAACTAAAAGCCTCATTTTGCTACCTTCTGGTGAACAGTGGGTTCCCACTGAAAGCTTAAGCTCCTCAACACTCTGCAGGTTAAAGCCCAGGAGAATCTAACTCCAAGTCACCCTAAGGGAGTTTGGCAGAGACTGTGGCAACCTCTTTTGATTCATGGAATAATGCAAAACATCAACCCCACAAAGCTGTTCTCATATACTTGGTTAGGTGGCAACATGATATATTAATGCCCTGAATCATTACAGCAGAGGAGCAGAATAAGCATAAAGGATGCATTAAAATGTAAAGCCTTGACCTACTCATATTTAACATAGGAGAGCTGTTCTCTGGTATTAAGTTATGTGATCAAAATCCTATTAAAAAGATTGAGATGATTTACACAGCATTGAACAAAAGATCCCTAGAAGTGTTATTATGGAATATTTGTTTCCAAAAAAAGTGGAAAAGGGTAGAGGATCAAAACTCTCACCCTTATTTACACTGAATATGACACGTGCTACAGTCCCTGACAATCTGAGACAGGACTTGAGAAAAGAATTTCTTTTATTATAGGAAGAGATCTTACTGAAAGTTTCTCCTGCCATTTGAAAATTATGTAGTTACTTATAGGAAAGCCTATGAATAAATCTTCAGGCTAAGAAATGCCATGAGAAAATGAGACTAGAGCTTGACAAGTAGCCTTCATCAAAAACATATCAATAGGGAGCTCATCTTTTAAGAATGAAATAAGACTTGAGTCAAAGAGAGAAAAAAAACACCCTCATTTTTTAGAGGGAAAATATAACCTGAGTATTAGAGTATAGTCCTGTAGCTGAAATAGATTGATATATCTCTCCTGGAATCAGTGGAACTATGTCAGCTAAAAGCAAAAAACTTGGTGTGGAAAAAAATGGTGTAGCAAGAAAACCAGCATGGCAAAAAGCCTGTTTGTGTGTGTGCATACTTAAAATTCTCAATATTGGCCCATTAGAAGGAATCAACAGCTACTTTGAAGAAAACACAGTTTTGTTCCCAAATACACAACTCAGGCTAGGCTTAGTTGGCCAAGCAGACACTGAAGGCATTTCTTCTGTACAAAGAATTGTAATTGCTTTCACATATGGCAAATACAATTATGTATCTCACCGGTAGGGAGGATTATAAATGTGATCCATGAACAATGACTTATATTTCAATAGATAGCAGCTGCATTTCTTTAAGGAATGCTACAGGAACTTGTGGCTAAAGCCAAAAAAAAAAAAGAAAAAAAAAAAGAAAAAAAAAAAGTCAGGTAAAGGGGAAATGTAAGTTCCTGATCCTGAGAAAAGAAAGAGCTAGACTTAAATTAGCTGCTCAGCTTGCTGTACCCAGCCCTATTCAAATATGCAAGAATGATTGATTTAAGAGAGTATGCAAAACTTGTCTCTCTCGGTAAGGGTAAAGTTACTATTGAAACATGTGTGCCTTGTTTTAAACAATCTCCATGAAAGAAGGGCACAAAATGCTCATTTGGGCTAAAATTATTTCACAGATTATGGAATTTACTGTGTCTTATTTATAAAAGTGGCTACCATCACAGATGTGAACTGTACAAACGGACAGAACTGATTGATTACTCCATAGATAAACTCATTTCACACATAATTAAGAAAAATTAACATTTGAAATATGGGAATAAGTACATAATCAATTCAGTTTCAAGCATAGTAATAAAGTTGTTCTAGATGCATGAGAAAAGCAATTAAAAAGGTGTCCCAAGTAAAAAGAAAAAGGTTTTTACGAACACTTTGTTTTCTCCTAAACTTTTTGTTTTCTTTTTACTCTTAACAGATCACCTTACATTAGCCATGTAGAGTTGCTGCTCCAAAGAATATCAGCAACTGAAGTTCAAGACAGTCTGTGAACACAGTAAGAGAATACTATGCCAGTCTCTGTCTTCACAAAAGCTTAAAAAGCATAATACAGTGGACTGTGACATAAATGACAGCAACAAGAGACAGTCAGACTTGCGTACACTAATGTGTGGTTTGGAGCACAATTTAAGATTTAAACCGTATTAAAAAGAAAGTCAGTTTCTTTTAAAATATTTTACCCAATTAAAAATTAAATGTTAAGTTTGAAATCCTGACTCCATTGAAGTCAATGAAGTTAAGTCATTATCCATCAGCTTCTGTGACTTAAGATTTTCCAGAGCAGCCTCTCCATGAAATTTTACTGGCATATAATGTGCATTTTCATGGCAGTAGTGCCGAGATGTGCCAGCAGAAGTCAGAACCTCTCTGTGCTCTACCTGCTATGAGAGACCATCCAGCCCTGGAAATCCCTAGTTTCCATCTATTATCATCTTCCTAGGCAAGGGAGACTGAGGTCAATGTAGTAACAGAGGAAGCAGAGGGATTTGCTGAAGATCATGCAATATAGCCTAGTATTCTCTATCCCTTTTTGCTGCCATGGCTATTGTGTTGTTTTGCAATGCATTTGAGTTTGTCCACAAAAAATATTCTTTAAGCTATTCCCAGAAGTAGATACTGTCTGAAAAAGAGCTAATAAATAGCGGTGAGCTTCAGAAATTTTCTTGCACATTTTATTTTCTCTGTGGTGTTCTAGGGAACTAGTTTTATCTGTAGCTGTTGGGTTGAGAGAGAAGACAAAACAAAACAAAATAAAATTCCCCAAATTTTGTATCTCCCAAAGGTTTCCACAGGCTGCACTGCTAGTTAAATTCACATGACTTGGTTTGTCCTCTAGATATCATCTGTATTTTTTGTTGTTTGAAAATTCTAGGAGCAGTGAACGTAATTTCTTCTCCTTAAAAGTGATATTTGAAAAAGCATTGTCTGCCTGGGCTCCCAGGTACTAGAACCCTCTTAAACCCTCGCCCACAAACTCCACAGTGAGTAGGTCTGATCACACATCTGAAGGGTGGGACTTTCACCACCAAACAGAGGAGAACAGTGGGGTCTCCTGCTGTGCTGCTTCCCAAGTTCCATCCAGACTCTTTAACCACTGCATCAGACCCTTAACCAGAAAATAAATGTAACTGCTCTTTTGTGTAAGATTTATTGCATTAAAATAAAAAAAAAACCCCAAAACACTTTCATGGAATTAATGTCAGAAGAGCCTTTTACCCCAGGTTGGTTGTGTTCCTGTCTTTTGCCCTCACCCTGCTCTGAGAGGTATGTTATCTTCAAATAAATTATGGGATAAGTGTCACTCAACAACCAGTCTTAGGCACCTAGCAATCCCCTCTTCTGAACTGCAATCAATCCTGTCACCGCTTCACCTTTCAGACCCAGAGATCTTGCCTGGGTGAGCCTCAGAACAGCTTTGGATACATAACCTCACCTTGTCCCACAGAGGGAAATAATAATGCAAGATGGAAAAAATCTCACAAGTATGATACAATTCTGTTAGTCTGCCAAACATAAGGAGAGGAACCCAGCAGCTCCTGGGCAGTGAAGTGATCAGTGTGGAATTGTACTGGTGGTGTACAATACTGGGATTGCTTTGAAGCAGAGCCTCTCCCTGTGCTTGCTGAGTCGAGTCCTAAGCTCTTCCTATTTCTCATGTTGAAGAGACATTTAACGTTCCTAGCAACATCACTGTTTTTAATACACAGGTTAAAAACCCAACTAAAAAAGACAGTCATTATTAAAAATGTAATGTGAAAAGTCACACAGTATAAATGTTCCTGAAGGATAAATATCTTGTGAGAGTAAGTATAAATACCATAAAACCTTGCCTCGTGTGCAAGGAGGAGACTCACAGGGTAGGAGAAGGGTCCTCAGTATTCACATGCATAGGACAAGGCCAGGGACAAAATATTGAAAAGATCAAAACTAATGCTCAGTTTGTAACCCCATGGGCTGTTTCTGTACTTTTTAATGTGTGGTACAGATCTTTGTCTCAAAGCGTTTAGGGAGATCACCTGAAAGCTGTAAATTTTAAGCAGTTTATCTGATGCTAAATCCAGAGCAAAATTCGATCTTGCTCATTGTTTTTGTGGTTTTGAAAGTTAAAACCTTCTTCTTCAAGACAAGGGAAGTAAGAATACCTAAATTATCTGTGTATAATTAGTTCTGTAAACATAGATCTGACCAGTTCCCCATCACAAGCAAAGTGGTGTTCTTTGAAGAAAAGTGATGGCAGAAATGCACTTGTGGGAAATTGTGCTACACCATCCTCCCAAAACTTTGATTGCACTGTTTACCAACTGTTTGCTGGACTGTTGTGAATCATAAACCGTATTTTATGTTTGTCTTATGGGCAAAAAAAGCCTTGACTAAAGCAATTCTTGTGTGTGGTCTGAAGCTGGTTATTGTGAGTCAATCAGTCACACTTTCATACACCTCCTCTGCAAGTCTCTGGGGTATAGAGAAAGATATTTTTATACGAAACAACTATATTTCCATGTACCTCCATTAAACACAAATGGTGTCTCATATTTTCATCACAGGCATAGGTAAACCACGATTCCCTGCAGCCCTGTGCAAATCATACATTGCGTGTGATGGAAACTCTGTAATTTACTGGCGTATGTGAAACCAAGATGTATTTCCCTACAAGTTTTTAAGTACCTTATTTTCTCCATTTTTCAGTCAAGACCTTTCTTCAAACATTAAAATAGTTGTCAACTGTATGGCGAGTAATGCCTATGAAGTTTAGCTCTTCTGCCGGGGGAAGTGTTTTGGCGGTGAGGACTATCTGAGGGAAACAGCATGTTAAAGATTCACAAAATCCCATAAAATATTTTCAAGCAGACCTGCAGATATTCTTCAGAGTCTCTTAAAAATTACTAAGGGGATGCTGCCTTCACTGAATTTGTAGAGCACTTTCAACTTCATTCTCTGTCTCCAGCACAAGGTGAAAAGTCCTGTGATGTTAGCTACTACCCACACATAATTTGAACCATTTAGCAAGGCCTCCAGTTCATTGTTTTAAAATCATACATCTTAAAACTGCACAGCTGTTCACCTCTGATTGCCAGCTAGATAACAGCTATAAAATGCGAGCCATAAGACAAATATTTCTGCAGATTTACTAAGTTATAGCCATCCAAAAATATTCCCTCTGCTGCCCAATATGCAAACACCCTTTCTACTGTTAGGTTTTATGGCTGCCAAGGATGGAAGTTGTAAAGAATGTGATACCATTGTGCTATACCATAAACTGCTATTTCACTAGATTCCACAATTTCTTTGGGGAAATCTAGCGCCCAAAAAAGGAAAAAAAAAGTGGAAAACCCCCTAATTTATTAGAAATACCTTTCTTCTCAGATACAGTCAAATACATTATCATAAATATGTTTTACAAATATGGTGCTCAGAGAACAGACCACCCCAACTAATGGCCACGTATAGAAACCTGGGGTTTGCCTGCACAATACTGCTTCTCCAGTTCTAACAGTTCTCCATTAATATGGTGTGAAAAACCTATATATAGAATGCTTTTGTTAAAATCAGATTATACTAATTCTATATGAAGTGCTTTAATGAAAAATGTTTAATGGCTGAAATACTATAAGACTGCAGTTAGAGTGCAGGTGCAAAAATGATATTCTACACTCCCTGGAGAGCAAACTTGTACATACTGTGAAATATCAATTAAAGTTTCTAGTTGCCTGTACCGCTTAAATGTCTTTTTCATGGGAAATTTTCATCTTCTCTTATGAAGCACTCACTCGGGTTAAAATGTGTACTGAATTACGTGGGCATTTTGAGTTATTAAGGAATAGATTTGTTTTACAAGCAAGCTGTAAGCATTCCTTGCAGTTTTTATGAGGTCATCTACATGACTTTTAAATGGTGCTCTTGGCCAACCTCGATTCTCAGATCAGTTCATTAATTCACACAGCTGTCTTTAAAAACTACAAGAATAATATATACTGGAGTCTGGAAGAAAGAGGTGGATTTCAAGGCTGTATTTTAATCAAGGGGCCTGCTGACATCATAAATGATGAGAGGACACCCTAAGCTGTTTTGTGAACAGCAGCGAGCTCACAACTGAAATACAGCCTGTTTAATTAATTAATTTAGAATATATGGAGAAAGGATGCAAAATTCACTTTCATGTGAGCACACCTCCCAGAAAGTGTCAGCTGGGACATGTGCAATGTTCAGTGTTGGCAGAGGTTGTCCCATTAAAATCTTATATTCTATGGTATATGCTATGGTAGTCAGCCTGCTCGCATATTTCTGCGTCTGAATGGGAAAGACCTGGATTTAATCTCTGATTCTGCCACACTTCCTGGGTGGTTTTCGACAGGTGTCTGATATCCCTGTATTTCTGTTCCACATTTGTACATTTTGGACTAGTACATCTCCTTTTTAAATTTCTTTCCTATCCTTTTGTTATCTTGTTAACTTAAAACATTTTGTGCCATGGTCTGTCTGCCAAATGATGTTTATATCATAGTCAATGCAAACTCTTGAGACCTCAAGATGCCCTTGAAGAGCAAATAAAACCTTAAGTATATTAATACATGAAAAACCTGTTGGGGGGATGTTTAAAAGAATGTAACCCAGGCTGACAAATTTGTATCAAATCCTTCTAAAAAGAGCATGTACTCTCTATTTTAAATATGCCTCTCCATAGTCTGGTAGAGAACAAAAGTCAAAATCTAAGAAATACTTGCAAATGAGCAGGTACATAGTAGAAAATGGATTTATTCAGAATGTGCTGACTAAGGCAGTGAGGATCCATCCCAAGGTTTTATCTCTTCACCTTCATTGCAAGTAAAAAGTGGCACAAAGAGGAAGTACAGAGCCAGAAATTGAGATACATTTATACTTGGCTTTACTTATTTTTTCAAGATATTTTAACTAAGCCAAATAGTTTGTTTGAGGCATACTTGAGCTGAACCTCCTCAGCTGATTTATGGATAATGTTTTAGAATTCACTACTGTTTTCTGAATGTACTTAAAATGAAAACAGTCATTCCGTAGTGTTGATTCCGGGTTTAAGCCCTTTCCTTTCTTTGACTTTAGGATCAAACTATATTGACAGCTGTTTGCAACTCACATTTTTCAGCCTCTGTGAGTGAGATGGATGATCTGAGACACCCTTCAGCTTAGAAAACCTGCTGTAACCTCTGTTCCCTCTGCCAGCCTCAGCAGGCAGCTGAAGGCTAGCACGTGCCCACTGTCAGTGCTGCAGAATCAGAGATCTCCAAAGGTCTACTCAGGAAAACAGAGTTGCATGAGCATGAACAGGACCTTGCACTGATGCTGGCATATCCATTTGCCAAATAAATATTTGGATTTCAGTCCTTGGGTCTCCTCACTTTAGAACCTTTCAGATCAGATTACCTGATTTCTATGGAAGGAACTGGAAAAGCACTGTCAGTGACATATTTATCACCGCTTTACCTGTAAATGTGTGACATATAGATTATTTGCCTTCCATTTGCTCTCTGCCTGGCAGCAGAGACTGAATCAGGAAGAGATGACAGGCGGTGTGTGTTCACTCTGACCTCCCTCCACATCAGGGCAGCTTTCCCAAGGAGGTGTGCCATGGCTGTGCATGGTGAATACTGACAATTATCTGTTATCGTGCTCAGCCTGACCCAGGACATGACATGGGGGCAAGGAGACCAAGGTAGCCCAGCCTGCAGTGGGAATGAAACTTTCCCTGCTACATGGTGAGAATCATAATAAGGGATGCCATCTGATGGTGCATCACAAAGGTGCAATAAGATTCCCTGTCAGAGGCACTGCCAACCAAGCAGCATGTGTGAGACACTGGAAAATAAATACTGGCTACTAATCAAACTTACAGACTTTGAGGGAAGAAGTAGAATAGGGCCTCTCATTTAAAACATGGTGCATTAAATACCAATGAAGGAGGAACACGAGGGATGCTGGACAATGAGAAGCAGAGTTCCTATCCTTAGCCTCCAGGGCATGACTTCATTAACTAGCCTGAAGAGAAACACTGTAAGAAGATAGCTCAGTCTCTATTACCACATCCTGCAAGGAAGTCACTGTGCACATTAAATGTAGAGAGAGCCCATAAATGACATTGTAACGGTGGAAATCGTTGAAGTTCAGATATAGCCTGCTTTTTAACTTAGAGCAAGGAGGAATAGCATAAACCATCAACACTGACAAGAAAAAGGTCTGAAAAAAATGCAGGATGTGTACTCTGAGGAGTACAGAAACTACTCTACCCCTATTTTTGTCAGAGCTCAAGGGCTGGAAAGAGCAGAGTTTGGGGTCCTGCTAGCTACACCACTGCAGGACCTTGGGAATGGTGATGGTTCCCTGCAGTGGACATTCTTGCCTCCTGCTGCCCATGTGAAATCCAGAACCGTGTAATTTGAATACCAGATACCTATTGAGAATATATTATTTGAAGAATGCCTCCTCTCCCAAGGAAGCATGCTAAGGGCTGTCATTTGGGGTTTGGCCTGGTTTTGAATTTTAACCTATTTATTAATTAATTTTGTGTTTTCTGAGCCTTTCCTGTAAGACAATGCTACTCAGTGCCATTAGTAATAGGCAATACATGGGCAGCCAGTCCTATAGGTTACTTCAAGAATTACCTCTCAATCTCTTTTACGGCATCTTTAGTTCACCAGTGAGAACCACTGTGGTTTCTCAAAGTCCTGTTTGCCAGTTAGGAGAAAGAGGGAAGTCTTCAATGCATACCACCTCATGCAGGAAACAGAGAAGTTGTGGACCTTCCATTCCTGGAAGTGGCTGAGGCCAGTCTGGGTGGGGCTTTGAGTAACCTGGTTTAATGAAAGGTGCCCATGCCCATGGCAGGAGGGTTGGAACTGATGACCATTAAGGTCTTTCCAGCCCAAACCATTCTATGATTCTATGAACACAAATAAAAGATTGCAAAGGCCTCTCAAGTACTTATTTAGAGTCTACGCATCTACTTTAAAATCTTTTCAATTGTATCTTTCATCCTCAGGTCTGCACGGGAGCTTATGACAAGTATGTATGTGTCTAGATTGCCCTTAAAATATCTTCAGAAATGTCTGGAAAGAGCTATAGGCTCTAGCCATGCCTCTGGAAACCTCATTACGGTCCCTGACTCATTCAGGGATAGCAGGCAGGACCTCCTCATAATGGAGAGTGTGAAGAAAGCTGGATGGTACACAGATGATGACATTCCACACATTGCAAAACCTGTGGCTTGTGAGGATAAATGGCTTCCTCCCTCAGGACAAATCCCTTTTTCATTTTAAACTAGAATCATTGCCATTGAATACATTGCAAATAAAAATAAAAAGCTAAACCCTGGATACAGGGCTTCCTTAGTCCTTGACAGTGTTGGCATTTTGTGGAAAAGCAATCAAACAGGTCATACAACACTTTGTGCTGCAGTTGGCCATTTGTAATTGTGAAGGAGTGTAGGCTGTGACAGCATGTGGGCATCCCCAGAAGCCCTTGGAAAAACTAATCCTTGCTTCTCATGCTTCTCCATGTTTTCTGTTAGGAAAGTACCTGAGGCATGAAAGAACCACAAAAATGCAATATCATTCACTCTTCGAGTCTTTACATCCACACCTACTTCACGTTCCAGGAGCCAGGTAACACTGGCTGAGGTCGACGGTGCAGTGAAGTTCTCTTTGTGGTCTTTGCTATGTTTGGCTGGTGGAGGCCATGAAGAAGAAAGAATAACAGGGCTGGCCAGCACTGCTTAGCTTGCCTGTTAGCTCAGTTTAACCGTTCACAGTTCGTGATACCTTTATTGTATCTCTGACATACAGTGTTCAGTTGTTTGGCCTGATAGGTCACTTCTTGGACAGAAAATACACCTTTCAGAAGTCACTTTCTTCCATGGATTATTTTAATTATCCCAAAAGAATTCCTTGTAAATCCCCTGCACCTTTGAGCTTGCCACATACAGCAGTTGAGAAGACAGCACTCTTTCCAGTATTACCTTTTTTTAGCACCACTGGCTTCCAGGAACATTTGAAAGTATTAAAATCACCTGCTCCAGCTTTCTGCCAGTTCCCTTCCAAATTCAGACTGCTTCAGTTATTCCATTTTTCTCACTTTAGTACTTTATTTCTAACTCCGTGTAAAAAAGACATGACACGGGAGTTTGGGCAAGGATCCTCAGGACTTTTTCTCCTTGGGTTATTTCCAGGACACAGTCACATGATTTTAAAAGGTTTGTCCCTGCTCCAGACATGAATTGTCCACAGCAAGAGCTGTGCTCCACAGACGCGTTTGCCCCTCTCTCCGCCTTGACAGGATTTCAGGTGATGGAGCAAAGCAGACAGTCCCTAACTGTTGTAACTGCTCCTACATGACTTCCTCTTCTTCTACAGCCTAGAAGTGAGCAGGAAAAGCAAACGGAGAACACTTCTGTTTTGTTTGCAACAGTTGTTCTAGTCTGCAGCTGTGTTTAATGAATTACTTGGGTAAGTGAGATGGGTAGAAGAGCTTTTCAAAGCTGTTGAGAACTGTCTGCAGCTAATTATGCTATTATAATAATCCCATGGAATTCCTCAGACTTTTTATCTTCTGACTGAATACCAGTTTAGCAAAATATCCAAGGATCACTTATAGTTTTGAATAAACAGCAGGGAAGAGTGGCAAAGCAAAATAGGATTCAGTCAGGAACAACTAAAAGATTTTCAGCTTGCTCACAGACAAATCATAAAAGATCAGATCCCAGGAAAATATGAGGAGGATTTTCAAAATATTTCCCCTCTTTTGCCCAAAATATTTATTTAAGTTTGCTTTTTTGTGCTTTAGTTAGTTGACATGATTCATTTTAACAAAAATACTTAATACTTATCAGAACCACTTGTGAAAGTTCCTTGTAACTGCCAAGAGGCAAAACCAACCAGAATATCATGTAACATTTTTGCTCATTTTGGGAAGAAAAATATATATGTGAAAACTGAAATAGTAATACCACGGAGCCAAAAGAAAGATTTTTCAAGGACTTAATAACATGGGTCTTTTTTTTCTTTTTTTTTTTTCCAGAACACACTCTTTGTCAAACAGCCTAGGTTACACCTGAGAAATTAGATTGGGGGGGTGGGGAGAGAAACATTAAGTACCTGGTGAATTGGGGGACCTGTAATAACAAAATGAAAAGTTGGGTGGTTCTTCCACAAAATGCTGTAAGACAGGCTTCTTTTCTTTACCTCCATAACTCCACATTGCAAATTGCTCGTGCAAGAGAAACAACACATGAATCACACTGCGAAAAGTAAAGAATAAAAATTGAAAAGATCTTCCGATCTGTGGCCACAGAATTAGTTTTATTCCAAGGTGTTTATCTCTGCATAAGCCTCAGTGAGCTGTCAGTGTTCTTGGTGCTGCTACCAATTATAAACACACAATATCCCAAGAGGCATATTTCTCCTGCAAACACATCTGAAAATAAAGGTGAGTACACATACACAAGGTGAGTAAAATCAGTGCCAGCCAGTGTCTAATGATACCCATCAGAGCCACTTCTGAGGAAGGTTTTCAATTTGCTGAGCTTCCATTCAGGCAAAAAAAGCTTGACGGGGGGTGGTGCTTAATTAACACCAAGCTATATCTCAGTTTAAACATCATGATATTTAATTTTGCTGCAGACAAAAACGTGTTAGCTCAGAACTTTCTCTTGAGCATGACAGGTCTAAATATTAATGGAAGTGTTAATTCAGCTTTCATGTGGACAGTCCAGCTAATACTGCAGTTGCAACAGCCTTTTTTTTTAAAAAAAAGACACAGATCTGCAGAGCTGAGTATGCAGCAGCTACTACTTTGACAATGTGCCAGTAGCAGACACTGTAGGTAGACAGTGGAAAAATATTTCACTGTTGTGGAATAAGCCTGAGTATGGGCAGGCAGAAAGGAGACATTAGTGTCATGCACAGGCAGCCAATGCAGACACAGCCTGGAGATTTCATTTCGTTGACAACTGTAGACAATTTTCTGCAATGGTTCAGAGCCTACACACCTAGCAGAGACAACATTTTTCCAAGCTAAATTTATGCCTGACACTTTTGTTTAGAGCATGTCATTAATAATCTCACCAAAAGGAAGTATCTGAACACCCAGCATCTACAAAAATATCCTTAAAGCAGCTGTTGCAGTGCAACAGCTTCAAAATCCTGTTGTTGATTTTCTCACATCTGTGAGATAAACCCTGTTAAGTGGGAGACTGAGCCTGACATTATTGTTTTCCCTCTCTGCCCTTCACCTTTCTGTCAAAGCAACAGGGCAGTGGATTTTTGGCGAGGTTTCTCAGCGAGGACAATCAGCACTTGAAGCCCTAGAAATGTAGCTCCATCTCACCAGAACGACGTGTCCTTATAGTCTGTCCCTCTGGTGTCCTCTGAACGTGACTTACGACTGTCCGCTGAAGCAATCAGGCAGTGGTTTTTTTGGGGAGGTTTCTCAGCAAGGACAATCAACACTTGAAGCCCTAGAAATGTAGTTCCAACTCACCAGAATCATGTGTACTTATAGTCTGTCCTTCTGGTGTCCTCTGAATGTGACTTATGACTGTCTCCTGAAGGGTCCTAATGGAGGTGGCCTCTGCCTGGAGAGATACAGACTTTCAGAGCTGATTTGCATCTCATGATCTCTTATAGATGATGCAAAAGGGAAATAGAGTATGGGGGGAAATGCTAAATGTGCATCAGGTGATGTCATGTTTCTTTCTCTGATATTTCTTTCATGATTATATTTTCTTGGTTTATAATATGACCACATAACCCTCTCAGATGAGAAGACATCTGCAAAGACAGCACCTGGATTAAGTACTTGTCATGAAATCAGAAGCCTGGATCCTTAATGGGACTGGGTCTCAGTCCTCTGTGGAGATGTGGCCAATTCTGTTTCGCCTGGTCAGGAAGAGAGCTTGTCTCCAGCCGAGCTAAATAGCATCAATAACTCTACTGTAACAATAAAGCTTTATGCTTTGTGTCATGTCCTTTAACTTAGTCCCTACAGAGTTTTCAGTGGCCTCTGTCCTTGCAGTTCTTAGCTAGAATAGGTATGTTTAGCAAACACAGGCATGCATATAACAAGATCTTTATTTATGGCTTCATGTTGACATTATTTGCTTTTTTGTGTGTGTTTTTCAGACAGGGTTCAATTAGTCCTACTGAGCACTTAAAAGATCAGCTTCTAATTTAAAGGGAATAAATACTGCTCTTTTGAATTCTACTGTCTTCCACAGTGCTCTGAACATGAAATAGAAATTGTCACCACAATCAAGTGCAGAGGCTGATTGCACTTGAGAATGCAATCATGACTCTGAGAAGCATGGCACTCAGCCCCATCTGAGGCAAAAAAAAGTGTAATTTCCATTTGATATTTCCACTGCTAGTTACGGCTGAAGTTAACCAACCACTGTGTCACACATTTTCTACAGCAGGTTGCATGGCATGGACCCTCCAGTGACAGCGGGACTAAAGTAAATGAATTCAAAGGATTCCAAGTTGATATCAGATAGGTTATGTCACATGGGATTTGCACACCGAGAACGTTTCACAGTACTCTGGACAGCAACCGACTCCAGCAGGAGTGCTGCAATAGATCAGCTACAAAGAATAACCCTTCCTTCCTTGCATCCAAAAATCCCAAAAGTGTTGGAACAATAAGAGATGATAAATATCAAAAAAATGGGGACTGGAAAGAGGAAGGAGAGGACGACAGACTGGCACATTTCTATAGTCACAGATGTGTAGTGTCTGGTGATCCCATAAAGATGTAGAATACATGGAGTGTACTGTATTTGCTGTCACTTCTTTAGGGAATTTCCCATTTCAGTTACATATCTCAATGCTGGAGACACTTTTCCCTGGAAAACTTTGTGCCAATCAGTCTGTGCCTCTGGTGAATGAACAAGATATGGGGGAATCAGAAGGTAATACGTGGTCTCCCTCCCACCTGGCCTTGAGATACCTCCTTCAAAAGATAAAACCGTGAAGTGACCACTGAAATGGGCAAAGCAGCAAATCTAAAGGCAGAAAATGTATTTCCATAACAGCTCCACCACTGCTAATCACACATGACATTTATAAATGAACTGTGTATAATACAGAAAGGCTTTGTTGATTTGATATGTAGCAGGGGGATTTCAGTTTTTCTATCTCACCGACATAGTTTATGGACCACTTGGCTTTCCATTACTGATTGCACAGCACTCCTGGTGCAGCAGCGAGTGCTTACATGGTAAGTTGATATTCGGGCAACGTTTGTAGTGTAATTTAGCTTTCTTTTGGCAAAAATATCAGATGGAAACCACTATAGGATTCAGCAGCGTGTGACCAGTTAGCCTGCAACAGCTCAGGGGCTGGCAGCTGATGGTCCCTGTCCTGCGTCATGCATCCACCACATGGAGGATCTACCATGTCGTGGTGGCAATGCCCTCCACAATAGGACTATATTTTGCTATGTGTGGTGTTATTTAAACTCCACACTGTTTGTTTCAGAGAAGATCAGTTGCAGAAAAATTGAAACTTGTAGTAACTATAATGTAGAATTTATATTAATCTCAGGTAATTGAAGTTATTTTCAAAGGCAGTCACCCTGTGCTTCATATCTTATGAATGGCAATGATTTAATGTCAAGAAAGTGCAATTTATTCTAATAAATTTCCTTTGGAAATGAAACTTAGATTCCAATGGAACTTCATAGATTATACACTTTTCAGAACTTGAATTATATATTTTTGAGCTGGAACTGAACAATGAAAAATCCTACAGTGCTATTAGGTCGTTTTCTCTTTAATTTTGGCTAAAAGGCACTGCTTTTGGAAATGCGTTCCCAAAATCTTTATCTAATATATTTTAAAATTACTCATGTGATGGAATTTCTGACATTCTTCTTTAGACAATGTTCCTAAATCTAATAAACTAGTTAATATCTTTTTCCTCCTATTTGAATGAAATTTTCTGCCCTTAAATATTTCCTTTGAAATGCACTTCTGCTGAAGATTTATACTTATTCTAGTAAAAAGATTTAAAAAATACTCCTAATGATTGTTATATGCATAGTTTGTTGCAGTAGAAGTGCCCTCTGTTCAAAAAAAACCGGATTCATTTATCAGATGTGCCCTGATGGGCGGTGGAACCTTTGCAGCACGGATGACGTGGATGACCTTTGACAGACTGGCATCCTGTCAAAGCCAGAGCACTTCGGGTGAAATGAGGAACAAGCAAGAGGTCCACTAACCCAGTGAAATGAAATGTGTTTGATTGGCTGTGCAAGATCTCTTTATCTTCTAACTCCTTCTAGATTCTCCTCCCCGGCAAGGTCAGGCACTCAGAGGAGCAATTTATAAACTCACAGCTCATATTCTGGTTACAGTTCCAGAACTGACACAAAATTAAATCAGTCTTGAGTGCAGTAGGATACAAAAATTACCTTCCCAGTCTACTGAGCCCTTCAAGACTTCCAATAAATCTCCCCAGCGGCAGCATTCCGGTGCTGGTTGCCTATCTTCCTTGACTTGCAAAAAGACCTTGAAATGGAAACAGAAGGGTTTTCTTTGAAGTCATATTTCATAGCACAAAAAGACATGCACAGAAGCAGCTGACTTAAGTGGTTTCCCCCTCTCGTTCAAAGTATTTTCTGAAAAGTCTTAAATGGGACGTTTTAGTTAATCCCCAGTACTCTTAATTGCAGGGGCCACAGCACATGAGAAAGCAGGAGCTGATACCGACAAAGGCTCCTTTCAAAAAAAGATAAAGACAAAACACTTTAAAAATATGCAGGCTAGAAGAAACATTGTCAGGCTACATCTAATTGCATTCCTCCCCTGAAAATTATAGCACTCCTCCCTTAAAAATATTAAACTCAAGCAAGTACATCCACTTCATCTCAGAATTGGCACTGAGTGCAAATGAAATATATCCCTGCATAATTATTAAATTGAGCAAGCCATAATTATCTCTAGTAATATTCCCTGGGCTTCAGTAAGAGATGTGCTGAGTTTTAGAGCAACCCTTTCACGGACTCTTGTGGAGCAGCAGGATTTGGTCTCGACGCTGCCTCTGGTCCTTCCAGAGCCCGTTTTGCTGGTGTGTGATGTGGCAGGGGCTCCCTGTGCCAGGCTCCCTGAGCTGAGCATGCCTGGGGAAGAAAAGGCTCATCCTGTTGGCCTGTTCCTCTTTCCCAAGAGCTCATGGAGCTGCAGGACTGACAGGGCCAGATGAAAGCATGGTCCCTGAATAGAGGGGCCCAGGAAGTGCCCCCACACTGAACATTACCTGAGGGTGATGCCACTCGGGTGAGGAACAGCTCCCAGCAGAGACAGGGTGACTGCCCTGACACGAGTGGCCACGGGGATTCAGAAAGTTTTCAAGAGCCTTCAGGAAGGTCACCCAATCCTTTCATAAAGAGCTGCTGTGGTTTCTTTAATGTCAGGCTTTCTGTTGCTTCAACCAGATTAAATATTGTGCCGTGGACATGGACAGCAGCCCTGGCACCTCTCAAACTTTGGTCCTGATGCTGGTGCAGGCTTTAGCCTGGAACCCACTTCTATTTTAGGTGTAGAGCCCTCCAAACCTGTCTGTGTGCGAGTGGGCTCCAGCAGGAACTCCCACGTGAGTGACCCGTGAGGACTTCATTTTGTTTAAGGCTGCTTAAAGTGTTATTGGAAAGTTCTGTAAGGCAGCTCAAGTGAGTGAAAATGATTTGCTTAGGATGAATGTAACCACCAGTGCATTACTTCACATAATCTAAACAGAGTTTCAGGCACACTTCATCTATCATTCCCCGAAAGAGGGAGGCTGAGTTAATGCTCTCTGACAAATATTATGTTTCTCAGGCAGCCCTGGTGCTGTCTTCCACGTTTCCTGACCCACTTTGATTAGATACATAAACAGCATGACTAAAACACAGGTTGGATTTTGCTGTTGGAAATGGAAGATAAGGATACCATAAAGGCTCATCAACACCCCAGCCCTCTCTGTAAGAGACACCCAGCACTCATGAGATTGGAGATTCCTTCTCGGTGCTGTAAGATGAGTCACTTGGCTAGTAACTATGATTTATAACAGCATTTTAATTGCTCCCTGGGCTCGCTGATGAAGACAGAAGAGGGCAGGGTGTTACACCTCAGGACAGCGTCCTTCAAGGCAGGGGGAGAGGGGAGAGCAGGGCTGGTGTCCAGTGGCGAGCGAGCATCGCTCAGAGGGCAGCTGGAGAGGCCCAGGAGGAGAGCAAGGAAGGGGTGCCAGGCAGAGCCACTGATGGGCTCCTGGCAGCTGCTCTGCTAATGCTGACACTCTCCTCTGAATCTGACATCAATGTCAGGGGCAGGACTTGGAGCTGGTAATGAAGAGGGAAAACTCTAGCTCTTCCCTGTTTCTTTTGCTACAAAAAGGAGTGTGTCTAGCCAACCTCTTGGTGCTACAACTCTGTAGTGGATGCTGGAGTAGGTTAAATTTGCCTTAAAAACACTCAAAGCCTCACATATATTTATTCATTAGCTCTAAGTGGGCCCATAGCCACATCTCTGGGCATATATACAAAAAGTAATCAGAAGAAAATTGGAATATTTATTTCCAAACACGTAAACCTCCCACATCCATCAAACTGCAATTCCCCTAAAGTCAGTCCTTAGTGCTCACTTTCCCAGAAAGAAGCATTACAGAGCAACTTGGAAGTCAGCAAAAAATGCACAAGGCACACATCCTCACTGTATTGCTAATCCAGAGGGCTCAGAGGTTAACTGAGAGCTGGCAGGAAGAACAAAAGTGTTTTCTCTATCTTGTTTCCTGAGCCAATCATGCTAAAGCATTGGCTGGAGCAGCAAAGGCTTAGGACAGCACTCCAGAGAGCTGGCCTTCAGCTCTTCAGATCTTCACTCATTTTTTTGGGGGGAGGAGAGTACAAACTGAGCAATGCCATCTTCTTCAGGCCATCTAGAGAGGCACCTTTCAGGCTGCTAAATTATCACTTGTTATAGCCAACCATACAATCTATGTATCCTGATTAACCAAAACCCAGATTTAATTTTTCATTTTGCACTAGGAAAGAAGAGACTCATCTTACTGTCTTGTCTATCAGATATCCCATTTACATTTCTAGCAAATATTGACATGGGGAGAAGAGCATCCCAGGGCTAGTGGTATTGTCTTATGTGGGTTATAATAAGGGGGACTTTTATTGCGTTTTGTGAAATCTTTGTATAAAGAGAGCAAGGGGGGTTTTTAAATGGGAAAAAGGAAAAAAAATAGCAAACAAATTCTGTCACTGCTAGGAAATAATAATTCCGTCACTGCTAGCCAACCACAGCAAAAGAGAAATAATTAGATTGGTTGTAACTGCTCCCAGAGATTGCCACATCAAACTGGTGCAGCAGAGAAGCTTGGTACAGACAACTTACATTTGGCCAGGTCAGGCACAACCCCAGCAGGCAAATCTGTGATCAGGACAAATTTACAAAAGAGAAGACCATTCATTAAGGGTCAGTTTCAATGTTTAGCCAGGACCCTCCAGTATGTGACAGGCTGATGCAGAGGCCTGACAGCCCAGCCACCAGCTCAGCTTCCATGATCAGCCCTGCTGCACCTGCACAAAGGTCAATTGGATTTCCTGGAGCCTGCTTTAACCTTCTGTGGGTGAACATCAGTGACTGAAGCTCCCTGTGAGCAGAGCAAGGCTCTGTGATGGGTGTCACTGCTCTGTGCAGGGATGAGGGAACCTTTGGACAGCCTGGAGCCTTGTCCAGGGTCAGAACGCAGAGAAAAAAATTAAGGCAAATCTTGGTCTGCAAAGACAACTGAATTAATTTAGGAATCACAGAGAACGGGCTAATGTTTTCTATTCTTCTCTCCTTCTCCACTGGGACTTGCTTTCCTTTACCTATTTTATTGACTATGCCTGAATCATCTCCAGGTTGCTACCTACATTGAGCCCCATCTGGAAGCTGACTTCAAGCTCTCTGAATTGAAAAGAGAACTTTGTTTTCAATGATCTATGGGACTTGCTGCCATGGCCATTATAATTCTGCCTCTTCTGTGCGGTTATTAGTTAGCCTAACAGCAAAATATGAGTGGGCGAATGAAGAATAACTTCAAGGTGGGTTTGAGGCAGCTACACCATCTCTCCACTACCACGGCAGCAAGCTGTGCTGCAAATGCTGGCAACATGTGACATTACAGAAAGCGCATCCACAAGGCTCTGCAACCCTGAAAACCTCTCAGGAAACATCATATGGCTTCAGTCTGGGAAAGACCACACATGTTAAGGTACTTGTGGCACCTGCTACAATGTCTTTCCAGTTACTGCCTTGCTTGGCCTTGCCTTGCTGGCTCTGGTATAGAAGGTGATCTTGAAAAATATCTTCTTATTTTTATAACAATACCATAGTAATATATATTCTTAGAAACATCCTGAGGTGGCATTGCAGGAACAGCACAGGCCACTGAGCCAGCAAAAGCCAAATGGCAGAAGCTCAGTTTCTACAGATTAGAAAATTCTAATTGATTAGGGTGGCCACCTGGGCCACCATTGCTTTGGGAGGTTATTTTTGTCCTGGAATATATAACTCACACTGCAGCACCTGTTGTTTGGTTTTCCTGGCTGCCCTGCAAATGGAGGTGGGAGGCTCTGGGGAGTGCCTGGTGCTTGTGTTTCACAGCCCCGTGACTTCTGCTTGCACTGGATGACCTGACCTTGCTGATAGAAGCTGAGAAGCAAGTGCTGTTCTAGCACGGAGGTAGTGGCAGTGAAGAGCAGCTTGATGTATTTGAGCAGCAAGGGACCATTTACTCTTGTCATGCTTTGACAGAAGTACAGGTTTGCTGCTTCTTCATGTTGGTATGGTCTTGATGGGAGATTGTGTAGCACAGGGCAAAATGTCAGTGGTAGTTCTCCTCTGGATGTATTCAGACATCCCACACAAGCTCTGAAATTTGGCATAATTTTCTGGAAGATTTGCAGGAACCTCTCTTAAGCATTTCTAAAATTTTGTCAGCCTGGGAATGCCATACCTTAACTAAGGTGCAAGTACCTGTGTGGGTCCCCTTTCAGGGACCAGGACTGCCACCTGCATTCAGTAGGACTTTCAGACATTTCCTGTATTCCTAAGCAATATGAAGGGTAAATGTGGCAGCAAAGTAGGGAAGACTCACGGCAAAAACCACCCCTTATAACTAAAAAATGGGGTATCGGAAGTAAACTACCCTGAGGCCATCAGTTCCACTTGAGTAAAACAGCAGAGCAACTACATGCCCCACTCTCCTGGGGCCCAGGTAAACAGATGGACCTGGAAGTCATGGGACAGGACTCAGGGCAGGTTGCCTGTGCTAGTTGAGGACTCAAGTCCCATCCCACTGTGTGGCATTCAGGCTGCATCTGGAGTACTGTGGCCGGCTCTGGGCTCCCCAGTACAAGAAAGACAAGGAACAGCTGGAGAAGGTCTAGCAGAGAGTTACAGAGATGGTTAGGGGGCTGGAACATCTCTCTCATGAAGACAGGTTGAGGGAGCTGGGCCTGTTCAGCCTGGAGAAAGAAGACTGAGAGGGGATCTTATCAATGCATACAAATATTTATCTTAATGGCCAGACTCTTCACTGGTGCCCAGGGCCAGGACAAGGGGCAACAGCCCCAAACTAAAATGCAGGTAGTTCTATCTCAGTATGAGGGAACACTTTGTTCCTCTAAGGGTGACAAAGCACTAGAACAGGCTACCTAGAGGCTGTGGGGTCTCCTTTTCTGGAGATATTCAAAAGCTGTCTGGATGAGATTCTGTGCAACCAGCTCCAGGTGAATGTATTTTAGTGGGGGGTTGGGCTAAATGACCTCCAGAGATACCTTCCAACACAAGCCATTCTGTGATCCTCTAATGTTTGTTTTTATTTTCTCCAACCTCACCTGTTAGAGGTTTTAACTATTCTTAAAGTCTAGGAGGAAAAAGCACACAGGCCTAGATATGTGTTATTGTTTTCTTTCAAAATTCCACAGTAAGCTCTTTACCAGTTATTCAGTCTTTATTTAAAGACTATTTTGTAAGTTAGAATTTTAGACATTAAAACGCAGGCTTTTAGCTCAGAAAATACGCATGCTGGAACTAGGATTCCATTGTTTCACTCTAAAGTCATTAATACATGTTTTATGAATTCCACAGGAATAATTGGTGCATTGTTGTGTTTATTCAGATAAGTGGACGATGCTTTTATCTCTTCTGGAAAACAAACAAAACGAGATACCTACTCACAACCCTTGTGGAGTCTTGGCTCCATCCGTAATTCCCCCAGCACCCCTTGCTTTTTCTTTCATCAGTCAAATTTAAGAAGCTTTATAGTACTGACAACCTTGCTCTCCCAAACCCAGAGGTCGCAGGTGACCTCTGAGATAGTGTAAATAGAGCACCTTCCACGTTTTCTCCCCTCCTTGAAGATCAGCCATAATTGCCTGCAGCCCCCTGGTTGGGTGAGATATGCTTTATATTTGCACCTCCCCCTCCTCATCTGACACTCACTACTCCACACTGATTTTTCTTAGCATCTCTGTTCATGTCTATGTATTTCACATTTCAGAAAATTGCCATTTTAATAGTTCATTTGCTCATGCTTTCTGGAGAAAGTGAGATTGCACTTCTCAGGGTGTGTCTCAGCTGTGCCATGGCCAGGACAGGGGACTCTGGGATGGCATCCTCTGTGCCACCTGTCTGACCTCTGTGTGTGATGACATCCATCACACAACTGATCTCAGGCAGAGAAGACATCACAGATCCACCTCAGCCGCTGTGATACAATTAGGACAGACACCAGGAGCCACCAGGTCATGGATTCCCAGCTCCTGGCCATGACTGATGTTGTGTCTTGGAGGCAGCAGAGGTGGATTTCGGCAGACACCTTTGCTTTCTAATCTCCTTTGCCAGTGTTTAAAAATACATATTTCTGCCTTACCTTCCTGTAAGAAGTTTATGTGGGAAACACTTTCACTTCTCCAAATGTTTTTTTTGTGGTTGTACCAGCCCCACTTTTGTCCCTCAGTCCTTCCACAAGACCCCTGTCTGGTGGCTGGGAGGGTAAAGATGAGCACTTCTGATTGTGGTTATCTGTCCCTGCCTTATGTGACATAATTGTAGCATGTATTTTTTTTTTAATCCCCAGTACCTATTTGCTTATGTTGCAAAATATTAGAGAACTTTTCAAAGCAAAGTATCATTTATTTTAGTCAGATGAAAGAATGATGAGAATAGAGAAATCTTTTGGCTAGTTTTATATATTTATTAAGCAACATGAAATATCAGAGTGGTGGGGTTTCTTTATATACTCTAAGAGAAAGTCTTACGGCAACTAACAAGGGAATAAAATCCAATGAAATGAAATCTGTCCAACACCATTAGTTTTCAAAGTTTTTTGGGTTGAAGTTAAAGGCTGAAGTGATGTAGACTTCCTAACTTTTCCTTTGTGTGTGAAACTTCTCCACAAAACATTTTACAGGACTATCAGCCAGCTTTCTTAAGGGAGAAAGTCATGGCCCAGACTTAGACCAGACTGAGATTTGAAACACTAATCCTACATCTTGTCAAAATTAAATGAGATAAGCACATTCAGAGCACCCTACAGACTCACTAGAGCCATCTGAGATTTAAGCTGTTGCCTTTCCTTTCGTTGCACATTGACAACACCACAGCTAAAATCCAGCCAGAGGAGACATCTCTCTCAGGTGGTCTTTGGAGTGCCACACTCCAGCCTGCTCCACACAGCTCAGGGGAGAGGTGCCCCTTGGCCCATGGGGCAGGAGTCACCCCATGAGCCTCTGTACTGAGTGCCACTCTCACAAGCATGAAGCACCTGCTACCTATTTTTATACATGTTTTTAACCATATGTTGCATAAATGATACATATATGAAATAAAATATATATTCTATGTATTAAGTATACATGTGGGTAAAAATGAAGAGTATTTCACTGTAAGTGTGAGGCCTTGCAGTACACAAAACACCCCTGAGACTGTCGAGGCCACAGGCAAACTCAGTATATTTCTCTTTCTACTCTAAAAGTTAAATTTTATATAAAAATTAGTAAGTGTATTACAAGTTCATGTGCTGGAGAGCAATGGATGTAGTTTATTACTGCTTTTGGAAAAGATTGACCATATTGGTAATCAAACCAGTTTTGGACCAACAGAGAGATAAAGGAACAGCATTCTCACATATTGTCTTCTTCTCTAAATGACACACATCCCATGCGTCTCAGTAAATGTAAGAAATGAGCCTGTGTTAAATGGCAACAATGCTGTTTTTTTGACTAGAACAAATACTTCCTTAGTTCCTCTTCATCCCACTTCCAATAAGATCTGTCTTGAACACGCAAATACAGACTTTATCTTCCAGTTTTTATAAGAAGGAATTGCATATGTGGATTCTACCTGTAACACCCTGGGTGCTATACTTCAGCAGCGACCAGGGAAGATGTTGACATTTCCCAGAAACAAAGCTCCTGTTACTGCAATGGAGTGGTCATATTAAGACTCTGAAACACTATAATCCTTTCATTACCATGGATATGTGAAAGGAAGATTGTTTTCTCTGCCATTGGAAAAAGCTGGGGTTCTAGATTATGAGAACTCTCTGCTTCTCAGCTTTTATGGAAAATACAACCTATGTATAAAATAAAATGGTTACCTCCAGATATCTTGCTCTCAGGACAACAAAATAAAGATGTGCCTTCATTGAGTACTCAGTTTCTATACTGAAGGTGAACACATGAATCCAACTCTTTTCCATCCAATTCTGAATTTCTTCATTATTCATGACTTGTTGGAATGTTCTTGGCAATCCTTGCCTGCTTCATTTTCTTTTTCATGTGCATGAAGGACTTACCAAGGTTTGTGTAGCATTTTTATTCCTGTAGCTTTGCAGGGGCTTGGTGAGCACTGAGGAGAGCTGGACATGGCAGCAGATAGAGTTTTTCTCAAACTATTTCAGCCCAGGAAAGTGCATCTGTTCCTTGCTTTGGGAATCCCTTCCTCTCGTTAGGGTGAAGCCACCTTGCTGCAATTCTTCATGCATTCAAGCTGTTGACACAACCTTCAAACTGAAATGAAGCAGACCAAATCCTTTGAAACACACATGCTCCTCTCCTCACTACCCAGTAACATTGCCAGTGGCAGCCTTTAACCATGATTACTTTCAGCCATTTAATGCGATTGTAATTATCTTACAGACTAGGCGGATATGCCAAGAAATGTTAAAATCTGAATCTGCAGGAAGTGAGTCAGCTCAGGCGATGAGAAAAGACTCTGAGATACATTATGGCTCTCTCACAGCATCACTTCCATGCTGCCTTGCTGAATCATTCCCATGGACATCGCCAGCTCCAGGGTTTATCATCAGGACTGAGTTGAGAAGCACACTTTCTGCTTTTAAAAGTTTAAATGATCTTAACTCTCCCTATCCTCAATCCCACGTGGCTGAATGCAGCTGAATTTGACATTGCTGTGAGCAGCACTGCTGTTCTCAGAGCCAGTGGTACCTTGGGGCTTTCTATCCTTTTTAATGTGATCACACTGACACCAATGTTAGTCCCAGTTTGTCTCTCTTCGTTTTTTTCTCCAAGTTACTGGCCTGTTTGAACATTCTGTTTTTCACATTCCTCAGTTCCCTGCTGCTGGCCAATTTTTAGACTGCAGTCACCTCCCTGGATAAATAAATACTAACACTATTAAATACTTCTGAAATTAATAGCTTTAAACTTTGCTCTCCTTTTTAAGCTGTGATTCTCAATTATGAGACAGTATAAAATGCGTCACTTCTCATCACTTGCATTACTTCCCATCTTGACTTCTAAACCAAATCTTACCATTGCTGAGGTTTTTCCCTGCCTGAGTGTCCTGGTTTCAGCTGGGAGAGAGTTAATCTCTACATAATCTCTACATGCATTCAAGCATCTGAAGCACCTTCTCTCATGATTACTGTGACATTGTCTCAGTGTGTTTCTATAAGGATGATAATGTCTTTACCTAAGAGGTTCAGGTATGCCTGAGTGGTTTGTGCATGGACCATCCATGCCCTGGCTCACACAGATCTCTCTTGCAGTTCCAGTGTCAGTATGGATTTACCTTGGCACCACCCAGTATCTTTTGCTGCTCAGAAGATGCTCCCTTTAAGCAGTGTCAAATTGATAATTTGGTATCAGATATTTTCTCAAGTCCTGAGTCATTCTTTGCATCTTCTCAATCATTTAAAAGAGAAAGCTGAAAAAACTCTCCTGCTGCCTGTAACTCCAGGGTGAGGTTTGCTACACTCCTATACTTTGTCCATTCATTACATGGGCCTAATTCCTGCCCACAGTGAGACCCCTTGTCAGACATTCAATGTAAAGACAGTTTACCACAGATGCATACCATATTGAAGCCTAAGTGTTTCCTTATGCCTACAGGGCAGGGTAAAAAGGGCATTAACCTAAGGGAAAATCTGCTTCTGGTTTCTTCTTGTAGGTCCTCCTGTATGGATTAAGGATATTTTCTCATCCTTTCCTTCTCCTGCTACATGCTCTGCTCATGGGCATTTCATCTTGTAAAATAAAAACCTAAGCAATGAGAAGAACCATGACTTTGTTCATATAGATTCCTCTTCTTTCTTAATATGTGTAGTTCTCAAGGATTTGAAATCATTCCTGGCTGATTTCCAGGTGGTGGGGGTGTTCTCCTCTACCAACCCTCTATAACAGAATTTTTCATTGTGTTCATTGTGCTCATTTTCTTTTTTGGTGTGAAATGTTTCATAAAGCCACATCTTCAGTATGTTCCAGATAACAAAATGGTATTACACAGCAGAACAAGGAGATTGCAAGGCTATTTCTTTGAATAAAAAATGAGAGTCAAAAAATGGTGAAAACTTACTTATAGAGTGGCTTTATTTTTGTTCCAGCAGCATATAATGGAGAACATCAATATGCACTCTAGACAGCTTGAAACAAGTTATTTCCTACCCACTGAAAAGAGTCTCACTCTAATCCACTTCAAAATTGGGCACTTCAGATTTTCTGCTAAGGTTGTATTTTATTGCTCTAGCTAATTTTAATTTACATGGGCAAAGTATTTTGCAAGTTAGTCCTTATCAGCAAGAGTCTGACGCTAGAAAGCCAGGCATCTGGATCTTTGGTTTCAGCAAAGGATTGTCATCTTGTTTCAGACTAGCAACTCACATAGAAATGCCATTTCTTGTCCTAAATTGTGACCACCCTGTGCGTCACACAGATGAGACACAAATCAACCTTGCCTGCAAGAACTATTGGGAATGGCCTGGTTTGGGTGGGAGGAGATGGTGCCATTGCCTAAACCGTACTGACATTCATCTTGGGGAGAAAACAGTGACAGTACTGCTGAGCAGCAGGAAATGAAATGGAGCATTTACCCTCACTATCATCAGTATTTGATATATAGCTCTTAAAGAGACAAATGATGACTGTATGCCTATGGAACTGTCAGTATCCCAATTGATACAAAGTGTTATTTCCATAAAGACTAAAGGGAAGTGGGTGAATATTGGATACGGATATACACCCATCACAGTTTGCAGATACTATATTCACACTCAGAGGATACATGTCAGTTGAATTTACCCATATTAAATCCTAAGTGTGAATTTAAAAATTCACATTAGGACACTTTTGGTTAACATATATTTGGCTGTATCTAACATGTAACATATCTAGACAGGTGAAGGTTGGTCTCTTCTCCAACGTAGCAAGCAATTGGCAACAGGAACTAGCTCAAGTTGAGCCAGTGAAGGTTCAGATTGGGTATTAGGAAAAATTCCTTCACTGAAAGGGTGGTCAAGCATTGCAACAGACTTCCCAGGAAAATGAAATCTCTGTCTGCGGAAGTGCTAAAAAAACCATGTAGATGTGGTGCTTAGAGACATGATTTAGTGGTGAACCTGGCAGTGTTAATGGTTGTACTTGATGGTCTTAGAGGTCTTTTCCAACCATAATGATTCTAACAGGACTGCTTCTAGAGATTGCTGAAATGGCTCAGTATCTTCAGCTCAGTCTACACAATTTTTAACTGTGATTTGTATTCCAATTGATACTACTTTGGCTTTTCCTTAAACTGTACACCTCTTGGACCTAGGCTCTCATAGACAGTTCTAGCACAGGACAATTAAATAATCTTAGTCTGATAATTTCCATATAAGCTAAGTAATTAATTCAATGTTGTAATATTAGCTAATTATAAAATAACCTATTTCTATCTTTCTATATAAAATTGGAAAGGAAAACTTTTCTCAAGTTGTAAGTTGAACACTCAGAAAAGCTGAGAGCTGTATATAAAGGTCTCAGAGTTCTGTTTAAAGACACTTGAAAGGCTCAAACTTCATGAATGCTGACTGCCTTGCTTCTGCTATAATGTGCTACTGTTCCTCTTCACTTAAATCATTTAGGTCCAATTTCCTTACCCAAAAATGCTATCACTCACTGCCATCTAGTGTCAATGGCACAGACTGTCAGGAATTTAAAATTACTTTTGTTATTCCATTTTTCAAGTTTGGCCCTATCCTGAGAACCTGGACATTGTTTCCACTGGCAGAGAGAGATGCAGATGCACAGCAGTGCAGAAAACCTGAACAGTTCATTCAGACGAATAGATCTGACTTGACGGGCCACAACATAATTTCAGAGATTGTAGTTATATTTTTACTATTTCTGCTCTGACTCTGCTGACCTGTCCTCTCCCTGTTTCACGGTGTCACACCAGGCTTGGCCCTGGAGCAGAGCTGCTCCTTTGGCAGCCTCCTCCTTGCTCTATTTTGCCTTTCAAGGATTTAAAGTCTCAAAGCTGGGATAGAGATGTGGAGTGAGAAAGAATTTTGCTTACAGAATATCCGTGGCAATTTTGAGGCACAAGTTGCACTAATTTGCAGTGCATCTTCCAGTGTTTTCTGAAGACCGGATAAGTTCTGTACAGTGTGAATTACTTTCTGGTGGCTGCCTTTTAAACAAACAGGAATCATAATTTGTTTTTATGAGAAGAGTTAATGTATACTAAGTTCTTAAGGAAAATATCTGAATCCAAAAGCAGACCACAAAGTCCATATAGTCATAATTACTTTATTAGCACTGACTTTGAAACAAATATATTCAGGCACTTAAACACATTTTTATTCATGTTTATTTCTAAATTTAATACATTACCATATATTACATAATGCACTGAATATTCAGTAAATGAATAATAAAACCAAAGTGCAGCTTAAAGTAGCAAGATCAGTTTTAGGTTATCATGAAGGCCAAAATCACATTAGCAGTGTAAGGACAGCAAGTTGTAAATGTCTAATATTAAACATGTCATTCTGTCATTGCTATATGCATGCTAGTACAAATGATCCCTCTGTGAATTGCTTACACTTGTCTAGAAAGAAAACAGTTCTTCCCTTACATTACAATTTCATGATCCTTTATTTCCTACTTTTCAGGCCTGATCCTGCAGCCCCTACTCAGCAAAACTTCCAACGCACTCTGTCAGATTAGTTTCATACTTTTTCTTTAATGTACATAAAGCCCATGGGCTCTCTCCACACATCTGAATACTAAATGACTAGAAACTAATTTCTAAAAATTTAGAAATTGTAAAAATATTCGTAACAGAAAATAATGTAATTACATACAGATCTAAGTGTACTAGGGCCAAATCCAGGAACAGATCTAGACAGAAGCCTTGGGAACTGCCAGGACAGCAAGGTTGGCATCTGTTGAGTGAGGCACTTTCCTGATTAGCCAGTCACTTTTAGGATCACAGTTTTGGATGTAGACATCTCCAGTCTCCTTAAATACTGTTTTGAGCACCTGCATCCTGGTTTTGGATCTGGTCTTTTTTTATACTTGAGTACATGATGTATCACATTAACATTATGCAAAGACAATAAGAGAAGTGACCCTAAAGTAGAACAAAATGATAATACAACATGACATCATAGCCAAGTCTAGAAGAAACTATTGTTCTTTTCTGTGCTTGGGTTAGGCACATTTGTTTTAACAGCTTTTAACACTGTATCCCATTTACTATTCTTGTGCTCTAACTGTCTTTTCCTAAATTTGTGCTGAAATAAATCATTGCTGTCTTCATCTTCAGCCTCTGACACTATCTCCATTTTTTGGATAATCAATTTAATGAGGTCATGCTGCTTTTCCAACAATGTTGATATATCTTTGAGCCTAAAAAGCAAGCAAACAAAGAAATATGCATCAGGCTTTGTCATTTGATTTCAAAGGACATTTAAGTAACTAAAATTACAGATGCAAAAATTGACAGTACCTAACTTCACCCTTCTGACAGTGCTTAACCTTTCTGCTAACAGACTATTGTCCAGAATACATTTAATTCTTTAAGCTGAAGTACTTCTCCATGTTACAGGAAATAGGATTAAAGAACAAACCCGTGGTTCTTGTGAAAAGTAACTTACTATATAGTTAAAGTAGAAGCAACTTCACTCTCAAAACAAAATTGTTGACCGTTCCTATCAAAATGTTTTCCTATTGACCTATTTTCTTGTCTGGCAAGAAAAAGGCCAGAAGTGCAATGGCAATTAAACAAACACAATATTTAATGAAGTTCACAACTACTTTTACGTCATATTAGAAATATTGATGAGGCACTTACTGATCTTTTGCAAAGTGCCATCCAAAGTGCAATTGATGCAAATAAGTGGTTAAACTAAGTTAGCATCACACATACGGAACACAGTATCTATTATCTTTAAAGAAACAATGAAAGAAATGGGAAATACGTCTAGAAACTGTCTTTATAAAACTACCAAACAGGTGTTTTGAAAATCAGAATGTCTGGACTCACAAAATTATGACATGAAATCTAGTGTGACTGAAAAGGTTCTTTGTGAAGAACAGTTGGGGGCTTTAGATGTAGCTACGCTTTTTGTTTTTGGGTTGGGGTTTTTTGTTTAGTTGTTTGTTTTTTTAACAAAAAATGGTAATACATCTTAAAATATGTGAAAACCACAAGAATTAAAATACAAAGCCAAAAAAACCCTACCCCAAACCAAAACTCCAAAATATATACAGCCGGAACTGATTGACACTAGCTCCAGTAGTAAATGAACTCTGTTTTGAATTCTGATAATAAAAATATACTGGCAAGCTAGTAAGAGTATTCAGTCAATATTTTCAGACCAGTGAATGTAACTTTCTATAATGATATGGTCACAAGTTATTCTACTGCAAATAATTTAATAAAATTATAGTTTTCTTTCTTCTCTGTAGGAAAAAAAGTCCCAACCAAGAAAGAGTCTGTTTTATGCTGTTTTATGATATATTGATGTAGTATGCACATGAAGAAAGAGTTGCTAAAGTCCATGATTTGCCTATATCTGTAGGGTGTAGTGTCACCCTCCTTCAACTCTTGCTGAGTTTTTCATGCAAAAAAAATACTCATCCTGAAACTGTACAGGAAGACAAAAATTTGGTTAAAAAAAAAGGAAAGAAAAAAATGGAGAGAAAAGAAGTGCAGGGGAAAGTGATACTGAGTGAGAAAGAATAAGTTTTTCTAGGTGTACGTTCACAGAAAGCTTTTTTGAAACCATTTTTATGGATATGTTGGTATGAGCTTTAGAATGCTTTTCTAAATATGAGTATGTTTGTAATATTGGCTCTACTTATTTTTACATCAGTAAAATATCACAAAAAATACCTGTATTTCTGCTTCAGAACTTCCAGTTCTAATGTTGTATCAGGGCTTTGCGCATATGTGGTAGAGTCCTCACACCCAAAGCAATATTGGAACACGCTCTAAACAAAAAACGGAACCAAACTGAAATAGATCCTATAGTCTGACAATAGATTAAATATGTGAATAGTAAGTTTTCACAGTGTTAAGACTGAAAATACTTTCTGTTATGATATGATTTTTTTTATATATTAAAACACTTGTTTTACAAAATCTGTTTTATAAGTTAATTCAGTCTATCAACAACAGCTGAAAAGCAAAGTAAACAAATAAAAGAAGAAAAGCCCAAATGGAGTAATTCTACTTTTCATCTGAACATCTTTTGTAGCTTGTCTCCCTTAATAAAGTTACAGTTCACCAAGTATTGAAACACTAATTTTATCTGAATATCTGCGCTCAAACAGGTTTATCATTTTCACAGACCTTAGTCAAGGTCTAATCACAATTCCCTAGATATTAGTTAATGACTGAGTCTCATTAATGCAATGTCCTTAGCAATGTGTGTACAAAGTTAATCATATCCCTTTTTGGTAAGGATTCTTCTATCTAATATTCACCATCTTACCATGAATCCACAGTATCTTGGCCTGTTGGGATATACAGTGATCGATTCCTGGTCCACCCGACTTAAGAACCAAAATGGCAGCTTCTTCTCTAAGTTGGTGTGAAGATTAACCTAAACATAGTTTCGCATTTAGAATGAGATATGTTGTGTTAACGTAAATACACATTATATGCGAAAATAACCATGCCATTATATTCAAAACACTAACACTAGTCCACACTGTGAACAGTGGTACAATATTTGAATAGTCCAGCCCAGACACTAAAACTAGTCATATCAGTATTGAGTATCTTAGCAGAACAAATTACTCCAGTTAGATGTACACTTTTTTAACTTATATGAATTTAGTTTAGCAGAATGAATTTGGTGTCCTTTTGATTTTTGTGCACCTTCTTTCCACTGCATAAGTTCCCTACTAAAAGAAAACTCTGCAAATTCAAGCACTGCAGTTACTGATTTTGAGATTCTGTTTTTGGAACAACTCAGAATTGATTGAACTGATGGTTGGAAACTTCTTAAAAATGCATTTGCTTGTACACTTCATTGGCTATGACTCACATGAGTGAAAATGAGATTCAGAATAAGATGCTCTGTTCACCAATTTGCTTTACCTAGATCCTAAGATGTTAGTTAGGAATGGGATGACAAATCAACTAATTATCTGAATGGTGTTCTAGTAATGAAATGTAATTCCAATATTTGAAGCTTCCATGGCATATTACTTACCTGCATTGCAATCCTTTTGAGTGCAGCATACTTTTGTACTTCAGCGATATCCCCAACAGCCAAACCAATCTAGAAAAAACAAGAAAGATTTCACTATTTTTTCATAGTCTGTAATTTCATCTGTATTTCTCATTCACATTTAAATAAAAAAAAATCCAGAGTTAAATTCTTTTTTCACTTGAATTTGAAAACCTCTTTATTTGGAAAATATGTGTCAATAAATGTAGAGAGTGTTTTTACTCACAACACTGTTGGTAAGGCACTAAAGAGCTACTTTTGTCAAGAATAGCATCCCTTCTTTTTCATTCTTCATTACTGCTGCAATGTTAAGAAACCTGTTGATCTCTTGATTGAGTAGGATCATCGCAGCAATTAACAACTTTAAAAAACATGAGCTGCTTGATTTTTTATTGCTCAGCTCATATGAAAATATAATTTCCTAAAAAAAATATATTCAAGGGAACGTGGCTGAAGGTATATTACATATTTTTCCCTTCCTCACCAGTATCATGCTTTCTCACTCTTTATGTCTGGATCAGGCTTGTTAGTCAGTTCGAACACGATTTCTGATTGCTATTTTGTGTGCAATGAAGATTTGACTTTGTTAGTGCTAGGTTATTATAAAAGAAGGGATGGAACAAAAATCATTGTTCCCCAATTTTCTTTATCAAGACCTCAGAATAATACATTGCAGCTCCAATTCAAATGCTATCACAGTTGATACCTAAAGATATACAAAATAATCCTGCAGTTGTGAGCTGTGGGAAAATACTCAAAACAGTAAACTGAATGGAAAACGAGTCCAGAGAATAGCGACATTTCAATTGTTACTGAAAACATCTGCTAAATAATGAATGGCCCTTACTGAAGTAATACTGTAGGCTAGAACTCTCTATACACTTGTGTGTAACCACTTCTGAATATTAATAAGCAGCTTACTTACTAGCAAGTTCATAAGAAGGATTGGAATAAGCAAGGTAAATATAATGAGAACTGTATAACTCAGGAACGGATACGGCAATTCACTGCTTAGTAAAGGATCAAGGAACGCATCATGGTAATTAATGTCTCCCAGCATCATTGCAAATGTCTTCATTACAGAAAGCAGAGGTGTGCTGTATGTTTGCTGCAAAAAGAAATATCAAAACAAAGAAAAACCCAACTGATTAAATTTGTAAATAAAGTATTGAGATGTTTTTGTCAAAGACAATATTTACATTGATAAAACTTAATTAAGTTATTTGACTAACCTGTGAACCCAAAAGGACAAAGAAACTCAGCCCAAAGGCCAATATCAGGAAAAAGAAAACCACAGCAATCCGAATCAAAGTCCTCAAAATTTCCCAGAACATCACAACATAGATTCCATAGTTCTCAAATCTAGGCAGTAAATAAACAAAAAAGATATAGAATTAGTCATAGAATCACTTAGTTTGGAAAAGACTTTTAAGATAATCAACTCCAACCATTAATCTAGCACTGCCAAGTCCACCCTTAAACCACTGAATACTGAAGAGAGAGTCCCTTGCAGTTAATGTAAGGCAGTAAGTAATGCTGATTTTCATCTCTGGAAAGAGAGACTGCCTCTTTGAGAAATTCTGTGATGGCAACAAACCTGTTGTACTTTCACATCCAAATGAGTGCAAGTGATCCCACTTACAGTAAGCTTAAACTGTATAATCTTCTATTTTAATGTACAAGAACAATTTTCAAGACAGCATTTTTCATAGATAACATTTGTTCTCTCCATAGAACATATGCCCACCATAGGTGTGGGCAGCACAGTATTGTACTGTTGAATTCAGAATAACAACATTAGCAAATTATCTAACTTTTTTTCTGCTTCTCAAAGCAAATTAGCAACCAGATTAATGGACAACTGGCACCATAATTCAGGTAGCAGCCACAGGCCTGATTTAAAAGATTTCACTTTTTACAAGATGTGAAACAAACTACATATATGTTGTTTTAGTGTAATACAAAGTATGAAAAACAAACAAAAAGAAATACATTGCTCAAGAAGGGAAGGGGAATTGCAGAATTTTAAGACACTTGTGTTTCCAACAAAAATCTGTCACCTGGAAAGCCTCTCCCATTCTCGGCTAACACAAAAACTAAATCTCAGAACAGGAATTACCATAAATCATGTTAAATTACTTTTTCTTTCAAACCTGAACTTGGGAATTTATGTCCTCTTTCAAATCCAGGGGCTAAGAGATTTTTTATGCTACTACAGTACTGTGAAAGTCCCTCCACATGATTTTCACTCTGAAACATTATGTGCAAGACTGAAAAGGTCAAGCTGGAAATAAAGCAAACCTGATCTTCTCTTACTTATTAGGCATTCATTAGGCAAAATTCAATTAAAGTCAATGGAACTATAGGTTGCTTTGGGAAAAAACAGCCTGAATGAGCCAGAAAAAATCATGCGCAGAGTTCTACTGCTACACACTTGAAAAGACAGTCAGGCCAGGAAGGCATTTTATTCAGCAGCAGAAGAAAGGTTGTGCAATCATCTGTTTACTTTTCACTGCTTAGGTTCAACCCTCATTTTGCCCGGAGCAGACAGGACACGCCCATTCATTAGTCATCTAAGATCAGACACAGGGAGGACAAGGTCTGGAGCAGAGGCAATTCCAGAAAGGTACTTTCTTTGACATTAACTCTGTTTACAAACCGCGTCCTTAAACATCCCTGCTACAGTAAAACAACCCTGAAATTAATCATCAAATGTTGTGTTTGTCTGTCTGCAAGACTTCATGGGGGTGATTAGTGCATATATATAATAAGAACTGGAAGAAGGTTTATGCAGTGTTATCGCATGCAGTCCTGCTCAGGCACAAATGTGTTTAATTTATTAGTCTTAAGCACTACACCCACATTATTTTTTTCCCCCCACCCAGCTCTCCTGAAGTTCATAACTCTTGGACACTATTGCACCAGTGACAACATTTAAGATAACTAAGGGCAATAAACAGACATAATGTCAACTGAAGAAATTATATCATCCATTGTAATTGTTTTACAGGACACTATGCTGTAGAGAAGTGAGATGTGCCAATTATTATGTAAAATGATAAAAGAATTTACCTTCTCCCAGGTATAACTCATAAAAACTGACTTCCTTATGCCTCTCATAACTCATATCATTCTGGGTTCTTTTAAAGCCAAATGTAATGAAAGATGACTTTTGAAAGATACTAGCATGGTTTTGCTTAATTAACATTAAAATAAATATTGTTATTTCTGCAGTTGCTATAACACATGCTGTGATGCTCTACATGAAAGCACAGGAAACTACTTTACAATTCATCAGAGATTAAAAAATTCCTACAGTCCTAATCTGGAAACTTGCATAGTTTGAAAAAAATAGAAATACAAAATGGGAACTGTTAAACTGGATCAGTGACAGTTTAGGATATGTAAAATATCTGAAAATATTAAAATATTTTATTGTAAAACCCATAAAAAATTTTTACCGCTGAAGATAAAGCAAGAAGTTCATCCAAGACAAGTATACAGCAATTGCTCCACATTCCCACTGCAAATGAGCTGGTGTATTAACAAATAAAGAAGACACAAAAATTATGCTTGTAGTATAAATGGTCCAGTCCAGTAGATTGGAGTAATCCAACAAATATTTCAATTTCTAGGATTTAAGAGAGACAGGTTAATATTTACAAGTCATCCATCATTAAAGCACTGAATTTAATACACTATTTAAATCATCTTCTTAGTTTTAATCTTTTTATATATAAATTAAAATGTATAAATTGGCATTTCCCTTTTAATCAGGAAAAAATTAGATTAATTTCAATATCATACAAACTGCCATGCAAGTACACTGTCTGACTAATGTTATTTCTCTATGTACTTACCTGTTGAATCAGCTGAAATATTTCTTTGCAGATGCCCAGTAAACTCATAATTAAAACCAAACACATACACACCCTCGTGAAGTATGAGTCCTGAAACAAAAATCAAAGCACAAAATAAATTAGAAATTATTAAAGGAATCTCCATTTCAGCTCTACCTATTACATATACATTACATTGCAAAGTTAAGTAACTGTTAGCTTGTGTCATATAAACTTACTGCAATCTACATTCTGCTCTACTAATATTTACTGTGAAATCCATATACTGAGTTGGGCTGTACATGTGATTCTCATGATTTTTTCATATATCAGGATATCTTCATGAACCTTTTATATCCTTTGAGTTTATTTTATTTCATATTTCTACTAACATATCCTTTTTGAGTTCCTGTTTCAGTTCTAATCTTTTCTCTCATGTGAATCGTTTTCCTTCAATATTAAACAAATATTCACTTCAGGAGACAAACTGAAGTAACCATGTACCAAATGTAAATTTTCCAGAAAGGATTAAAAATAAGAAATGATAACTGAAAATTATCTACAGAGGTTGCTCTTGAATGTTTAGAAATATACATCTCAATTCTATTCCTTAGAGTTGCTAGGTCATAAATCAATCCAGAAGTTATTTAAATAATCATACCATTTTGCCATAAAAATCCTAAACATATTGTGACTGCTAATGAAAGTACCTCATATTCTAATGGCCTTGCTTCATAGAGCTCTGTTCCATTCAAAGGTCTTCCTGGCTGTATGTGAGTGACCAGAAGAGTCAGTGGGATGAGACCAAGAGAATATATGCCTAAATTCATTAGATGTGCTCGAAACCCATAGGCCATCCTTGAAAATGAGAATGTCAAAGTTACAACGCTTTACAAACTTAGAAGAGAATACATTCAATTGCAACGGCCAACAATGTCTTCAAGATGAGGAAATAAACATTTCTTGAAATGTCCCATTGTGATAAATGTGTCCATAATTTATGTGGACAAAAGTATATTTGCCATTCTGAAATACTCTTCCTTTCCTTTTTAACGTGTCAATCTTTTCATATATTTTTGCAATAAAGAAGAAACAAAGATTGTTGTCTGTTGTAAATATCAAAAAATCTTTACGAAAGGCTAAGTTACATTTTATGGAAAAGACACTTAGTCAGCTCTATAAATATTCACACTTTAATAAACAAATTTCAGGCACCATTGTCTTTATTTTGACATGCAGTATTGTATTTTATGTGCAATAAAACAGACCAACCATTTCATAAGTAAATATTCTTTACACACAGGATGACTGAGTAGCTCCATGCGATTGTGGCGTACCATGGCCTACAAAAAACAAATACAGAAGGATCAAACTTAATTCATTTAGGTAAGCAAAGTGGTTAGGTCACCTCTTTTAGCTGAATATTAGCCTAATGAAAAGTAAAATGTGCGTAAGATATTGCACAAACCCACCACTATCTTGCCCTCTCTGCCTGCTAAGGCATTCAGCTTCTCTGCTGTGGCACTGTTAAAGCTTCAAAAAATTACACGGACTATTTTCAACTCCACCTGTAAGACCATGCTTTTACATTTAATGAAGAAATATTTATTTATTTATTTATTTTTATTTAGGCAGTATAACAGGAATCCCAGCCAACAGGAATCACAAAAAGTAAGCATATTAAGCCAGAAAGTTTGGTATATAAACATTTTCTGACAAAGAATGAGAAAACCGATTGACAATGCAAAAAAACCCAGCAAATTTGTTTCAGGCACAATAAGTATTTCACTATTAGCATAGAAAACAAATCAGCTTGACAGGTTTTTCAGTGCCTTATATTCCAGTGCATGGTCACTATGACTGAAATGTGGTTTTCTTTGATGTCGTACCTGCATGTACAGCACTTTCTCTTGAACATTAATAGTTTTATCTAAACCTAAAAGAAATTTTATTCTTAGAACTTTGGCTGATACTTCATTCCAATATACTTTTAATATACAGAGGTATGGGCTTTGGAGAAGAAATATTATGATGAAAAAGTCAAACCTCTTGATTTTATCTAAACCAAGACAGCAGGCAATGATGTCAAACTAGAACTTACATTTAAAGTGGTAAGTGGTTCGTAGAAAATATCTTCACCATCCTTTAGTTTCCTGTTAAGTGTCAAGGGACACTGAAGATATCTGAAGTTATATTCAACCTATATAATACACATATACCAGAATTTAAATGTAATGCAAATTATTGTCTCTGTCTTAGATTACACTCTTAATACAAAAAAGGCTATCCTTTAGAGAAAATAAAGCATATTGTGTCAAAGTTTTCAGAAGTGGGATGTGTATTCATGGTTAGCTGAACACATGCTAGCAAGGTACACACCTGTGACTGAAAGATGTTCAAACAGTCATTTTGAATTGTAAAAAAAAAGTGTGTATTTCTTGCTATAATGTTACTATTAGAGAAGGTCATTTTCATAATTGTAATTTGTTTTAATGCCATCTTGAAAGAAAAGTGTGTCTTTAAAAGTTATATGGCTTTGATAACACAATACAAAGAAAATGCACAGTAGCAAAAAATTTGCAAGTTTTCTGTTAATGATGGGGACACAATCCAATATAACCATTGATAAGGTGGTTTTCACTATGGTTTCAAAGTTATCATAACTGTAGAACATTCATGCCTCCCTAGCATTGTTAAAAGCAATCTACTGCTTAAGATTTTGGACAAGTATTTAGAAAAAATAGAAACATGTTGAACTCTAAATTGTTGAGGACAATTGCACTACTTATTATAAGCATACTTTTGATACGTGTGAGTGGATATTTTGTGTCTTCTCTCACTGCTATTTTGAAAAATTCATAACCTCTCATAGCCAGCTTGACTGCAAAAATTAACACAGCAAAGATACAGTTTACGGACTACAGAAGTTTAATGTCACACTTATTAAAGTGCAGAAGCATGAAGACTACAGAAACTGAATTTCAAAGCCATTTACAGTCCAAAGGATAAAATAAGATCTGTCACCTGTTAAGATCTGTGTTAAGATCTGATATTCATCTTCAAGTGTATCTTACATATATGAACTTGACATATACATTAAAATATACATTGTGTACTTTCCCAGACTTTTACATCTGCTTACATAGAAGTCCCGACTTGTCTTCTCCTCTGAAGACTCAATTATGCAGTTGTCCAACACCAGCTATGCAGATGAACAGAAAAGTGAATTAAGGTGATACAGACAATATCCAACAGAAAGAATGTATTTGGACCATGAGACAATGACCCTCAAATACAACAATCATCTAACAGAAGTGGTGATTCAGTCAGATTTTATGATGTACATTTTGAAGATGTAAAACTCCAGAGTTTACATGTCGGAATTAAATATAAACTATGCAGTTTACAAGGCTACATGCTAGTTTACAGGTATGAAGTGTGAATTGTTTATGAATACATACATACCAAGCCACTTGCTATTTCAATAAAAAAAATTTCTGTTGTGTCATTAACAGTTAGCTGAGAGAGTAAAAATATCTCAAATGGTTTTGAATTCAATTTACTTTTGACTTTCATTACATTTATACATCTTTTTATATTACTTTCATACTCATTATTCCATGGATCTCAGGAAGCTAAAAACTTTTCTAATGTTGAAGAACTTAAACGGGACAAACTGAAACTATCACTAAAATACAATTAAATTATCTTGTGAATTTATATTGTTTCTATTTTGCAATAATACATATTAGTTAGGACAGCAAGCAGAAAAACCAATGCAACAAAACTAAGGTTATTTTGTGCAGTTGTTTCTTTAATATGTGCAGAAAACTTACTTTAAACGAATCAGGAAGATACTCAACCATTTCCAGCAAAGGACACTTATTGGCACTGGAATAGTGAGAGAAAGTCACAACAGCTTCTTCCCATCTGCAAAACATAATTTAAGATAATGGAAAATTATTAATTGCTTCTGTTTTGAATTAACTACTTTTAGATTATTTGAGTTTTATTTAAGATATTGAAAAATTGAAAATCATAATGTATAACAATTTTACGAACTATTAAATTGAAACTAAGCTGTTTGGGGAGTAACTGAGTAATATTCTGGACGCTTCCGTAGGAATGATTCATGTTAAATTCTGTTATCAATTAAACAGAAATGTTTCAACTATGCTACAACCTCCTAAAAATATGAAACTGGAATGATTTCTGGAATCTTGGGTTACAAAGTTAGGCAAGTAATAATAAATACAGTAAAATTCTGTCAGTATTCCTGTAACTCTTACCAAAAGATGTAATCATTAGGCAATGGTGCAACATTTTATTCCTAAAGTGGGGTTTCATTATTCTGTAACATAAAATATTCTAAACTGCTGCTGAAATGCCACATTTAAAAATATTTGTGACTTTTAAAACCATGATTTTAAATTAAATCTCTTGAATGATTTCACTTGTATTCACATTTTGATTAAAATTCTGTAGACATTGAAGCATCATGTGAAAGGTCAAAATTATTTCTGATGGCTTCTATATGTTTGGGGTTTTTTTACACAGAATCCAGATACTCAATTTAATCTGAAAAACAACACACCACATATCTGATGTTCATTACAATGGTGCCATTTTTTATTTGTGCTCATTAAAACAGAACAGAACCTTTGGAATTTTAAACTAAGTACTCAGTTTTACTTATTAAACTACAGATTCTCAGATATTAATCTCATTTAAGAAAACTAAAACAAAACACGTTGGAAAACAAATTCAAAAAGCATTTTCTGTACGCCTTACCTTTTGTGCAAAATGACAGCAGACACTACGTCTTTTCTCCTATTGTGTATTGCTTCATGGAAAAAAGAAGCTACTGCTTTGTTGAACAGAATTTTTGCACCATAGTCAAGAAGTAACCTCACTGCTTTTGCATGTCCTTCTCGCGCAGCCAAGTGCAGAGCTGTGTTCTGTGCAGGCAAGCAGTAGAGTAGTACATGAGCAATTACAAAAAAGTATATTTCAGTGCTTTCCCACATTAAAAAGCCACATTCTTTTCTCAGCTCCAAGTCTCAAATGCTTTTACTAGCAACATAAAACAATAGAATATTATCAGAGATTTTGATAGAGATTACAAAATTCTGATAGAAAGATTACATGTTCTTTATGTCCACAGCTAGAGTAGGGCAAAAGCTGAAGAGGAAACTCGTAGGTAAGAAAAGCCAATTCATTAGTATGTTTTAGTTTTGTAATTAATGAACTGCAAATCACAAATAGGTAAAAATGACGGTATCTACAGACACAGAACACCCACATTTGATAATGAGGAAGAGAAGCATCCAATTATATCCAGATGTGTCCATACAAACAAATTTGGAAGAAAATCTGAGGGCATGGTTTTATAAGCGGAACATTTCTTTTTTCATTGGTATTTTCATAAAAGTAAAGGTATTAGTGGTTTAGGAATCAAATTACACTGAAACTGATTTTTGAGAGCCTTCTGAATGCACCCAGATTTTTCCAAGGGAAATTAGCGACCGAGAATTGGCTTCTCATAAATTTATAGTCAAGATTTATTTCTAATCTACTAATTCTAAATGTTTTCAACACCAATTCTCAGAGAAATTAGTAACAGTTTTCGTGTTGGAAATTGAATAGTTCTTTAAAATGATCACCCTCTGTTTCTGATGGGCCAGGTTCATACAAGAGGCTTTCATCCAAGGAAGGGATTCAGTCTTGACCTAATACACACTGCATTTGTCCAAACTTCAGAGCAAGATAGGCGCTGTTTTTGTTGGACACCATTGTGCAGTGGATTTGAAACAATATGTTAATGAGCTATAGTTGATACCAGATTTTTAAAAATCTGTATAAATTCTTTAAATTTACATTATCAATGTTTGCACTACATTGCTAAAATATTCTTGCATTGTATAGGGGGCAAGAATAACACGCCTAATACACTCATGATTTCTATTAGGCCATTTGCATCTTTTTTGTCTCCCACTATAAAGAATTGGATAACAATTTCAGCAATCATATATTTAACCAAGAAAAGAACATTTAACAGTGGTGAAATATAACAGCACTGAGTCTGCCACAGGAAATGAAATATTACACATGCAATGCAGGGTGGAAAACTACTAATAGCCTATCAGTGACATTTGGTCTAGAAGTAACAGCATACAAGAAACAAATAATATGTGAACACATACCCCTTCTTCATCCACTCTGTCAGTACACTTCACATTAGTATCCAAAATGATCTGCATCGTGCGAGTGTATCCTCCAAAGGCAGCATGGTGCAGGGCTGTCCAGCCTTTATAATCACTTACATGTAATGGTATAAAATTAGCAATTATAAATAAAAAGCTTTTTATAAATTTAAAGTAAATGTAAATGCCTGCTCCTTTGACTCAGACTTCTCTTCTTTGGCATGACTACTGCAGAGATGTACATACCTTCTGTCAACTATTAGGCGATGATCAATGCACCACTCAGAGGTAAAAGGTTCAACTCAATAATAGTACTTAGGTCACTTTCATTTCATCTCTCTGTCTGAGACCTGAGGATCTTTGAGCTGAAAGCAGGACTTAGAGTGCAAGGCAGAAGGTCTGTGAACCATCAGTCTTAAGAAACTGTACATAAGCCTGTGAGTGAGGCTAAAATGATTGTAATATTTCTGAACCAACGTTTTTTCCATGAAAACATTCAATATTCTCCTATCAGTTGGATTTAGAGAAACCTCAGTTGCCCCAGCATTAAAAGCCTTGGCTCTACAGCTAGCCATGTATCTCTGTTTTACAAATATTTTATAACCATGGTTTTATACTGTATGTTTGTCTTTGCATATATTTATATAATAATGATTATAATATACTGTATTTATATTTATATTGCATTGACTTGCCAAGCAGATGAACATAAAACATAGGGGGATAGTTCTTTTTTGTCTTAATGAATGAAAATCTGTATACTTACCATAGGAAAAGAGCCCCTCTCTTCAGAAGAAACTGAACTACTTTCTCATGACCATTCTGGGCTGCCAAATGAAGGGGAGTCATTCCTTTCTTATCACCTTCGTTCAAAAGTCTTGTGTCTTTCATATCTCTTATAAGTCGTTGACACGTATTGATGCGCCCATAGCTTTGCAAGATACACATGGAAATTAATGTCAAAAATATAGGAACTAAAACCATGGCATGGATTCCATTGCCTCGACTGTGCTACTAACCTGGCAGCAAAGTGTAATGGCGACTTCTTGTCCCTGCTCTTAGAGTAGATGGAAACGTTGAGGCTGAGTAAATTATTTACGGAGAGGGCCACACCTTGTCTGCATGCATAATGCAACGGAGTGCATCCTTCGTTATCTTCATCCACTACGAGATTTTTAATATGTTCCAGCTGTTATCCCCCAAGAAATACCCAAAAACAAAAGCACAGAATTATATCTATATCTCTTATGCTCCACAGCTTCTAATAGCTTACAATACCATTAATACATTAAAGCAGTATCTAAAAATAAGAAACAAACTTAAGTAAAAGTAAATTTAGGAACAATGAGCATTTTTTTATCTGCTGATTTGCAGGTCACCATTTTTTCAAACAACTGCTCTTCAAAGAACAAAAGAGTCCACAATTCTGCATCCTTACTGCAACCCATCCACAGAGCAATACAGGAAATTCTTCACTGCTGTGATTCCAACAACCTTCTCACTGCTGGCAGCAGAAGGCTTGTACCAAACATAAAGGTAGTCTTATAGTCTATATTCCGTAGCCAAACCTCTGACTGTGAAAACCCAGCAGTTCACTGGTTTACAGTGTAAATTTATTTCCCGTTTCTCTTTTTCATCTTCATTTCCCCATTTTCCCCTGTATCTTGTCTAACACTATCCGGTAACCTGTCTTAAAGCAACAAAAAAACTCTTCCCGCAGTCCAATCCACTTATTTGTCTGAATTATTAATATGATCAATAATCAGAAAGTCAATGCAGACAACTGAGAGTTGTTATCACTCTGTTGTAAAACTGATCAAAAGGGTGGTTAAACCCATTCTGAAATTCTAACCAAAGGTGTTCACAATTTCAGCACATATTGTAAGATGAGTTATATTTGATTCACATTTAAAATGTTATTTCTGGAGCTCTGGAGGCTATCAAATTCAACTTTTTCAAGCAGGCTTGGGCTCTATCAATATGAGCGCTTCATTTCAACATAGCCAAATACAAATCTATGTTAGAAATTTTTTTAAAAATCATATCAAAGACTTCATTACAGTCTAGTCCACAGAAAGCTCCTGCAGAATATGCTGCACGCTATTTAAGCCCTAGATCTTGACTGATTGTGAGTATGTCTCCTAGCTCTACTGCATGCAAGCTGGGAAAATAGAAGTGAAAAGTTCTATATTTTATTGCCTACCTCTTGAGCTATTCAATCCCCCAACAGCAAAATAATTTATGGGATTATGTTATTCCTTTGCCTGGCAATAAGAAAACTGTATTATTCACTTTGAAATGTTTTCATGAGAGATATGTGATATGTACCTCTGCAAACCATTTTTTGTGACACTGGGCTACTTAACAAGTACCACCAATTTTTGCACACACACCAAAATGAAATGGTAGTTGTTTTTTTCTTTACGTTTTCTTAGTAAGGGTAACACAAAGACATAAATTGATGCTTACTGTACCTGCAGATATTTCTCATTCAGATGCTGTAATCCTCCAGGCTGCAATACGGTCAAATGCAAGAAATTCCGACCAAGATGATCTTTTAATGATACATTTGCTCCTAAATAAATATGGAAATAAATACCAGCAACTTCAAAACTGCTGGTTCTTGGCATTACACAATGATGTTTAAGACAAAGGAACAAATGTTGAACAAATATGTTTATAAATCTATAGAATTTTATAAAATCATTTTTATAAATCTATAAAATCTTCTTTCAAGTCAGCCTTGTAAGGTATAATTTTGCTTCCCAAAAAAATCACCTCTACTGACACTCAGCTTTCATCATTATCTTGTGTGCATGCATTTTGTAGTTCATTGCACCACAGAGATTTATATGGAGCCCTTATATTCCAAGATGCTGAGCACCCACAAATCAAGAGGAAATTTAAAGATGCAGATAATCATGTCCTCTAATCTTTAAAGTTGTAACCTGCTTACAGTTTCAAAATTACTGTAAGGCTTTTTAATAAAATCAGTTATACTCTTAACAGGAGAAAATATAGTAATAATCATTAATTTGCACCAAAATGCAGCAAATGAAAGATATAGATCAAACATTTTCAAGGTGACTGTGATTTTATAAAACCTTTTAAGGCTTGAACTGTAGGCTTTAACATTGAAAGATTGGTTTCTGGTACAAAATACAGCTCTGCATAAGTGGTGTATTTATTCTACAAACAATTTATTTTGTAGGCTGCTAAGGAGAGCAGGGATGAGTGCCAGTGCCACCTCCGCCTTGAGAAGCATGACACACGGCATACACATTCTCCTACAGCCTGTTCACTCTGTATTAAAAGGGGTGAAATCATCACACCAATTCTTCCTTTATCCCGGGGGATACCAGCAGTGTGCAGCTGCTTAGCTCAGCTGCTCCTGGACTGGATGCTGAAGTGGTGAATTCAAATTGAGAGGAAAGTTGGATGTAGAGTTTTAACATGTATGAACAGTGCTCAAAGGAACTGTAGTTTATTTATATTCCTTTTTACCTTTCGAGAGCAGTAAATTCACAATTTTCCATGATGCACAGGAAGTGGCCAACAGAAGTGGGGATCGACCTTCTATGTCAACACTATCAATATTAGCCCCCTGCAAAAAAGAATTCCAAATTCATGGTGAATAATGAATAAATGAAACTTTAAAATGGTGCTTCCCTTTACAAGTATAGCAGAAATACAGACATTCTTAGTAACTCCAGATCCTCCAGGCAACTAATTTCACATTATAAAAATTCATAAATACATTACATCTCTCTATAAAATGACTAGGTTTTCAAACCATCAGCCACAGTCTATACATAAAGATTCAGATGCTAAAGTAATAGTGGCCTATTTCTAGGTATACTGAATTTACAGCTTATTATCTTTTGTTAGAGAACTTTTCCATGCACTTAAATTCTCAATATAAAATTCTAACTTGAAAATGCCAGGATTGATGCTACATAAAAATGTAAAAATTGTAGCCCTTTGAACGATGCGGTTGCACCTATCAAACAAGTACCGAAACAATATCTTTCTGAACCTCTACACTGTATGAACGTGATTCAAGAAGTAATGCATTCAGAAATTAGTATAATTCAATCTGCATAAGTCAATCTATATTAATTTTCTGTTCTTCAGCATAAGCAATATGAACCAAGTAAATTTTGATGCCAAAGTAGCTGTATCAACAGTAGGCATATTTTTATTGTTTTGTCTACTTTTGCACTAGACACATTTTGCCAGGACAGTATGGTCACTATAGTCACGGTATCACAATGGCCATATCAGCAAAGTTACTACTGTGAGCATAAACATATTTATCTAAAAAATCCCACCAAGGGAGCAGGAAGATACAAGCAAATGAACCAGAGATGTATGTATATTTTATGATGGTTTAGGTATCATTTTTTCTAGATATTGAGTTGCGAGTCAAATTTGATGAGCTGAACAAAGTACACAAAACAATCTATTTTATTTCAGATAATATCCAAAGACGATTGAAAAAAAAAAAATCAATGGGAGCTTTTCCATTAACTTGAATCATCTTTGGGTTCAGTCTTAATTTGAGAGAGAATTAATCACAATCCTGAGCAATATTTACTTTCTAGGATGGCAACACCTGTAATGTAATAATAAGAACCACTTAATAAATGTACAGTGATTACCATGCAGAACAGGAATCTTCCAATGTATGTTGATCAAATATTTGGGAGTAATACATGCAGGACCCTTTCCCCAGTTACATTTCTACAAGGTCAGACAACCTCTTTAAAATGTTCTTTTCCATCAAGAAACAGACCTTTTTTATCCAAGTGTCTCCTTTATTTCAATGAATACAGGGCAGCAATTTCCAGTTCTTTATGTAATAATCACCTTCCCTCCAGCTAATGAAATTGTTCAGCTTTCAGTAAAATGAATTTGGCAGCATTCACAATTATTTATCACAGTAAGAAGTAGCTTATATCTTGCCACATATATTTACCTCACGATACAGCTGAATTAAGAGTTTGTAAAATAGTTTCTGAACTCCATTTACTTGCCCCAAATGCATTAACATAAATGAGTTAACCAGATATTAATATAAAAACAAGCATTACAATTTTGTAAGTATCAATTAGTACTTAGACCAATTTAATCTTCCATTTTTTTTAGTGAAGATGAAAGAAAGGGAAAAGTAAAAAAAAAAAAAGGAAGAAAATGTATAAAATTACTTCTTGTTTACTTTGAATAAAATGTGAATGTTTAATGCATAAAATAAGTAGATGTTCTTTATTAATGCCAGAAAGCCATTCTAAACTGGAATTTGCTAGTCCTTTCAAGCAGTAGCATTGCTGCACCTTTAGGCAAAACTCAGTGATCTTGCCAGGAGTCCAAGGGAGGAGGCAGCACAGGCTGGACATGCAACATTCCACTAACCCCAGCTGACAAGTTTTGATCCATTCCCAGACAGGGCAAACTGAAACAGCCCTAAAGCATCAAAACTGACATAGTTTACGTGGAAAGCCAAATAAACCCTCAGCATACCTTCTATGGAAGAGGCCAAAGTAGTCAAATGGCACTCAAGGAATGAGAGTTTGCTCTTAGTAAATGGAGTGTTAACGGTATTTCTGATCTAATATTTTGTGCACACAAGCCTCCACATGCAAAAACCTGTACCCATATTTCTCAGGTAATAAGTTTTGTTCACAGGTGGCTTTGTCAGACAAGTTTAAGTGGTCAAACCTCACCATTTCACATTTGAATCAAAAGTAAGGACAACACCTAGTTCTAACTAAATCAAATCCCTATAACAGAGTTTTCGAGAAAAGCAAAACTGTATGCAGAAGAGAATTTCTCTTAGTATAATTGCCATGAAATGAAGTAAAAGCCCTAAACACAAATAACACAAAAAAGAAGTCTGATGATTTCTGAAAATGTCCTCAGACAAGTGGGGCACAAAATGATTATGTGAGCCTTAGTTTAATTGGCACAAATGGACATTGGGACCATAGCCAGTAGCATCCCTGATTACATTTCTTCTCTTTGTCCTTCATAATTATTCAGTGAAGAAATACAACTAAACCACAGGGAATAAAAAATATTTCAAGATCATGTGCAAACTTTGATATATGGCTACATGATCCTGTAGTAATCATAGGTACATTCTTTAAAGAAAGGATTTATTTCTGGAAAAAAATGTCAGATTTAATGCAATGCATGTTTAGCATTTATTTTATATTTCATGTCTGAAAAGTGTAGTATGACCAGACCACTTCACCATACTTGGTAAAAGATTCTTATGAAACTTTTCTAAGTAAGACAGAAATAAAAATGTAAGATTTTATCTTTTGTAGCTGTGGGATGCTATTATGCATCCACAACTACTGTTGTACAGTACCTCTCAATTATACATTATGAAATGTATATATTTATCTATCTAAATAGCCTATACCTGAGAACACATTTGACTTTATGAATTTCTCTATGCAGACCTGTAGCAACAGATAGTAATAATCTCTCTAAACATGCTGCTTGATTGAATATTTACCATTGAAATCAAATACTCGGCCAGTTCATAATGATCAAACAGTGCTGTTCTGTGGAGAAAAATGCAAAAATACAGTAACATTAGAAAGGACAAAGTTTCAAGCCAAAGGGTAGCATTCTTCTCCATTTGATGCATTTTCTAATATTTTCAAATAAACCAATTTTAAAATAGTCAGAGATATACCCTTATTACATAACTAATGTTAATACGTTGCTTTTTTCCCCCCATGGAGTTCTCTTTTCAAACTAAGTTCAGTTCAGTCGATACATTGAAAACTCACTGCAGGAAAAAAAGACCTCACTGGCAGATACACAGGCATTTTAGCACCGATTTTTAAGAGAACCAGTAATTTCATACGTCAGATCTTTCAGGGCAATACAGAATTCCATAAATTTTAAATGCAGTTTGTTTCAAGTACGCCTGGAGCCTCAAATTCATTTCATTATTCAAAAATAATTTGGTTGTATTTTGTGCAATAATGCTGGCATGAGGTTAAAATGGCAATGGCTAAACATGGATTCTGACTGTGGCAGGCAAGTTCTACTTGAAAAAATATGAACAAACTAATTGGTATAAATGGGCGTTTGGAGTATAGTCAGTAGCATTAGTAAAATATAGGGATAAAAGGTTGTCATTTACCAAAAATCTTTTAAAGCTGTCTGTACACTTGGAAACCTCTCAAATTTTATTCTACAGTAAGATATTGAATTATATATTACCTGAAAAAAATGGTCAAAGTATGAAAGTACTGCACAGTAAATACACACAGACAAAATGTTTTCACAAGTCTGTGAAATACTTTGATTCAATAAGCAACACAGAAGGACAGTTCCAAGGTTGTACTGCATCTCAAATGATAACAGTTGCCTTAGCATTGTAAGAGGTAATAATAACATTGGCCGTACTATAGTTAGAACTGATTACTCAAAAGACATATTTTAAAAATCAAGCAATGGTTCCAAATATGTAGAGATGTCTCCATTATCTATAATAGACCCTTCCAGCCACACATTAATGTTGAATGCTTTGCAAACACTCAAATAAAATCCAAGGTGTCTGGAGAGAAAGTAAAGTCATTTTATGAAATATTTAGATAGAAACATGACAGTAGGAATGCAAAAAGATCAAGTTCTACTGGTGCTTTACTACTACCTTGCTTCTAAACAAGTTAATGTTCCTATTCAGTTTATTTATATTCTGAGATATTTGGGTGACTTTCTACCTTTCTGATGATTCTTGATAATATAATTTTTCCTATTTCACAGACACAGGGACTAAAAGATTGTTGTCCTTTTTACCAAGCTTTTTTCAAGGGCAATAATTTTCATGGATAAGACAGAGAGTTATCTATTTAGTACATGTGACTGCACAATTTACTTTGGCATTCTGTCATCACTTTGTCTTCAGTCATGGTCTTCCATGGTAACATTTCCAAGTGTACCCAAACATTATCTTAACTTTACAGCACACTCTTTTAATGTCTTCAATTATCTTTGAATCTTTCCACTTTATACTGTGTCCAAAAAACAATCATCTCCACTGCTTCTGACATTCTACCACTTATTTCATACTGTTAAACTTCTTGTAGATTAATACTGTCAAATAATTATAGTTAAATGCAGTGAAACCTATTTTTCTTGAAAAAAATGTGTACATGGGGAAATATATTATATTCCATAGAAATGGAAGCCAGCATATTTAACTAAGCGCCTTTCTGCTACAAAAGATTGAGGAAACTTCTCCACAGCTTAGTGCTCTGGTTTTAAATGGAGTGTGAAAGACTAGAAGTCCTGATGGTTATTACATACACAAACACCATCTGCAACTTTGAAGCCACAGGGAAGTGCACCAACATCTCCTTGCAGCTGATCAGGTATCAGATTAGGGTTTTTGAAAAATAAAGAAAAATATTCTTTTAAACAGCTTATATTATTTTTCACTCATTTTGTGCAGTCAAAGAATTGGATAAAGGCATTTCTTCCACATCATCAGATGTTAGCAATTCCATAAACTTATTCACCTACTACTTTACTGGAGTAAATTTTCAATGCAAACTGTTGGTGACCATTCCTTGACATGGCTCCAAGGTAACTGGAAATATTTTCATTTTGATATCAGCACCAAAAATTTTTAATATTCTGACCAATTTTTTTACTTTTTCATGCTGCAGTAAAACTGTCTCCCATACCATGGAGAAGTTCCAAATCCTATGGAAGGAATAACTAAGCATTTCACAGCTCACAATACGTAGAGAAGTCTGGCACAGCAGCTTCCTACCTGTGAAGCAATGTTTCCTTATTCCCATCTACAGCATCAATAATGGATTCCTCACCGGCATAGGATGACATCATTAGCTTTACAATCTCGGTTGCTCCTTGAGTGGCAGCAAAATGAAGTGCTGTGCATTTTTCATTCTATAAATGTGAAAATAAGAAAAAATACAAATATTTAAACCTCAGAAACCTAATTTCTAATCTATTAAACACACTAGTGAGCTAGCCCAAGATTTGTAATTCCTAAACGCCTAAATTTCTATGCAAGTAATGAAGCTTTGATCCTTAACTGAAGTAGTAGAATTCTAAAGACATGGTCAAAACCAGAAAACACTAAAGAGACAGTGTTAAGGAATTGCTACAGAACTTCTTGTCATTCTATACAAAGTCCCTAAGATACGAGATAATTTCACTCTTAACAATCTTTCATAGTTTAATTATAAAATTAAAAGATGCAACACCTTTTAATACAAGAGATAAAGCAAATGAAAGCTACAAAAAACCATATTTAGGCCAGTACAAAAGAAAAAGCAAACAAATGGGCCTATATAATACAAACAAGGCATCATTTTAAAATGTCATTTACTTCCTTAAATGGCATCTTCCTTAGAAGTTATTCTTAGAGCAACTTTTATGCAGGCAAAAAATAACATTTTACTATTATAAACTTGAGAGTCATGAAAAAATTAGGCAATATATAGATGATTAGAACAATATTTGCAAAACAACAGGATTTCATTTAGCTAGATGGGACAAACCAGCTTTGATACATGCCTGAGAGTTTTGACTCTTGTTTTTAGAGCAGGAATGTTTTAGTGAATACATTGGAATGAGCTTTTCCACAGCGCCATAAGCATTCTCAAAACAGTCTTACCCATCACAAACTCAGCAGCATAATCATCTCATTCAAAAGCTGTCTGTTTAAAGAATCAAACCAGTAAAAGAAGGCAAAACTATCCTTAGTTTTGCTCTCATGAGTTGATTCCATCCTTGCAAACATTTTGATTAATGATAGATATTTTTTAAAATGCTTGTTCACGAATGAAGCTGGGCACACACCCTTACACCACAGTAGCAGCAGTAGCATCATGATCTTGTGTTTGCCTACAAAGAAGACACTGCAAAGGCCAAGGCAAGGCTGAGGATGAACAGGAGTGATCAGAAAGGGTCAGACTGAAGTTCCCACTTCTGGGAAGGGATGACCCTATGTAACTTGTGTAAAGAAACGTCACATTTTGCCTGATTTGAACCAGAGATTTGCTTTCATTTGCTGCACCCTCTGCTTTGCATTGGAAGAGACAATGAGCAATGGTTATCTGCTCATCTTTTTTTCATACCACTCAGAGATTTAGTGATACCTAGGTTTTACCAAAATTACATTTTACTCCACCTCTGAGCTTTACCTGTTTTAGATCAATTTGGGCTCCAAATTCAATGCACATTTTAATCATTTCAAGGTCCCCACTTTGTACTGCCAAATGAAGTGGACTGCACTTTCCATTATTGGTAAAATTGATGTGGGTTTTAGCAGAGTGACCCAATTCTTCACCTGAGAGATGAAAATAAATGGATTATTTTAAGTGAGGCTGAGATAACAGAAAATATAAAGACTTTCAAAACAAGCATATTAAGTGTGGAATAATATTTTCCCTTCTCAAAATATGAACCTGTCACATCTATCATCAAACAATGGATGAACATACATTTAGGAAAGCAGTTAGTTTGCTGCTGCAGCTATACACAAGTTGTCAGCATAAACTGAGGAAGTGCAATAACTTCTTGTAAGTTCAAACACAGCTATAATTGCTTGTTTTCACAGGTATTTGAGAGCAAAAGCAGTAAATTGGTACTCACTGATTGGGAATATTGTATTTACCTTTTTTCAAAAGAATTTCCATACATGTTTTTGCACCTGAAAATGCTGCTGCATGGATAGGCATACATCCTGTTTTGTTTGGTTTACATATTTTCCCTCCATTTTCAATCTGAAAAATAATGTCTCAATACAGCTTAATGACATACAGAAAAATATGACAAATGAATATACTTTTACAGATACTGGGTAGCTGTCTCCTTTTTTTTATGCTGCATAAAACACATTTTATGTCTTATGACGTTTATATACAAGTAGCTTTTCCATATTATAGCCATACAATGCAGGTGCTTCAGTTTGTCTTCCCATAACCTTCAGAATCAGTTTTTTCCTTTAGTTTGCCACTCAGATGGATATAGATATAAATACACCCGCTTAAAAGATTGAAGTCTCTTAATAACCCATGCAAAGCAACTTGAACACTAGGTCCATGATTAACATTCCTCCATTGAACAAAGATAAAACACAGGAACAGAGTAACATTTCATCAAGGCAGAGAGAATCACCTCAAAAGATGATGGATTATTATACCTACCAGGAGTGTCAGTGCTTCAGGATTGTCCTTGTAACATGCTACAATTATAGGTGTGTTTCCTGCTTCACCTTCCAAGTTAACATCTGTACTGCTATGCTGGACTAAAATCTAAATGTTTAAGAAAACGTTCAGTCAATCATAAGCCAAACAACAACAAAAACCTATTCCATTATTTTTGTTGTTTACAACCCATAGCATCCTTGCAGCTTATTCATTTTGCATGCCAAAAGCCCACAATGCATAAGCAGAGGAGGCAAAAATATGCTGGTTGAAAATGCAGATATGAACAGATATGAAGTACAATTCTTTCCAGCAGACACCCAGGTAACTAAGTTAAATTCTGCACATAGCTGCAAAGTAGTTTAAAGTCTGATTTAACAGTTTCTCCATAATGGGAGAAAGTATTTTCACCCAAAAAAAAAGTAGCACATTGCAGATAAGGATCTTAAACTGAAGTTTTCAACAGAAAATTCCCTGTCAGTGGCAATGTTGCAGAATCTGCTCAATTAGGAATCTGCTCAATTGGACAGTAAGATGAGGGGAGATGGGCTTGATGAAAACTGGGACCTTCCAGTCCTGAAATCCTGCTCCAGTCTCTATGTTAACAGCTGACACTGAACTATCAGTATCATCAAGTATTTCTATGACTGCTTCCAGCACTTTTTGAGAAGCAAAGGATATGGAAATGATAATGACCATACTGCATTGCATATTTATTCCACTAGCTACGTATTTATTTGTCTTTCAGTAATTCCAGTTATTTATTTTTTCTGTACTAGGGGAACTGGTACATTTTAATCACTTAGGCAATTTGGCAATAAAAACCAAGGGAGAATTAGTTTGAATAAAAAGCAGATTGGGGAAAAAATGAGAGCACAGATTTAATCAAGAACCAAAGCACAGAAGCTGATATAAAGCCTGTTTTAAAAATGTCATTGATTTCAGATTTCATTGTTCTTAATTCATAATAAATACAGATTTTCTAAAATATTTGCGGACACTGCAACATTTCTAAACAACTCTAAATCTTGAATACAGACAACATGTGTTTCTTTCTTTTGTTTGGATGAACTAGTAAAGGAGACAAATTTAAAGAGAAAAGCAAGTATTGCAATTTTAAGGTTGTATTCATCTAAAAAGTTTAAGAAATATACAAATTCTAAAGTTCTATCCCTATGCTGCATAGGAAGTGAAAACATTCTCATTGTACTTAGACAAATGGTTAAAAAATTATGCTGCTTAAAATCTCAATGCTGCTGCTATTTTACAAGGTTCAACATGGACATTAGTAATGGACATTAGTACTTTCTTCACAATATATTTTTGTGATTTTTAATTGCAGATTTAGTTCTGCTACTGTTCAATTGATTATTAGAATGCTGGTTTTAAGAACCGTGCTTTCTGACTAGTTTTAGTCTGTTTTTTATTTTAAAAATACACCAGTTTCAAGAAATCGTTGATACTTCTACAACATCCTATACAATTGTAAAAAAAAAAAAATCTGAATATTGTAATTTGAAATAACACATGTCTAAATGAAGTTTCAGTGCTAAAAAGAACCCTTTTAAAGAAAGTTCTTTGTGTTTGGAAACTTGAAAAGTATTTTTAGTTAAACATCATTGACTCCTCTCACAGCACAAACATCAGTATTTCTATAAATTGGTAAGTTACTTTTTACTGGCAGTGTTAAGAGGACGCAAGCATTTCTATAGGCGTCATATTACACATCCTGCTGGCTAAAGAAAACATGTGAGGAGATATGGCATATATTAACAAGGCCTTGGTGTTCTGCACGCAGCTGCTGCTGAGCTACTTATCAAGTGTGTGTATTTACACGGACTTTAGACTCACCTTCACAATTTCGTTGTGCAGGGACTGAACAGCCATATGCAAAGGTGCCATCATGTTGGAGTTGAGAATGTTTGGATTGGCTCCTCTGCTGAGAAGCATACGAACACTTTCAACCTGGTTTTTCTTTGTGGCCCAGTGCAGTGGGGTATTTCCAGACGAATCCATCACATTTAATACTAGGTCAAAGGAGAGAAAACAAACCAAAACAAAAACCAAAGCAAACTCATCAAATGTTCTGATTGCACTGCAAAAAAAAAAGTGTCTTCATTGATGGGAGAGGCGTAACAACTGTCTATTTCTTGCCCATTGTTACACATCTTTTTTTTCTCATCCCAAGAGTTACTTGACTTCTCTCTCCCCTTGACTCTTCTTTTTTCTATTTTATTTGACTTTGCAGCTATTTCTTTAGAGGTTGCACAGAATAAATGAGTGTGAATAACTGAAATAAGAGGTAATGAAGAAGTGCTTGCAAAATGAGAAAATTAAAGACCATATCTATTCTGTTTCACTTAGGAACACAGAAGTAAATCAATTCACACCAGTTATAAAAATGATCTGTTCTACACATATATTTTGAGCTTATAAACATAGAAGACAAACTTCAACAAATATCCTACAAACATCGGACAAAATAGAAAGACTGAAAATAAAATTAAAAAAAAAGCTGTATTTCAGCCAGAATAATCTAAAATTAGATTGGCCATTAATAGGTGAAAAAAAAGAGGTTTTCAGGGCCATCATAGGTTTTCTCAGTAGCCTACAGTCTATCAGTGGTATCCGATGTAGTTCACAATGCTTATTATATAACAGGCATATAACATAAATAAGGAAGACATAAAATCAAGTCTTCTGTACAATCATTGCAGTTTTCTTTTTCATATCTGAAGACTATATATCTGAGTGTCAAACAAAATAAGACATATTAATTCATTGCATTAGAGAGAAAACAGTCCTACATTACAAGGGCGACCCAAACCGCACCCAAGACAGTGCAAACTGCGGCAGATAGTTTGAATTACATTTGGTTTTATACATGGAGATAACACATATCAGTCTTGTTTCAGTTGGGAAACGGACACTTTGGTTATGGAACTTTTTTATTCTGCTAAGTAAAGTAGTTAATAAAATGCATGTTACCTTCAGAGGAAGAATCGTCTATGATCAGCTGCATTAGTTCTATTTGTCCTCCTTCCGCAGCATGATGCAGTGGGGTGGCATTTAATTCATCCACTTTTGTAAGCCCAGAACGATTCTTCTTAATGAAGCTCCGTAGCCTACAGGCACTTCCATCTGAAATAACCTGTTTTGGATAAAAACATTCTCATTGTCTCATTCTCCTAAAAGGCAGGAAGTTAGCAATGCCATAATGTGTTTTTGTGGGCACGTTACTTAGTAACTCCCTCCCAGTTGTTTGGTTTCGTACAGAAGTTCAGAAATCCTGATTAGACTGAGCCAGCAGTGAAACTCTGATTGGTTTAACTGACTGCAATATAAGATCCAGATGAGAAACAATGCAAAATTAACAAAACTGGAAATCATCTTGAATACGTTGCTTTCTGTGATTAGCTTGAGAACCTTCTCCACCATGGAAAATCTCCAATGACCCAATTCGTCACTTATGTTTTTATAATCTTTCCTGCAGTAGCCACGTCAAACTATTTCAACAGAGAGGAAAATTAATAATCTTGAAAAATTCCTTTTTTTAGATGTTTCCACAGAGACTGATATTATGTCCTTGGCTTTCAGGTTCAGCCATTGGGTTTCTGTGATGCGCTTTACATCAGAGCAACCAATCTATTTTTTAATTTCAGCAGCCTGCTTAGAACATCAGGCTATTATCTCAGCCTGAGACAACCCAGTATTTTCCCAGTGAGCCCACTGACAGCTTGATATATTCCAGGTAACATGCTTTACCACTAAAGCCCACTATGGAAACTCTGCTGATTCTTATTTTATGATACTCTCCAAATATTTTTGTTACAGTGATTCAAACCCCGTGTTTCTATGTGAAGAAGGGTGAGAGGAAAAAAATTACTCCAGTAAAATGGGCAGGGATTTAAGAAACAAATATTAAAAACTAAGAGAGAATAAAAAAGAAAAACAGTTCAACTACATTGGGAGGAAAAAAGGGAGAAAAATGCCTATCTAAAGTAATGCAAACTTTCAAAAGATATGTAAGCAAGCAAAGAATAGAAAAAGGAAATTCCTGAAAATCACTGCTCCTTTCTCACCTGCGAAGGAAAACTTTGCTCTCCAGGATCCGCTGTCACAAAGACTCAACAATTTTTGCTGTCCTTAAGCAAACATACATTACAGGGCAGCCCATTCACGAGCCTGAGCACGTGTTTAGCCTCATTCAGCTTAATAGACCCACTGACCTCAATGAGGTTACTCATGTCAATATTGTTACAAATGTGTTTAAACATTTAGAAAACTGAGGCCAAATACAGAGCTAGTGTCTGCTTCAAAAGGGCAATCAGAAAAAAGTAATTGAAAACACATTATACAATTGTGGAAAGGGAATTTAAGATGAATCAACTGTCACAAAAATAACAGCTCAATTACACACACAAATACCTATACATTTTAAGCACACCAAAAAACTATTTAAGAAAACTTTACTACAGAGCCCAGTACTTTCTATTCCTTCTAATATTCTACCTTCCTTATTTCTATAGATTTAGACTACATTTTACCACTTTTAACATTGGATTTATTTCTCAATGTAAGACAAAATGTGGCAGGATGATAACTTCTATTGACAAACGTAAGCCAATACTGCAGTATTTCACTAACAAAATAAAGAAGAAAGAAGTAGTTAGGTGTCCTCAGTACTTGGGTTGGTTAAAAACAGCAAATCAAGCTATTTTGAACAACAGCAGCTCCTTTGTCCCTTGCCTGAACAGCTCTGCAGTGACAGAGCACCCACCAGAGCGACAAGCCAAAATATGCTGAAGAGGGGTTTCTCAAGTCCACAGCTAGCACACAGAAAGCATATGTGAATAGAAATGACCTCAAGAGGTAATTAAACCCATCTACAAACTTTGTCAAATTTGTTTAGCCTGCCGTTAAAAATCTCCAAAATTATCCAAGTCTTCCATCCTGTTAAGCAATCTCTTCCTTTGCTTAATTATTCTTACCCTTAAAAAAGGCCTCTCTAAAGTTTGGTCTAGGTCTCCCTAGCAGCAATACAAATACAGGACTTCTCATCCTATTCACTATTAAAAATGGGAAGATATTATGTCCTTCCTGGCTGCAATTTCACTTTTGTAGTTTGCACTCCGGGTTCCCTTTTCCTTGGTAACAGTTCCAGTGCTTCTAAATTTTCTTTCGTGTCGCTTTCACTAGATGATCTATTCACTTCCATCATGACCTCTGGACTTCCCTCTAGGAGGGGGTCTCTCTCTGTGCCCAAGGGGAATGTGAGTTCTGCGTCAGCAGCCTGCCACCCTCATCCTCCTCCACCTGCTCCTCTGCCTCCCCCTCACCCCGGGCCGCACATCAGCGTGTGCTGTGCCTTCACACCCCGGGGCAGCTCCCAGCCTGTCTCCCATCCCGCACAGAGCCTCCGTGCCGGCTCCGCGGAGCGAGCGGAAAGGCTCCCCTGGAGGAGCGGATCCCTGGCACACAACCAGAGCCGAGCCCGCACAGCTGCCCCCGGGGACCCTCGGCCCCTCGCCCCCGCGCCGGGCCCGCCGAGCACGCACCTTGAAGACATCCTGCGAGGCCACGGAGGCGGCATCGGCCTCGCACACGACGCCCTGGTAGGAGCTGGACACGGCCGCCTTCTCCCGCGCCCGGCACAGCCGCAGCAGAGAGCGCTTCATGCCGCCCGCCCGCCCGGCTCCGAGCAGCGCCCGCCCCGTCTGCTCCGGCGACCTGCGAGGCGACACACCGAGTGACGGCCGGGGCCCGGCGGGGGAGGCGGGGAAAGCAGGGGAAGCAGGCGGGGGNAGGTGCGGGCGGGCCCGCGGGAGCGGAGCGCCTGTGCCCGCCCGGGGCCACCGCGGAACTGGGGCTGCCCACCCACACTGCCCTCCCGCCCCTAAAACACGGGCTCCAGCTTTCTACTGTTAGCTTCTCTTCGTAGCCGTAAAACTTTCTTGCAGAATTTGTTTGACCGGGCAGTTTGGGGAGGCGCAGGAAAGCTGTAGGAAGAGTATAGAGGGAAGCAGCATGAGGTGTTTCAAAGGGTTAATCCTAAAGGGCCTGTAACAGAGTCACTCTTTAGGGAAACATGTGTGACTCGGGGAACTCGCAGTTTACTAAGCTCAGATGAGCAGCGCTACCAAAGGCTAGGTAGTGGACAGGGCAGAGGCTTAGGAAAAGCTTTAGGAGACACAGGAGGTGATTTTTTGCCTGGGTGTTCACGGTTTATGGCAAGCGGCAGCTTAAGGACTGCCAAAACCAAGTGTCACACACCATACAGGCTATTTAAAAGCCCTCAACAAGCAATTCTCCATTATTTCACTCACTCCCTTTTTTAATCCTTTTTATACTGTCTGTGCCACAACATCCTGTGCCACTAAGTGCCATAATTTCATTATATATTTGTGAAAAAATGTTTTCTTTTACCACTGGATTCACTTAGTGCTCCCCAGTGTTTTTGTTTTGAAAAAATGGAGAGTTCTTCTCAATTTTTTTTCATTCCTGTTACTGCTCATATTTCACAAAGTTCTTCCAGCACTTTGCTCATTGATGAGGCCTTGTTCATGCGGTTTTCCTTCTTGTGGATGCCACTTTCTGTCTCTGAATAGCCACATCCTGCTACTCTGGATCTTTCCAATGCTCCTTTAGAAATGGAATGGAAAGACTTACATGGTCAAGGTATATTCAAGCAATAGTATTCATCATTTGTTCAATTTTCTTCTTCACTCCTCCCATAAATGTTCACAAATGTATTTGGGGTTTTTTGAATGTCACTGTGCTACGTTCCCATAGAAATTTGCTACTCCACCACAATCCCTTTTCTAACTGGCGAAAGTATGAATAAATAGCACCTGGGTACACACTCATATGAAGCTAATTAGGGTTATGTTTCTTCTGGGTACTCACCTGGAATTTATGAACATTGAATTTCATCTGACATTACATTACTGTATCACCAATATTTTGGGATCTTCCACAATCATCTGTATTTTTAGTCATTCTGAAAATTCAATAGTGCCTTCCATGTCCCCAGAAAGTTTTTGCAGCATTGTATCATCACTGACTTTAACGGGTACCAAGGAACCTCTTTGCTTGGCAAACCTGTATTCCTAGTCCATATTTTTGAGCCCTTAACCAAATTCAGAAAATCTTTCTTGCCTGTCCTATGATAGTTCAGTTTCATTAAAAGACTACAAGGAGGGACCCTTTTGAAGAACTTTCCCAAATTCACTTACCACTGGCCTCATTTCTACCTTTTATGCTTGCTGGTTCTTTCAGAGAGTTTGACTGGCCGATGTAACACCAGACTTCTCTCTACAAACCCTGTGTTTGTTATTTTGTTCCTGCTTATTTTGAGCCTGGATCATTTATAATAAGTTGCTGAATTTACACATCCTTAACTAAGTAGTCTAAAGACCATAAAGCTAAATAGTTCTAAGACTAAATGAGTGGGTTTAAGTGCTTGTGGTCTAACCCCTCATTCCCGTTAATTATCAGGGAACATCAAAAAATGGGACAAAAAATTTCTTTGCCTCTCACACTGCTGTTGCCACAGGTATGGCAAATGTTCAACAGCAGTGCATTGGGGTACATTTTTGTTTTCACATCATCATTAACTGTGACCAAAAGGAGCTGGGTCATTTATACTACAGCAAGAAAGCTATACTCAAGAAAGTTAGCCATTAGTGCCTGCAGAGATTCTAATTATGTGACTTGGGATTAAGGCACTGGAGGAGCTCTTTGTATCTCCCATCACTTCATGGTGCCTTGATAGTAGCAGTCCCAGTTGGTGAGAATGTTCACCTTCTTATGGTGAGATACGTATGAATTCCCTGTGTGGCCTTGACTTTTCTGTTGCCCATAGTCCTCTATCTGAGAAATTAAACTCAACGTCTGGATTGTATAAAGAAAGTAAATGACATTTTCTGTAGGAATCACTATCTGAAAGTAGGTGTCACTGAAATATCAGCAAGCATTAGTAAAACTGTCATCCAATTCTTCTTAAAATCCCTTAAATTGCAGCCAGAGGAATGCTGTGAAACAACAGAAGTAATGAACCTCAACCAACCATAGTTTTACTAATTTTTTTAATCTAGTAATACTGCTCCCTTCTTTTAAAATTACTGCTACTTTTTAGTCTTCTAGTGAATGGTCAGAAGAATGTTCAGAGTATGAAAAATAGTGCAAAGGTTTTCCATTCCCAGTAGGATTCAAATGGAATTTTAAGTGGGCTGACCACAGCTTTTATTTCTGCATAATGATTTGACATAAGGAACTAATTCACAGAAGTAGTCGAAGAGTAACCTTTCAAACAGCTGTTTTTCCCAAGAGTGGATTAAAATACATTTATACCATTTTATTTCAAACATGATCTTGCTAATGGTAGAAGAAGATCCATTAGTACAAGCAAAATTCACTAAGGATAGTCATACCATGGCATTTCATTAAAAATATGATTGTCTAATAATTAAATTGTATATACAGTAAGTATGCACCATTAGAATACTGGAGCCTGAGTAACACAGTACTGCAATTTTGTTAATTTTTCAGACCCAGGAACCATAAATTCAAGCAAGTGGCAGTAATGAAAAGGATGTACTGCATGTTTTTTTACTTTGGAAGTGACTTATTTGGCACCAGTATTATATCAATTATGATGTGTAAAACGATCATTAGAATTTCATGGGTCAGCTCAATTCAGTAAGCCAAATGAAGTCAGGATGCTGCTTCAGATATTGATTACAGTCATCCAGAAATTAATCTGAGTTACTGCCTAAGTAAGCAAGAATACATTGTCTCCTATAAATTTGCAGAAACATGTTTGTATTTACCATGGGAAAAAAAAATGCTACTGTCATTTTCAAACAAGTGAGGTCAACTTGACTAACACTTCACACTTATGTCTAACGGATTTTTCATTGCATTCTTTGTTCTTGAGATTTTGCTGTAGTAAGGAACATGCTGCTATGCTCAGCAGAAGGATCTAAGTTATTGACAGATTTTTTACATGCTTAATTTAAAAGAGGATGTAGAAAACAAAAACTCATTCTAGTAAGCTGCAGAGTCTTTTTTCTCTAGTGACAAAATATTATATGAAGTAATATATTACAGATTTTGAGTCCTACTCCTAATATTTTGGACAAGAAGAAATTTAAGTGAGTAAAAAAGTTTGAAAGTATAAATTTATTTTATGGTTACTATCTACTGTAATAAGTAGGTGTCACTCCATGAGAACATTCTTGGGACAGATACTTCCTAAGGTGTCCAGTGCAGCCCAGCAATTAACGGAAGCCACTATTGGCTTCAAGTTAGCTTCTAGACAAAAGTCTTATTCTGGATCTAGAAAAAGTAATCCACAAACAGTAATCCTCCTGTGAAGCTGGGAGCTGAGCTATCTCTGGCAAACGATCTTTTAAACAAGTGAAGGGCCTCTCACAGGGCAGGCATCATTTGCCTCCCTCAAACTAAAGGGATGAAAACATTCTCTCTACTTCATAGTAAGAGCAATCATGGTCGCCAAATGGCAGCTTGCTGTCTGGTTGGTAGTGATGCTCTCTGCCTCCTATTGGAACTGTGCCAATGTACAGCCAGAGACTGTCTGGGTCAAAGTGCTGATGTTTGATTCTCCACCACACTGGAAAACTCACCTTCTTGTTCCTGCCATCAGCACTGGTTTTGTGGTTTCATGTTCAGTTACCACTGACCAGACCCAGAAACCATCTGTGAAGTGGGGAACTCCACTCTGGGCATTCCCTAACCATGAAATTTAGGAAAAGCTGAATTGTCAGGCTTCAGAAACTCTCTGATATCTCAGTCCAGTCAGACTGAGGCATGGAATATATGCTTTACACTGTTTATTTTGAACAAACTTATTTTGGTTTTGGATATTGTGAAGATACACCTCCAGATGTACCACATCTAAAAGAAAGGAGAATCTTGGTAATAAAATATCAAGAACTAGATACTGGTTTGTGTGGGAAGGGACTTTTAAAGGCATCTAGACCAATCCTTCTGCAATGAACAGAGACAGCTTCAACTAGATCTGATTGAAGATACAGGTGCCTCAGGATATGCAAGTAACAGATAGACAAGGTTTTATTTGGGGCGAGGCAGTCCTAGATTTTGGAAGCCTAAATGACATCTGCAATGTAATTCAGGCACTTTTTGGAAGACCAGTAATACATTCAGAAACATTATTTCTTAGTACTACTTGGTCTTTCCTCAGCAGCTGTGTATTTTACATCACCATTGCTGCGCTAACGTGTCCACAGAATTTTCCTACTCGGTATATTTGCTGCCTGTTAAGGGAACACAGCAGTCTCATTGCAATGGTGCTTTTCCTTCATTAGTCTATCTTTTTAGAAATCCTCTTCTGCTATGGACATCCTATCCAGACAAATCTGTCCTTTGCAAGCAAATCTCAATCACACAACTTCTACTCGCCCCCTTCTCTTTGATGACATTTGTTCTTTCAAAGATATACTCTTTGTTGGTTATTGATGCTGAGCTGTTATTGATACATGTCTTTAAAGGTGGAAGTTCTTAAAAATGACTGTATGAAGCAAAACCTGCCAGAATGTGTCCTAGTAATTCATACCACTCTATACGGATGTACTTGTCTTTAATATATGCAGTTAACAGAAAGACAAAATAAGTAGGAATAATTTCTTATCACAATTATATAAACTGCATTATTTATCTTTCTGTTAAATGTTTCCATGCATACAATATTTCCTAATGAAAACATGCAGTAAATTTTAAGCTCACTGTCCTGGAATTCCCCCATTTTGTCAGATGCTCTATTTACTTTTTTTAAATACAAAGTTTCCAAAAGAAATTTGATCATTAAGGATTTAAACAGCAGTGGAAATATGCTACAAATTACTAAGTGACTGTGAATCTACCCATACTTACTCATGTTTGTAGAAAATAACTATGATATCACAGATGATTTGTGACAGCAAGTGCTTGAAATCAGAATGAAATAGCACATTCTCAACTTGGAGCATGAGTAGGGCAGGGAACCCAAATAAACAGAGAAATGAACTAGATCTTGGGATCATAAAACTAGGTAACATTGGGAAAAACGCATATCAGGGTTTTCAGTGGGGACATACTGATACTATTTTCCTCAGAGTGCAGTGCGCATCTCACCGCGAAACCAGAATGCTCAAACTCTTTCATGCTCAGAGCTGTTGGGAAGCAGTGTTGGATAATGTCATGGATGTTTCCCCTGCCACCAGTTTGCAAATATAGAAAATGAAGGGTGGCAACCTCAAACATGGAAAAGAAGCATTAGTAAAACAACGGTGCACATGATCTCCAATGTCTTCGTGCTGGCATTTCAAACTCATTTTTATGACCATATCTGTACCCTTCCTGCTATCTCCTCTCTTTTCTGTTCTTCTCCCTTTATATTTCTTTATATTTCTTCTCTCTTTATATTTCAAGTCTGCATAATCCTCGGTCCTCTCCTGACAAGACTTTCTTTCTGTTCATTTTATCCAGCCAAAGTCTGTCTTCCTCTTAACTTCTGCTGACTAGAGTTTCTTTTTTTTAAAAAAGAGGATTCACTTAACTCTCTAAGTTTCTTAGGGACGCACATTTTCTGAAAGCTCTTCCATGAATTCTGATCTCTAAAGAGAAATACGGATCCTACCTTTCCTGAACCTCTTGGGTAAGTAACTGGGGATAATGAATTGAATCTATCTTGCAGAAACAGGCAACGCTGGAAGTCTTCAGTAAATGCTTTCTATGGATCATCACAGACTGGACTGCAACAAAATGGTTTTTGGGTTTTTTTTCAAAATAGAATGCAACTTCTATTTTCTTTGTTAGATCATACCTCAGGTCTTCACTTCTTTCAAATATCAAGAATTTATTATGCAAGTTGTCTATATCCCTTTTACTTCTTGATGAATTGCCCGTGCAACTGCACTGAAATCAAGAAGCATAACTTTTGGTATATTAAATTATATTTCTATCAGGTTGGGAAAAAAAGACTTCTTGAAAATGAACCTTATTAAAAGCTATGTTATATAGCACAAATAAGCTATATATGTATATATTATTTTAAAATGAAAGAAAACATTATCTTGATAATGGTTACATATATAGTTGAGCAAAAATTATGTTTCCATACCTGAATCTAAAAATTTTGTTTTTGTTTTAAATTAATCAGTTTAAACAAATATAATTCAGGAAAGACGAAAAAGGCAAAAATATCTTAATAAAATTACTACAAGTACAGTACTGCATATTTTAGCTATTTTTTAAGGCTTGTTGACAATTGACTTGATTACCACAAATCCTGGACATTCCTCTACTAACTGAAGGATAGTGCCTATGTCAAAATCAGTCAGACATTGTGTCTTACTGACTAAGATTAAGTTTTGTAGGCTTATTAGATGGAGTACATGTGGATATTTGTTTGAAATATATTTTCTATTTCATATTTAGTAGATATGAAACTATGACCAGACTCTCATCAATAATAGTCTATTTTAGTCTAAGCAAATTTAATTAAATACTTCATTTTTTACAAACATGACTTGGAAATGGAGTTAATATCTACCAGTAAGGTAGGTACAATACTCAGAATGGTTTTTTTCATATGGATATACTGGGGTACACAAACAATGTCTGGCGGTCAAAAAGAAAAAAAACAGATTGTGAAAATGTTTTACCAATAAAAAGAAATGTAGAGTCATACTGAACATGAAAGGATGTAATATTATGTGTATATTACGTGCATTTTCCTTCTTGTAAAATATAGATTTTGTGAAAATCAACTTAAATATGTATCATTCACTTTTTCAATTAGCTGAAATTATGCCAAATTTACATTTCAATATGAATAAAAAAATCTACCTTGTATTTTTAACTAAAAGATCTCCCTAAAAGTAAAAGAAAAATAGGACCAACAAAAATCTGAGTGACAGAATCTGAGCGAAAACTATATTACGCTTACCATTCAAGAAGTTTGCAGATGATTTCTCTCTGAAGCAACACATATATAAAGAACACAAGGATATGACTGTTTGAATCCTTATCTGATGCTTATATCAGTAAGTTCTTGTGGCGTTTGAAGCCACCAGTTGTGTCATCTGGTGGCTCACTTTGTGTAAAGACATGCTTATTTAAAAGAGGTAGGCATGCATTGCTCAGTGTGGGAGGAGCATCGGGACTCATCAAGGGAACATTGAAGCCCTCTTTTTTTAATACATCTAATCCAACCCCATTTCAATTTTGGCTGCAAATGTACCTTCAATACAAGAAGTTTTTTCCCTAATGCAATCTCTTAGAGCAGTTTCAGTTTGTCAGGTAGTCACTGGAGGGTACTTGTTTACCTATTGCAGTGTACTAATTGCTTTTAATGGAAAATCTAAACATCGCTGAAGGGGAAAACTGCCTACTTATGAAATTCACTTTACTAATAAATGTTTCAAAAATTAGAATTACCATATAAAAAGTAGAGGACTGTGATCGATTCATAATGCAATATGGAGCAGTATAAGAATTGCATATGCTTTCTCTTTGAAATATAAATCTTACTTTGTCTTCTGCACTTTATTTTCAAAGTGGCACAACATTGTTCAGTTCATTTGAACTAATTCTCGAAAGACTGCTTGGCCCCATCTGCATTAGACTGAAAGTAAGATTACACAGTTCTCGAGCTGGAATAGTTACTGTGGTCAGCATTTTGGTAAAGAACAATGTTTCCTTGTACTAGCACCTATCAATTACATTGTCTTATCGCATTACTAGAACACGTAATTGTGCAGTCTAGGGAAAATAGCTCACATACTTCAAACAGTATTGCAAATTTAAGTTCTGTGCAATTTCATATTCTCTCAGAATCCATAAGTCTTGCTGATTTTCAAACAAGGGATTGAATTGTGGTTCAGAGAGTAACATGTTCAAGCTTTTCTATCATTTTGATTACATAGAAGCTGGACAGCAACAAAATATTTAGAATAAAATACTTATTCTAAATTTAAATATAGTTTTATTTAAATTTATTTTTAGATAAAGACATTTAGAAAAGTCTTCTAAATTGACATTGGAAAAGGATGACTGGGGCTTTTGATTCTGCAGCTCATCTTTGCCCAGCCTGCTGAAACCCACCAAGCACTGTAATTCAGTCACGCTAGCACTGGTTTTGACCAGATTGCTTAGTGACTTGAGGAGACATGAAACTTCCTAACCTCTCAACAGTCAAGCAACGAGGACATTTCTCCCCACAAAAGTTGTCGAGCATCACTATATAATTCTATTTATCTGTCTCTTTGGAGATGGAGTCTCTATCTCAATAAACAGAAAGTAGATATGGACACAAAAATAGTCTAAGTGATAGTTGAAGCTTTACAGAACCACGATTAGCTTTAAAAACATGGTGTTGAGAAAGAGTGGTTTTGATAGACTTTGTGAACTTACCAGTGCAGTGGGAATTGTTTTCCAGTGCTGCTGCACAGTGCTTGAAGCATCAAATATGTTGTGTTCATGGGCTATTGTTACAGCAGATAACTAGATATTACAGTTTTATTAATGTAGACATGATTGGAATTTTGTGGATATTGAATAGTGGTTCTCAGCTGGAAAACCTGATTTTCTCAAAATAAAATCTTCAGATCACCATTACATTTTCTGTGAGGAAACTTCAAAATTACTAGTTTTTTAAAAAGGAATTTTCACTAAATTCAGTCATCTGATAGCCCAGATGTTCCCACCATATCATTCACCAGGTGAACAAATGCTACCTTAAAAGCTGCTAAGTTTCTTGCCTCTATTGTTTCTCCAATACCTTACCTGCCTTCGTAGTTAAGCATGCTTCTGTAACTCCCAAATTAAATTTATTAATGATCGAGGTATGAAAATTTCCTATTGGCCAACACTGTCTTCTGTTTCAAGCTGTTATTACATCACTATAGTATCTCTCATTATGTTCTGATTTACTTTGAAGAGAACAATAATGACCCTCCACAGCCATGATTTTGACAGACTCAGCAAACCAAACTCTATATTCATTTTCTTTTCAAAAATTCCAGCAGCCTCTTGAAACCTGTTCCAGATTGTTCTTACAGTTTCCAAATTGGCAGTTTATAGGGTTTGTCTCCTGTGAGTATTGAAACAGGCACCTATGCAAGTAACAGCACATTCAAGAATTCCAGGTGTGCATTAGGAAAATTTCAGAACATTTAATGGGACTAATGAACACCTTATACCATTTCTGTTGCCCTGAGAATGCAGTCATACTTTGGACTATTCAGACATAGACTAGGAGCATTTCAAAGATGTCTCCCTTTTCTCCCTCTCTCTTTTCCTGATGGTCAAATTGATGGCCGGTTGTTCTCATATACCTCCGGGGGTAGGGATTTAAAAATCAAGTATGAGGGCTGAGAACAAATGGGACCCATGCTTTAAGGACATTTAGGCCCCTAATCTGTAGATACCACTCTTAAGAAAAAAACAAGGAAAAGACAGTATAACATGATGAAGGAAAACCTCCAGGATGCAACTGTGTCAGCCAGAGGAGTACCTAAGCTGCGTACGGCATGGAAATAAATATTCCAGCATCTTTTATATACTTTTTCATATAAATATCAAAAGCATTATTTCAAATTTTAAAGGCAATAAGTGCTACATTAAAAATAAGCCCTGCTCAAATGAATGGGTATTAGGTGCTTAAATAATTTTAATCTATTTTTAAGAATTCAGTTTTTAAAACTGACATGAAAGGATTAAGAAGACTACCTGTGAAAAGTTTACTTTTTTGTCATAGAAGTGACACAAGTTAAGAGAGAGGTTGGGATGGAGCCAGCAGTGCTCCATGAGTCGTGTGTCAGCTGTGATAATATATACAGAGAAGCAGAAAAACACAGCCAAGTACACCATACCAGACAAAATGATAAGATAGTATTACGGAAACAAAAGCAGCAGAGAAAGCAAAGAGAATGATAATTAGGGGGAAAAAAAGATATTTTATTGAAAATATCTTCCACAGATTGGAAAAGGTTTGAAGTATTAGCAGTGGTAAAGTCAAAGAAAATATTTTACATATGACATCTAGTGAGTCCAGAGCTGAGATTCATAGATTCACTAAGTAAAAATTTTAAAAAGTGAATAAAGAGATAAACTGAGAAGTATGAGGATATCTTCATATGGTGGCACTGTGAGGGAGAGCAGAAAGTACTTAAGAAAGTATCAGAATGCTATTCAAGTATTTTCTTTCTTGAAGGCAAGTTGTGCTTTAGTGACACTCATCATAAACTGAAGATGAGAAAACCTATGCACAGTTCATACTTAGTGACAAAACACATCAGGTACTCAGCATGGTAAAATATAAAACCATTTTGAAGGTTCACAGTTAGAAGTTTTTAATCAGAAATACCATCTAAATATACCCAGTTGGATACTCCCTGGCTAATTTGTTAATTTTTCTTCAGTTTTTTCCCCTCCTAAAGACTCCATTTCTGCTCCCTGGAACGGAGATAGTGCACTAGATTTCAAAGCAAGAAATTATCTAATTGTTGCTGAAATTATGTAGAATGTATATGAAGATAAAACCTGTATTAAGCCCAAGTTTAGTGTTTAAATGGTGCTATCTTCTCAATGAACGTGTGACTTTCATGAAAAGACAGATTTTTTTCTTATAGAATTTCAATATCACTTCATTTAATTAAAAAGAATAGTTAATGTCAAATTGCTAATGTGCATTACACCCTTGTTTCTTGGATGCATATTTATTTTTACTTAGGGAAAATTCTGGTAACTATGAATGTAGCTGACTCAATGGGATAATAGTCTCCAATATGTTATCCAAAGTATTTAAGACATCAGTAATGTATTTTAGAGAATTCTGACATTTTGACAAAACTTCTTCAGTACATATCATTGTGAATCACCTTATCTATTCCTGCCAAACCAAAAGACATCTTTAAAAAAACAAAAACATCAGGATCTTGCATTTCTTCTTGAATGGGATTTCTGTCATATACTAGAACATCAAAATTGTTCCAGTAATACAATGGCTGTTCCAGTGTTTGAGTTACTGATTCAGCACCAAGAACATTAACGCACTCTGCAACTGCCCTGGGAAAGAGGGATGGCATCAAGCCACTCCTTTCCTAGCACAGGATTCTCAAACACTGGCTACATAAAACCTATGTCCACTGCATTTCTGCAGTTTCACCAACCAAAAAGACATAATAGGATGCCTTGAATGGAAATGGAAACTGGATCTTTGATTTCAAAACTGAAGCGATTAAAGCAACTAGGACTTATTCCTCGATTCTGTAGTTGTTAGTACCTGAGAAATAGTTCCATTTTTATTCAGTGCTAAGAAAGTATGAGCTTATGAATTTCTTTTCCTCTTGTGTCTAATCAGCTTCCCTTAGTATATTACATTGACCCTCAGACAGATTCTGTATTTTTAGTCAGGAATTAAAAGTACCAATCAGCATAGTTTATCTGTCTTCTTTCAAATTTGCCCAGTTTCATGTGAGAAACTTATATGTCAAAATATATATTTGCATTAATCTGTATGAAATATGCTGTGAAAACAGACTTTCAGAAAAGCTTCAGTTATACTTTTTCTTAAGACCAAGAAGGAGGACAATTAACAGTTTCCAGTATTATTATCCATTATATTTGCTGTTGTCAGAACCTGTAGATTTTATGGGAGTATTTATAAATGAAAAAAAATGTATTAACATAAAGTAATTACTTAGTAATATGTATTAAAACTGCAGATTTTGTCAACAGTCACTGTTGCTGGAAAAATAGTAGGTCCTGTTACAGTGCATCTTAGTAATCATGGTCACTGAAATGACACCAGATTTTTAGGTAAAATAGTTCACTGAAATAACTGAATAATCTCTTTCATTTTATCAGAAACTCCATGGAATGACATGTGAATTACACAAAGTTAGTAGAATGTTAAATTTCTGTCTTTCATAAATACACAGAGTACCTCAGGTTATATATATAATACCAGATATTTCTAAAATGAGAAGAAAAAGTCCAAACCGTATCTCAGGGAAGAAGGAAAGGAAAGCAAGAGAGGGAAGAAGAGAGACCAAGGGAGAGTGAGGCTGGCAGAAGGCAGGAAGGAGAGGGAGGCAGGTCAGGGGGAAGAAAAGGAGAATTCCTGGCCACTACTGCTTCTACACTCTCTTCCTCTTTGGCAATAAATGAATTGATCTGTATATACTTATAAATAATCCAGCAATCCAGCCTTTTATGGTATTTTTGTATCCATGACAGGAAACAATTTATTTTATTTCCTATTAATACATTTCACAGATCCCCACATGAGTAAATGGTAGAATGATTTGGGTTGGAAGGGGCTTTAAAGATCACCAAGTTCCAACTGTGAGACGCCTTCCACTAGACCAGGTTGCTCAAAGCCTTGCAAGTACTCCTTTAAAATATGGTTTGTAACTGTCTCAGACACTCTGAAATGCTTTACTTGTCAGCTTTGCCCACCGCATTAAACTTCCAGACCTGTGTTTGGAGTGGCCATAGTGATTGCATTACTTAAACAGAGCAACAAATAGGGCAGCAGCCATATGCCAATCAATTGGGTCGTACAGGAAGCCACAAGACAAGTGTCCTTACATCTGGTTACAGGCAATGCCACATCTGTTAGTGTGACTCATTCTGTTTAGTGAGGGTCATAAGCCATTTGAGAAATAATTGTTTCGCTAAAAGTATTGTTAAAACTACACAAAGATAATCAGTCACCCCAGCCAAAAATATCTTGCCATGAAAAATGAAAATACAAGTGAGAGCTGCTGAAAAAATAAGAATGTGTTACAAAGATTTGTGAGATGTTTCTGTCTAAAAGAGCTTCAGATATACAAGCTGAAAGTCTGAAAATGCTGCATACATTTCAACTGGCTCATAATAACTGAGATATCAGATGACGGAAAAATGGGCTGTATGACTTCTCCATCACAGTTAGGTCATGCCTTGCCTCTGTCAGAAGCTGGCTATCAGACTTGAAATACTGTCCACATCTGCCACCTCCATATACCCTATCTGAGGCTGGATGAGGATATCTGTGATTTAAATATTTACATTGGGTCCCTTTTTAGTGTTTATAATGTTAGTAGAAACTTTATTACGTGGATTGTGTCAGGACTGTAAATATTAGCTTGGATATTAATAGTAGTTTTACAAACATGGTAAACCTGCTTTGTTTACTTCCCTATTCAGTCTAAATTAAAAATTGTATTGTTGGAAACAACACAAGAAGCAGATCCCAGCTGATGAAGTGTTCAGTATATACACACAGTTTCTTTCTGCACTTCCTTAATGACAGAAAAGAAAACCTGACATGCAATTGCACAAAACCATCAGTCTGCTTATGCCACTTAAACTGAACTGATGTAAAACAATTATCAACTTTGGGGCAATAAAGCTGATGAACCTCAGTTCAGTGGAATGTCTTATTAGTTATTGAAAGCAGCATAATCATTCTAGATTATGCTTAAGGATTCAACAAACTGAGGGAGAAGGGGAAATAGACCAATGTAATTAGAAAGTAATAGGAGTAATAGAAGAAAATATCCTCAATTATGCAGTCCAGTTTCAAGAATAAAACCTTGGTTGTTGTGGAATAACCACTTAGAAAGAACAGTATAACATGACAGCTTTCTCATAGAATTCCTTAAAAAGATCCACTACCAAGTGAATCTAATAAATTCTCTCTCAGTACTATCTGCCTTAGCAAAAGGGCTCAGTGTTTCCATTTTAAATCCATCTTAAACATCTTGATATTGTCCAATATGAAGTCAATACATGAGTTCTGTGGCTGTTACTTGTTCAGAACAGAAAAAAGCTGCATTGGTCACAACCGTTGGCTAAAATTCTCACCAGATAGTGTGAATTATATTCACTATTTTATTTCTAAACATGTATTTACATATGTCTTGACCAGGACTTAAAATGTCTCAAGATTTAGCATCAAGAGCAAAATATTTATACATATGTATTTACAAATTTATATTTAGCTACATATTTTGCATTAAAAAATGGAGCCAAGATGTGTAGTTTGTTATACAGCTGTATATATCTGACAGTAATCAGCTCCAAACTGTGTGATGAAATCTTACATGAAAATAAAAAGGCTATTCTTAGAGTTTTTCAGAAAGGAAGAAGAAAATCTCAATAAGACAAGGCAAACATACAATCCAGATGGACAAGCTTTTAATTTCTGTAAGAAGAAAGCAGCAGAAAACTGTAGCTTAAATAACACTGCTATGACTTGACAGCTCAACAGCTGACCAAGGCCTGTGGCTACAAATAGGTATCCATTGAGAAATTTTACCATCAATTGTGTTGGTGCATGTTAGGGAAGATGGCAGCACAATATGTGAGAAAAAAAATCAAGACAAAACACAGTAATTCTATGCTAAATTGTGAATTGATTGGGTTAGGCCACTGAAGAGTAGACGGTTGAGCACAGGGGAATCTGTGACCACACAATTCAAGTACAGCACAATATGCAATCCATTGTAGGCAATATTCCGTTATAGTGCAACCAGATTCCACAAGCAATTGCTCTTCATTCAGAGCCAGAATCCGGACGTTGCAATCATGGTTTCCCGGCCCTATGCACAATACAGATGTGCACAGATCTCACTTCACCTGCCTTGCAATCTAGGTCAAAGTAGGATATAATAGGTAGTAGGAGTAAAGAGAGAATATAGCTAATCTGAGTCTTTCTGGTTAGTGATTTTCACTGGCCTTTGTCACAGCAGCATTTGCAGATTATAGTCTAAAAGTATATTCTAAAAAATATAATGGCTTCTAAATAGAATTTTTTAAGTGGCTAATTACAGATCTCAGCAGTAACAGACAATGTTTTATCCATTTTGTGACCTGTGTGCAGTATTGTAATGGAAAATAGGCAAGGTTTTACTAGCTTATTCTATCTAAAATTCTCTTCTATCTAAACCATCTTTTTCTACCTAAAACTGTTCTATTTTTGTTTTAAAGCTACAACCATTATACATTTTTGCACAGTGCATTAAATTCCCATGGCTGGTTCAGGCTGATGAAACTGAAAGTCCTGTGCAGGTTTCCAACTTTTCCATGGATGTCCTGGACAGTGCATTAAAACCTAACCTCTTCTAAACATCAGAAATTTAAACAAAACACTCAAGACAGCAAAACTGATCTGTTGGTTTGGACAACTGCCTGCCATTAACAGGATCTGAGTTCAGTTACCTGCTTTTCCACTGACTCGTTAGGGTGACAAACACAAGTCAATATTGTCTCCAAGCCATGAAGGCTTTTAAGACTGTCCATATTTTCTCTGGCTAATCCTACAGTGTGACATTGGCATATGCCCAGATCCCCCAAGACACCTGGACCTGAAATTTTTAACCCTGAGGGGTTATAAACATCTCTCATCTGTGATTGAAGTCCCCAGGTGATCTTTCTGCAAACTTCTTCAGAGGATATGTTGTGACTCTTGGACACATGATGATTTTTGTTGGTAGCTCTTGGGATCAGGAATATTATCTCCCTTTCATGCATAAGTCAGTCAAATAGAGAGTTAATTTTAACCAAAAATAAGTGGCATAAAGTTTGAAGTCCAAATCCATGAAGACATTTTGTACTTAGCATCACACAAGCTTCAGATTTAGATGGAGTTAGGAATGGACTTAGGTTTCTAATATTTGGTAGAGTTAGATCTTTGTCTCATGCATTATTCAATCAACATCATAAAGAATAAACCACAGAATTTTAGCTATTAACTTTTTAAAATAATTTTTGTGCATTGTCTGGAAAAGAACATTTGAAACACATATTCAAAATGTATTCTTACTGCCTTTTTTTCCATTTTTTTTTTTAATTCTGCATTTCAAAGTAGTTGAGAATTTAGTTTAATATTACAGTGTTTTTCCCATGAGGTAGACTAAGTAATTTTGGCAATTTAAATGTTGATTCTGAGGTATTGATGTGGGCAAATGTAACATTCATTATACTCTCTGCAGTAACTTGGAAGTAGCTCCAGCCATTAAATCTTGCATAGCTGAAAATTTGAATACAACCAAGGACACCATGGCTTGTCATCTTTTGTGTGTGTTCTATGATTTAGAACAGAATGCCCTTTTCCAGCACTATCACTGCAGATATTCAAGAACCATCTGGATGTAATCCTGTGCCATGTGCTCTGGGATGACCCTGCTTGAGCAGGGAGCTTGGACCAGGTGACCCACTGTGGTCCTTTCCAACCTTATTCATCCTGTGACTCTGTGATTATTGAGACTGCGCTCATTCAAACCTTGGATGGAAAAACACAACATAATTTGCAACCAGGATGAACAGGTATTTGTGCAATCTGTTTGCGTGTTTAAGTAACTGACATGAACAACTGTATTAATGCAACTGAAAATGTTTTTCGTGGCAGTGGCTATGAAATCTTGAAGCTCCCCACTGTCACCAACTGTCCCCTTACCCACTATCACAAAATTGTCTGGTCTGAAGTGGGCTGAAAATATGTACATGCATTTCTTATGGGGTCATATGAGAAATATCACGTAAGTGCTGCTTTTTTCTCCATATGTTCTAAAAAACTATTTTGGGTTTTTTCCCCCCTCAATTTGACTTTCTAGTGTAAAGCAAAAAGTAACAAAGCTGTTGAATAATGATTTGATGTTCAATACTATGACCCAGGATAAACAAAGTGCAAAACTAAATGCAGAATTAGGCATTTTGCAGAATTGAGGTTAAAAGAGCAATTAAAGTTAATGAAAAATATGTATTGGGCTAACAATATGTAAGTCCTCTATACATGGTGCTATCAATATATAAGTATATGCACAATGTTGAGAAAACAAAACAGTCTAGTACTGGCACAGGCCCTTTGTAGTGACATGAGAATTTTCTGGGTGGTTGGTCTGGTTATGATTGCATGTGGCTCCTTCTCTTTGGCCAGAGCACAGTGATACAGACATTGCCGTTACAGGGTGTGATATACCCAGCCAACAGATAAGCTTTCTGTCTTGGATACACTCCACAGTGTCTAACACAGGCCACAGTGCTTCCTCTAGTTTGCTATCTCTGCAGCACTGTTAGCAGCACAAAAGCCCTGTCATGTGGATAACTGGCAGGGAATTCCATAGGTATGAGGATCTCTAAGCCACCACACCCTGACCTTCATCTCCAGTGTGGGAAGGGCACTGTGCTATCATAGCTACAGGCACTTGAGCAGCCTGCAGAGGACTTACAGTCACTGCTTTTCTAACAATTGCCCTCCAAAGATCAGCCTCACAACTGCTTGCTCTGTGATCATAAGATTTCATGTCAGTACCTACAGAGAACATTTGCATCAGGAAATCCAAAAGCAGCAAGAATGTGGGAAAACTCCTTGGTCCTGTGGTTTTCATTCAGCAAATAAAACACACCTCAGATACTTCAGTTCCTTTAATCTATGTCATGTCAGTGTTGAAATCCAGGAGATAATCAATCCAAGTGTGGAGAGCTCTCCCACTTCAAAATGGAAAATATCCCATTTTGGTCTTCCAAAAATAATTCCCAGATTTTGCCATTATAAACAGAAGTTCTTAAAATTTCTTCTTTTTAAAAAACCCCAACCAAACAACCCAAATGTAGAGTGCAAAATTGAAAAAAAATGCTTTCTATTGTAGTATTAAAATTGGGTTTGAATTACCTTTTCACAAAAATTATTACTTTTATTTTTCTCTATTTGAAATTGGAAAGAAAAAAATCTGTTTAAATTCTTCTGGAAGAACTTGTTTGAAGTAGCAGAATGCATCATTCTCTTGTAGATGAGATGCTAAAAAAGTTTAGGAAATGTCCCTGTTTCCTAACCAAAGAAACCAGGAGTGATTGGATGAAAAGAGGAACTGATTGATCAGATGAAAACAAAATCATCACTCTGTTATAAGCATGAGTGAGAGGACAACAAAGGTTCCACCAGATATTACAGCAGGGGAAGGTTGCTATCTTCTGCCCCTGATGGGGAGTTGTATTCATGCTTGACTGATCTCCAGTTCAAAGTAATCTACAAACACTGAGTATTTCAAATATCATACTGGTAGGGAGCTGTTATTCTTCCTGCTGGCTTTACAGATTGCCTGTTAGACTGGGCAGAGAGGTGAAACAACTTGCATACGGTCATGGAAGGAAAAGGAGAGCTTCACTCCTAGCGTTAACTTTCAGTCCAGTGCTCAGAAAACCAAACTATTTTCTTATCAACCCCATATATTTGGGGAATTTTCAATATACATCAAAATACAGAACAAACAAAAAACCAAAACCAAGAAATCACCTGCCAGCCTCTGGATGAGAAAGATGTCACTTTTCTACACATCTGTCCACATATTTTCTCTCTTATATTTATACTTTAAAATGTCTTTTTAAACACAGTGAGACTGTAATATTTACAGTAGTGCCAGGTGTGATGCACTAATGGGTTATGGTGGAATAAGAAAGGCAGTAAATGTTCCTGTGCTCCTTTTACTTTATGCTATTTTGATATTGTCCCTTTGCAGGATCTACTGCTTCATCCGTGTTTGAGGGAAAATGAGGCTGAGCTTACATTAGTAGAGGAAGGAGCACAGTGAAAAGATGCCACCCTTTAATCTAGCATTCTGTTTAGTTTTTAAATCTCTTTCCATGTTTTCACATCCATAGATTTACCCTTTGAACACTCTTGCCTTTTTGCAAACTCATGTATGCATTCCAGCGTGGCAAAAGCCATGTCCATATTAATGTACAGGAGGTGAAGTGCAAGAATGGAGCAACATTTCCATCCAAATGATCCATACAAGAACTGTCAAGCCTTTAGACACAATTTATACTGCTGCCAGTGAAAACAGAAAAGCAGAAATACACCTCCCGTGATTCATTCATACATGAGGAATGGAGCTGCTGTGGCACAGTAAATCTGAGCTCATGGTACCTATGCTTTTGTCTCCTCCTTATTGTAGAGAAAGACTGAACACTTTTAAACTGAAGAGTGGAGGAAAGAAACAGAAAGACATAATGAAATATGACAAAGGAGAAAAGCTATGAGTTAAGTGGAGATACATGCACAAAATCTGTTTCATTGGTTCACAGGGTATGTGCAGTCAATAATGTGTCTGCTCAACCCACACGGAGGTACTCAGAGGAACTAGGAAGAATTAGAAGAAACCCAGAGAAAGGTTGAATTAGATATTAGGAAGACATTCATAACTATGAGGGTGTTGAGGCACTGGAATGGGTTGCCCAGAGAAGCTGTGGATGCCCCAGCCCTGGCAGTGTTCAAGGCCAGGCCAGATGGGGCATTGAGCCTGGCAGTGTAGTGGAAGGTGTCCCTGCCCATGGCAGGGGACTTGGAACTAAAGGATCTTTTAAGTCCCTTTAAACACAAACCATTCTATAATTCAGTGATACTCTATGAGGACAAGTACTGTATTGATCCTACATAGCAAAATGTAGGAAGATAAAGCTTAGCTTAAAGAGTCTTCCTCAGCATCTGGGCTCTTTTGCTACTACTTTGATTTTTGACTATAGGCCCTAGGCTCTTCCAGAATTACACAGCAGAGGTTTAGGACATAAATTTCGGGCTAAGCTCAGAAACAAACATTTTTACATTTAGACCTTTAATGGATTGACCCATTTTGGACTTAAATCTTCAAAGTGAAATTGAATATGCATTAAATATAAAGTGTATAATTACACATCTGTCCCTTTTAAAATGTATTTACTGTGCTTCAGCTGCATGGCCATAAGAACTTGTATTTTTTCTCTGGAAGGGCTTATACAAAGATTCCAGAGAATACTTGAATCCTAACTGCACTCTTGCTTAACCATTTGACACACTCACAAAATGAGAAATATGGCTTCAGATGTCTTCTGCACTAAGAAATAACTAAATACAAGTTTTTCACTTCCTGTATGGGTGAGCTATTCAAAAATCTGCTAATTAAGCAGTAGTATAATACACACAGTACAAGCTCCAGAGATACTTCTTCAAACAAAATGGGATGTGACAGAAATATTGCATAAGGAACCCAGGGTAGTAAACATTGAGAATAGCCCAAGCTCACCTCCTGGACGGGGTCAGCCACAGAAAATAGGCAAATATTCTTAAACTGAAATTTCTAAGAAAGATTGTGTTAGAGACAAGGCTGAGCATTGCAGAGCATGACATGGGAGAGCTGTTTTGTGCATGTGTATGAGCTGAAGTCCTGCCAGGCACCCATCTGAGACAGGCATCTTGAGGCTCTTTCTTGGGATCATGCAGTGTATTTTAACGGTTAAACCCTTTGGTTCATTGACCATCTTCTATTTTCCCAAGAGACAATAGTTTATGGACGCTGTATTACATTTCTTACTAAACATTTTCCTCGCCCACTCAAAAAGGAATGATTTCCTGAAGTAGTTTACAATACTCAAGAAACTCAGGAAGGCATTTCCAATTACGGCTGAAACCATCAACCTAAGCTATTACACAAAACCTCAGTTCTCTGTGGCAATACTGGGATTAGGGTTTAGTTGCTTTTATTGTGGAAGTTTGAAATGTCTTTCTTAAAGCTTTTATTGCGTTATAAAGCAGAATACTTGCTGTACTACAGAACTTCAATTTTAAAGTGTTTTAAATATATTGAAATGTCTAGTCTACTACTCAACAAAAAGAAAGAACATTATTGACCACTTAGAAATTTAATACTTACCACAAGAAATAACAATATCCTTATGGCGCAAAAATGTAATTTTAAGGGACAGTTATGAACTGAATGGGCTTTTTTCCCTCCACTGTATAAGAAGTAAGTAGCGTCTGAACCTCTGCATACAGAACAGAAAAATGAGCTTGCTAGATATAATCCTTGCTTTGCTCAGCACCAAAACATATTAATTCTGGAAATAAAGAGGACCACGGCAAGGAACGGCAAAGGATGATTTTCAGGATCATAAATATAATGAATTTATATTCTATTGGCTTCAATGAAAGATAACAATACTATCTGTTTATGACTTTAAAAGTTTATTTAATATGGAAAGATGTGATGGAGAGATCTTGTATTTAGTTTTCTATTTCAGTTCATTACTGAGGAATGTTTTATGGTAACTACCATTAAACCAAAGAAAATGTGACATAAAAATGTCTGGTTTTAATACAGAAGTCTGAAGATATGTTGTCTTTTACTTTACTGAGATGTTTATGTAGTTGGTATCCTCTCGGTTCTCATGGTGTGATGCAGCAAGGTTAGGATAGGATACGATGAGCAAAGTATCTGACTAATGATTCTTTCATTCATACTGTCTTTGTAGCTTTAAATATCCTACCAGTATACTCAGTCTGGACTGAGCCATGAGCAAATATTGTATTTTTCTCTGTCTTTTGCACTACATCCAGCACCTAGATCCATTTCATTCAGTGTTTTGAAAGAATTTTTATATGTGCTTATGGTTTTCTTCTTTCTCATCTATTTTTTATTTACTCCAATATAACTTTCTCATTCATAATGAGGAGAAAAAGCAAAACGCTAATAAAACCTTTAGAAGAATTAACATTATTAAAATCTTTTTCTCCATATCTCTTTGGATCAATCTGCATACACACTGTCTAGATAGTAACTGAATACCTCTTTAAAATACTAATGGAAAATATACATAGAAAGCAAACTCACAAATAATTCAGAGTCAATTTTGACACCTGTTCAAAAGCTAAAGAAACTCAGAAATGCAACTAACTTTGTCCATTCACTCCTGTAGTGCCTTCAAAGTGTTCTCAGATATCTTCATGCGCATTCACTATTCTGTTAGCATTTGCTTTCGTGTTAAATTTGCTGCCAACAAAATTCCTTTTCCTAGTACTTTGTAAACACATCTGTCCAGCAGAAAAAAGAAACCACCAGCAGTTCATCTCACATATTCTTAACAAATGTTCAGGAAAATGTGACTTTCCTTCGCTATTGAGCTAGCCTGGACTAGGATGAAATTCCTTTTGACAGTGAGGAGTATCCTTTTTACACACTTGCCCTCTGTCTCTTACTAAATAGAAAAAAAGAATGAGAATTTCAAAGCTGACATCATCATTCTTTTATAAGTTCAGAGAATTGTAAAAATAGCAGATATCTTTAATATTATTATTTAACAGTGTTTGCTGATTATTAAAACTATTACACAGCCCCAATTACAAATTATGTAGGTGTTGGGTACAGATTACATTTCCCTGCTTCATGCTCATGCTGAAATCATGCTCATTCATATATCAGTAGGATTTGTATGCTAAGAAATGCGATACACTTGCCAAAGATTGAAACCACTACATAAAAATATTGAATTTCTTTGGCTGTTGATGGTGTTTTTCCTATTACTGTATTTTTCTTCTCTATTATACCAAACAATATCGGTGAAAAAGAGAAGCAGCAATAAGGTTTTGATGAAGCTGTGGGACAATACTCAAAGAAAGGCATTAGCTTTGATAAGTTTTAAAAATTAACATAATTTTCAAGGACAGAAACTCATCAATATACTTACATACTCTATGTAAAACTAGAAATAAATTAGGCTTCCCAAATACCAATCTATAGAGGTTTAATTACTTTCAAGACTTCTTTTGTTTAAAGCAGTGTGTTAACTTCCAAATCAGATTTAGCCTGTTGGGTGTGAGCTGAGAGACTAGATTTATCTATAAGCGACAAGCAAGAGAATGACAAAACCATACAGACCCATGAAATAAATTCCTTTTCCTTTAAAAAAATATTTTAAGTAAACTAAAAATAAGGTAAGTACAATCTGTTTTGGCTTTGCAGAAATCCTCTAATTAAGCCAAATAAAACATGCATTCACTGTATTCAAATGAATTCGGCTATCAAATTTCAGGGCTCACTGCACTGAACAGCGAAACCACTCCTCTGCATTGACAGTACATTTTAATTAAATAGAAGTATGCATTTACTTTAATTCTTCAAAAGGCCTGGAGAAGTGGGTTGAGAGAGTACAGTGTTCAGAAGGCTGTCAGAGATAGGTTGCTTTTTCTGCTCCTTCTTGGAGTATCACCCATCACAGGTGATTACTAATGAACTGGAGCATAAGAATGTCCCTTTCTTACAGATGTTTTAAGCATTCCTGCTCTTTTCCAATCTCCCTTTTGCATTCCTTCTTTTGCAGACTCAAGCACTCGTATTACAAGACATGCCTTCTAGCATCAGTACTATGAACAATTTTATCTCAGAACTTGTAGCAAAGCTCACACTTCCTAAAGACTGCTTAAAACTTCACCCAGGATTATTTTATTTCTGTCTGTGGAACAGTAATTTTACAATTTCCTTGTGAATGCACAATATTTCAAGAAGGACATAATGTTTTCTGAATGTTTTCCTTGTGATCACAGGTTGATCCCTGGAACTGCCATCTGCTCAAACCGCCAGCCGCAGTTTACATGAAATATCCTGTTTCAGCAAGCAGTGCATAATCAAGAACTGATTCTCTATCCCCCTTTAAACAAAACCCCCATAAATTTAATTTGGGGCATTCAGGCTTTACTAAAAAGCCAGAACTAGTTAAACATAAGGAAAGTTGTATAATGCGATATGGCAGTTGGAATAGATTGCTGCAGATGTATCATTTTTGTAGTGGTTTTTGTTATATTATTTATTCCTCTCCAACCTCAGTAATTATCAAGAAAAGAAGAAAATATTGCAAACAATATATTAATACAGCAATGTACATGTACCTCTCTTCTCCTTAGAAGTGAAGTAGCACTCTCTGACTTGAATAAGTAGAGAGTTACCTTTCGTTCTATCAAAGCAACAGGAGTTTTCTCTGATATCTTCACAGTTTTGCATCATCTAGTTTGATATGAGTCACCTCCTTCCTTCCCATCCGACCTGAATGCTGCTGCAGAGGAGTTCAGCTGATTCTGGTGAATGGGAAAGAGCCAAGGGGGTGGATGCAGTCACCACTGCCAGCAGGGAGTGTGGGATGGGAGTCAAGAAGGGTGGCAGGATGCTGTGGAAAGGACACCATGACCCGCACAGAGGTGACTGGATGCTTTCAGCTCCAACCCAGGAATATCTAGTGACTAAAAGGGAAAAAGAGAACTGTGATTACTAGAGATAGAGAATTCTAAGACTTCCTGCAGAAAGGATTTTTTTTAAAACAAGATTTTAGAGGTGAAGATCCAACTCCTGGATTTTAAGGGTCCTCATCAGCTCATGGTACCGAGGACATCATGCATAGTGCAGGGGCATAGGGCAGCTGGTGGGGAAAAACGGCATATGCCAGCTCTGGAGTTCCCACCACCAATACCATTTTCATGACAAGGTGGCCCACAGCCAGCAGTGAAGCAGCATATTTTCTTGAGATGTTTCCCTGATGATGAACTAATGTTTTTCCTGACAAAATTTGTTTCACTGGGTGTTTTTTTGTTAATTTTATTTTTATTTTCAAAGTGATAGTATACTCTCAATAGACATGTGGGATTTGGGTGTTCAGCTTCTGAACTATCACATCACAGGTAAATGAACAAGATATAGGGAAACTAAAGCCTTCTGTCCCTTATGCAGACCTTCTCCATGTTTCTCTTCAGGGTGCCTCTATGCACATTCATTTTTCTAAGATGAAAAAGCACCTAAGGTTTGCAATACTGCTTTGAACTGCATTGACAGGTCAATGAGGGTCTTGGAACTACCCAAGCAAACAGCTCTGGCTTTAAATGGCCAGCGCAGGAGCATAGCTCAGACCCCAAGTAGTTCTGAATACTGCCCACAGAAACAGCTCAAAATGTCTCTGTTTAGGTCCCATTAAAGTGAGCTGTTAAATTGTGTGCCTCCCTTGTCAAACACAGAAGTTTTGTGAAAAACTGGTAACTGATATCAAGGATTATTTGCCTGTAATTAGAGTCACATATGCCCCATATTTGATGCATCCTTAGTGGAATATAAAAAGTTGGAAATACAGGCTGGTTACTTTATTTTAGTGTAAAATATTTTGTACTGTAGAAAAAAAGCACTAGTGGGTGTGCTACATTAAAAGACACAGAGGCTTGAGTGCAGCCCATTAGATTTTAGGCTTTTAATTAAGATATATTTATTGAAAGTTTAGTAAGCCTAAACACTGCCACTAGAGGCAAAGGAGAAATCCAGCTCATGTCAGATTTTTATGATAAAAAGTTTTGGATGAATATTCAGATAACTAAGACATTTTTATTATAAAAACCTAACCAAACTGCTAGGGAGAATGTTGGTTTGTATCAGCACACTGATGCAACCTTCCCTTTTACATAAAACCTTTATGCAATTCACTTTATTCACTGTATTCCTGGTGAAGGGCTTTTTTTTTTGTTTTGTTATAACACAGAAATATTTTGTGCCCTGTGCTCACCGCATGGATGGCGCAGCCGTACCCTTCCTGCTCAAGAGGCACTCTGGGTACTCCTCACCCCTTAAGTGAGGAAGAAGAAAAACTCTTCCTGGTGTAGGCAGCCAGTCCTGCTGGGATGCCTGGCAGAAGAGCCAGGTGTCCTGGTTTAATCCCTGCTGGCAACTGAACCCCACACAGCTGCTCACTCACTCTCCCATGGCAGGATGGGAGAGAGAATCCAAAGAGTAAAAGTGAGAAAACTTGTAGGCTAAGATAATGAAAAGTTTAATAGGGAAAGCAAAAGCTGCACATACTAGCAAAGCAAAACGAGAAATTAATTCACTGCTTCCCATAGGCAAGCAGATGTTCATCTATCTGCAGGAGAGCAGGGCCCCATCATGCATGACTGTGACTTGGGAAGAAAAATGCCTTCCTTCCTTCCTGCCTTCCTTCCTTCCTTCCTTTCTTCCTTCCGCACCATTCCTCCCTCCCCCAGCTTTCTATGCTGAGTGTGACGCTACAAGGTATGGGACATCCCTCTGGTCACTTCGGGGCTGTCCCATCTGTGTCCCCTCCCACCTCCTTGAGCGCCCCAAGCTGCTCACTGCCTGGATGGGGTGAGAGGCAGAAAAGGCCTTGGCTCTGTGTGAGCATTGCTCAGCAATAGCTGAAACATCCCCCGTGTTATCAACAGCTGTGTTTTCAGCACAAATCTGAAACACAGCCCCATTAGTAGCTACTGTGAAGAATATTAATGTTACTCCAGCCTAAACCATCTCACTAGGACTGGCAGCCGCTCTCTCTCTCTCTCTATTCCTACTTTGGCTGTTTGAAATTCACAAGCAGCAATAGTCAGGTAGGGGAAAAAAAAAAAAAAAAAAAGCAGAGGCAGGGAAAATTCTTAAGATACCACAAACAGCAACAAAGCTGGCTCTCAAAACAGAACAAATTGTCCTTCAGAATGAAAATATTTATTATCAAAATAAATTTATTGCAAAAAATCCCCCAACTGTCCACAGATATATGACCACAAAATCTTTGTTTACATTTTTTTAGCAGAAAGAAAAGGGATGCTTGATCTTTTCCAAAGCACTACCAGGCCCATAACTCATTGCCCCCATGTCACATCATGGCTACTCCCACATGCCCAACCGATATATAACAGCCCAGGACTGCATTTTTCCAACATCCCTAGCACCGTATTTCACTTGACTTGGCATAACATTGTCCTTGAGAAAGACAGTAGAAAGCTATCATTTTTTTCAAAGCCAAGCTTATGCTTTGCTTGCTTATTTCTACAATTCAAATTTGCAAACACAAAAATTCTAAACTTTATCCTCTACTTCTATTTCTGAATTTTGTCAGTATTACATCTATGAACACAATGAAGTGCAGTTCCCAGTATTTGTTTTCCGAACCTCGCTATCTTTGGTGGTGTTTGATCACCTAGCTCTGGGACAGGAAAGTTCCTATAGTTTGTAGTGATTATATTATCTGGGTTTACACAAGTTTATAAAGACATTATCTGTACCATCTCTGTCCTACCCCGAAGGATACATTGCGTTCACTACCTCCATTGAGCAGCTTTGTGTTGGACTGGATAATTACCTTTTATAAAAATATATTGACTTGTATTTACTGCTGTTTAACTACTAGTTATTTCCTAATTGCTCTTATATGAAGAGGGGTTAGCTATTTCAGACTGCTTAACTTATGTAGACTGGTAAGGAAATTCGTCTTAAACAAGTAAGCAATAGCAAATGGTGGAGTCTACCTATGAGGATCAATTATTGCAATCACTTTCACAACTTTTATGCTGCTGGAGCCACCAACATTTTAGATATAAGTTCCTCTCTCTCTCCTCTTTATTCCTAAAATTTATGTGTGTGTGTGTGTGTATATATATATAGATATATATTTGTATGTAGGATATCCTTTATGTAAGAAATATACTGTATATTCAAATACAGAAGTGGCAAGTGAAATTCAGTCAATAATTCCAAGTTTCAGAAAGACTGCAGAAAGCTGATCCTTTGAAGCTTGCTGACAATCTCATGATGCTCTGTTAATCAAGTCCCTTTGTGGAAGGATTTCTTCTGAAACTACACGGTTCGTCTGTTTAGTATTCCCAGGACATTTTCACAGCCCTCCTTGGAGAGCCATATATTTTCTAGATTAGTAGGAATGAATATAAAATATGGAGTTTTCTCGTTTTATCTATGTTGGCAGTGTGCCATTTGGATTGACTTCAAATGTTAAGGAATTAATAAGTCTGTTTATTTTTTAATGTAGGAAGGTTGTGCTTTTCTCTAATGGACAAAAAAAGAAAGCAGGCTTCCCTTCTTCAAGTCATTTATACCCTTGTTAATTTAAGAAGTCAACAAAGGTTCAGTTCATTTAACAAACTTGCTCAAGTACATGCATGAAAGTATCTTTCACATCTTAAAATGTAATTAAGCTGCTGCTTTTTACTGAGTACAGATGTAATAAGCAAACCAAGTTTACTACTACCACATGTAGTAGTAAAAAAAACCCACGACACTACATTACAAGAAAAAGTTTGAAACACTAATTTTTACAAGTCTTATGCCTCAAAGTTGGTATGAGATTTCAGTCTGTGAAAATATTTAATACTAATAATTTTTTAATGTATACGCACCTACACGTTTGGCTGTCACTGGAAGTAAGAAATAGAGGAAAAGAAAGAGTGTGGAGGAAATGCCATCTGAAAATCAGATTCCAAGTTTGAAAAGACACACCTCCAAAGAAAATTTATATTCAGAAGAAAATTATAAAGCTTCACGCACTTTGTTTTGATTTCTCTCAAAATTAGGCAAGCTCTGTAAGAGCTTTTAGGACATACAAGCAGTTTATGTTTCATGGAGGTTATCTGCCCCCCTCCTTCCTAGAGTACCCCCCAACACACAGCTCCTGAATTGCTCTATGTCTGGTATCATTACAACCATAGATTATCACACATACAGTCACAGTCCTCCATCTCTGACACTAGTTGTTTATTCATTGTTGTGATTTGGCATAATTTTTATTTAGGCAGAAATTTCCTCTGTTACTTTCTCTTTTTTTTTTTTTTCCCAACAGTAGCAAGAAAACCAGGTTTATATTTTTAATCATCCAGACGATGGCAGTATTTTCACAATTTAGTTTCACAGTGGAAGAATATTGTTGGAAAAAAGGGATTTCCTGGTCAAAGCTCAGGGGCTTTTGTTTCTTTTTCTCTAATCTTCAGTTATTCCTGCATCATCCAATCCTGTCCTTGTACTTCTTTACTTAACAAAAAGAGCTTTACTTAAGACCTTGCTACTATTCCCCAAGTAACTCTGAAGTGCTTTCTGCAGTGTCTTTCAGCCAGTGTCACCTCACCAGTGTCACTTTTCAAAATAAGTATTTCAGAGCAAGTAATGCCTGGCTGGACACAGATGTGCAGGAAAAGGAAAGGTGACAGGGGACTGTCCTGCCAGCCCCCGCTGCCCCTGGGAAAGCTCAGCAAGTGCAGAGGAAGAAAGGATGTCTGAGGTATGGGGAGTCCTTCCCTGCAGCACTGAAGACACTGAGGGGCTTGAAATAGCCTCTTTAAAGCTGAGAGCTTTAATTGCTGTGCCGTGGGACCCTGGATCAGCCATGGAGGAGCCCTTGTTGTTCTGCCCCCACCTTGTTTGGGAGCTGCATTTAAGGGGAGAGCTCATAGCCTTGCTCTTGCCCCAGGTGTCCTGCCACCCTCTTGGTGTCCTGCCAGCCTGGCCATCCTGTAGCCCCCAGGTCACCCCTGTGGTGGGCAGCCCCTGCCAGCCACCTCTGACATCGGCTCTCAGGAATAAGAAGCTCAGGCTGGGCTGACATCCCCATCCAAGGGAGCTCTGGAAGCAGGCACTGCTCCACCACGTCTCCCCATGGGCTCAGCACAGGGTGCCTCCCTGGAGCCCACTCAGCTGCAGAGAAGCAGGTGAGGGCAGGTCCTGTCCTTCATCAGCCCTTCAGGAGACAGAGCAGCTCTCTGAGGATAGACACCTTCCATTTGCCATCACTACCAGATGGTGTCCTGCTTGCAAAGCACAGTTAGCCTTGAACTCTGTGCTCCCTTTTGGGTAGGGATGGGCAGTGGCTTCCTTGTCCTCCACTCCTCCAGCCCTGTCCCTCTGCTAGGTGCCAAAGGAACTCACCAGAAAGCTGGAAACAGCTATTAGACACATGTTGAGAATGGAAATGGATGCACATCTCCTTTCACAAATTTTGAAGGTATCGGGGAAGAGAGGGGAAAGTAGGAGATGAAAGCCTGAAACCTCATTAGTAGACAGGCTATATGATCTCTTGGTATCAGGGGAAACTCACCTAAGGGAGCCTCAAAAAGTGTCGCCTGTTCAGCTGCTGTGATAGCACTAGGTATGTTACTCTCCTTGAGATTAGCATGCTTTACATGGGCTGGGAAGCCCTGGATATTCTCCTGTGTGTGAGGCAACAGGCCCTTTGCACAAAGTTCAAAACTAAATCCAGCTGTATTTGATGATTATTGTTTTCTGTCATGCTACTCCATTCCTAATTTATGCATACTAATTGAAATAATAGAATAATAATCCACAGCATGAGATGAATATCTATATTTGCATCTCTCCTGGTTTCAGCTAGGGTAAAGTTAATATTTCTCCTCAGTAGCTGTTACAGTGCTGTGTTTTAGATTTAGAATTAGAATGGTGTTGATTATACACTTGTTTTTTTACTAAGTTGTGCTTAACCTAAGTCAAGTAATTTTTTTTTACTTGTCTTACATTCTAGCAGTGAGGAGGTGCACAAAAGAAAATGGGAGGGAACAAAGCTGGGAGACAGGTGTTCTGAACAGACCAAAGGGAAAGAAATTCATGCGCAGTGTGTAAACTGGAGGGGAGTTAGCCAGAAGGGAAGCTGATCCAGACTCAGGAAGGGGAAGTCTGGCATTGGTCAGTGGGTGGTGAGCAATTGCATTGTGCATCACTTGCTTTTTCGCTTTTTATTATCATTATTAATATTGTTATTTACCATTATTATTATATTTTACTTTATTTTCAATTATTAAACTGTTCTTATCTCAGCATACAAGACTTACTTTGATTTTCCCCCCCATTCTTCCAGGATTAGGGGAAGAGAGATGAGGTTTAGAGGGCAGGTGTGTGGTGTTCCATCTCCAGCTGGGCATAAAACCACAACAACATCACAGTTTTACTATTGCATGATACAGGAAAAAAGCTTTATTTGCATCATAGTGGTCCCTTATTACAAGTTTCCTTTCCCTGAAGCACATGGTATTGCCCATGGCCAGAGGCAGCATATTTGACTACTAAACAGTGACGCAGCATCTCCGCTGTCTCTACACCTGAGCCATGGCTCTTCTGCAGGCTAGAGTGGCTCAAGTCACTTTTCTCATGCACTTTCTACTGGTCACTCATGTCTCTATTTTATTTAATGGGTCCATGAAACCACTCCTGCATAGCAGCCCATTCTCCATCACACAGTTAAATAAGAGCTAAATCTACTTTTTTTTCTGGTACCATGACAGAAGGCTTAAAATTAATTCAGTGTACTTATTCCCTTACTGGACTACAATTTTCATACGTGTCTCTCAATCTAATCATTATCCATAGATCGTGGATGCAAACTTTACACTCATACTAAAGCCTCTCAACCTTAATGGGTTGCAAGTATTTCAGATTAATTTTAATCAACATTTAATATTAATGAATATTACCAATGTTGCAGCTAATTTATTTAAACAAGGACACTAATTATTATTTAAACAGTTGTCTTAAAAGCCGATCTTAAATTAACTTCCTACTATTTTTGGTTGATTTGGGTTTTTTTTTAATGAGTAAAAAGATGTCATAAAGGATGTATCTTGCTGTTCATCACTGTGAGTCTTTCACTATGGTGATGTAGCCACATATACTCTTCTACAGTAAGTGTTGCTGCCTTCTTAGCAGGGTGGAGATGAAGCTTTCTGGCAGCTGGTAGTGTCACAAAAGATGGGACAGGAGCTCTGCTGCAGCTTGGCACAGGATTGTGTCCAGGTAGTTGTTGAATATCTCTAGTGAGGGAGACTCCGCAGCCTCTCTGGGCAACCTAATCCCGTGCGTGATCACCCTCACAGTAAAGAAATACTGCATCACGTTTGGGTGAAATGTCTCTCTTTTTATTTTCAAAATAAAAACCCTTCAATGTCAGCATAACTTTTCTACATTCACAACCATTTTTAGCACATTCCATTTTAAAACAAAGACACTATACACAGACTGAGATGTAAATGGCCTTTGCTGCCATGACTGTGGCTCACCTGAGAATTCACTTCATTTCATGTTCCAGACAGGACCATTGACATCCAGGCAGGTAAAAGTGAGCATGAGGGCATGACAATTTGGAATGCTGCAGTTCATCTCTACCAGGACACAATCAGAGGACTCTTTGAAAGATTCTTGCCTTAGATGAATAAGAGGAAAAACTCCACGAAAAGAAGCAAGGACGAAGCAGCTGAGATATATGTCAAAGACTCAAGTTTAATGAGTGTTTACAGCTGACCTTACACAATAAGTATATAGAACTTTAATCACTTATGCATCCAAAGAGTGGTTTGTAGGTTTTTCCATATGCTATATTTACAATGCTCATAACTATGCTGCTGAGTAATGTTAGGGTTCTGTGCCAGAATCAACAACAGGCTTCTTTTTCATCTGCTGCCAACTAAATGCTTAGAACAGTTTATCATCCATAAATAATTATGTGATGTATGTAAGAATTTGTTAACTATCAGTCAATATTTTTTTCATTTATGCATTGTAGACATGTTCTTTATCTCCTCGGTGATCTTTAGTTAATACTGCTGGCTTTTTTTCTTTCATCTATTTCCAAAATAAAGATTACTACAAACAAGTTTATGATACTCTTACAAGATCTATGGCCGTGAAAATCAGTGTTGCAACATCATATTCTTTTCTTGTTCCGGAATTTATAGTTCTAAGTTATTTCAAATCGTAAAAACATCATTGTGGTTATATATACTTGTCTAGAAGAATAGAAACTTCTGAGATTTGCCAGTATTCAAGTATTCAACAAAACAGATGTGCTTATTACAAATGGCTCTAATAGAAATCATCAGCAAAGAAATGAGTGGGAATAGAAACAGGAAAACATGCAGTGTTCTTTCAAGTTTTAAAATCTACTGGGGAGATCTTACCAAGTATATACTAAAAAGTCTGAGACTGCAAGCGCAAGCATAAGACTTAATTTTATCCTCTTTTCCAGTGCACATTGCAGAGGGAAAAAGGTGGAGGTTCCAGTGACTGGAACAGCTTCACAGAACAAGGAACCCTGACAGCAGAGACCCCTTTGTGCCGTCCGCTGCTGCAACACGCAGGGCTGCCAGCAGGAACGCTGAGTGCCACTGATGTGCAACCACTGTGCTGCTTTCAGAAGCCTGAAATGTGGCTGTGAGACCTCGCAGTGACAGCTAACCCAGGCATACTGGCACAAATGGCTGTCGTTAGATGTTTATTAGAAATTTAGAATTTTTTCAATAATCTCTCATTTGTTATACAATTGCCTAGCTGAGCTGACAAAACAACCCTAACAATTGCTCGCTATGAAATCAAAAGTAATCAAATACTGCACTTAGGCCAACTGAAGAAAATGAGGAGCAAGAATTAAGTTGTTCTGACAGAGATAAATGATTACATCTTTTACTGACATTTGCTAATCTGATGGTGTTATTTCTTTCTTCTTTTCCTCCTAGAAATGCATTGCTTTAAAAACAGCAGGAAAAAGGAAGAATAGATCAAAATCATATCTGTAATTTAAACTAATTTCTAAATCAAAACAGATGGCAATAGAGATTGTGGAAGAGCTGACTCATCAGCTGAGCTGTGTTTAAAAGAGGAAAGACAGAGCAGGGATCATCAGATTATCTCTCAAGAAACTCTGCATCTGTCTGGGAGAATATTTGCAATATGAAAAAACCTGCATTCCCCCTCCAAAAAAAGACATTTGTTCTCCTGATAGAGATCACGCATTGCAAATTGTAACTTTTCCTTATATATTAGGTCTTAGATCCAAACAAAGACATTCTAAAATAAAGGAAGGGATGAAACAAAACCACCTGTTTTAATAACTTAGCCAGAAGAATGTGCCTTGGCTTTCGTGGAGAGTTTTACCAGCATCAGAATTTCAATGATGACCCAATCATTACTACATTTGGTAATAATATTTATGTTTAATACTTGTTTTTACTACAGGTATAAATAACCACCAAAGCATATTTTGTTGTAAAACAAAGTTAAATTATTACAGGCTTAGTTCGTCTTGCAGAATTCTTTTGGATTATTCAGTATAATTTACAGCATCTTTACGGCAATTTTTTACAGTAATTCTTTAACTGGCATTCTCAGTCATGCTTTATATTTCAGGTGAGGTTTTTTCTTTATTTTAGCTATACACATGGAAACACCAAGAACTATGCAGCTGGCTAGCTTTTAGGAGAATTCACACCTGATTCTGACAGAGTGATTTTAACACTGGGGTATAGGCTTGGTTTTCCATTGGACTCCATCTTTTAAAGTAATTGCTGCCATGAAAGATGTAAAGTTTGGGGTTTTTTTTACTTAGCATAAATGGCTATGATCTCTCCTGGAAAGTAGAAAACTAGTCTGTGCCTGGGTAATACCTTCTTATCTATTTTTTTTTTTTTTTTTTAATGCTTGAGAAATACTACGTAACAGCTTCACACCAGCAAGTCTCCAGTAATATACCTGGTATCAAAGTAAGTTTTTCATCTTTAATGAAAAGGAGAATCTGATAAAATTACACAGTGAAGTCACTGGCCTGGTAAGTGTGGAGGCAGCATCTGATATTGTCTTCCTAGACTTCAGGAAGATCTTTGGCACTGTCTCCCATAAAATCATCATCATAAAGAACCCTGTTAGGGGTTGAATAAGCAGAAGTGAGGTGGATGGAAAAGTGAATGGCTTGGACCAAGGGAAGATCATTGGGAGAAGGTTAATTAGAGGCCCGCAAGTACTGGTGAGTGTACCAGGGTGTGCCCTATCCCTTTTCACACCAGCATTAATGGTCTGATGATGGGACAGAGCAAGGGTGCTGATGACACAGGACTGGGAGAAGTATGTTGCCATGCAGAGGCACCTAGACAGACCAGAGAAATTGGCTGACAGGAACATCCCAAAACTCAACAAGAGGAAGTTCAGAGTCCTGCACTTCAGGAGGAAGAGCCCAACCACCAGGGCAGGCTGGGATGGAAAGTAGCTTGGCAGAAACCGACACAGGGTCCTGGGCAACACCAAGTTTGACATGAGCCAACCATGTGCCCTGGCAGCAAAGAAAGGCTTAAAGGATCCTAGGCTGAATTAGGCAAAGTATTGCCAGCATGTGGAGGGAAATGATTCTTCTTCTCAGCACTGGTGAGGAGACACATGAAGTGCTGGTTCCCATTCTGGGGTCCCTAAGAAAGAGGTGGACACGCTAGAAATAACCTAGCGAAGGACCACTAGGATAATGAAGGGACTGGGGCATCTCTCTGACAAGGAAGAGCTGAAAGAGCTGGGACTGCTCAGCCTGGAGAAGGCTCAGAAGGATCTAATCAATATGCAGGAATACCTGCAGGGCAGGCACAGAGGACAAGGCCAGACTGTTTTCAGTGGTGCCCAGTGTCAGGACCAGGGGCAATGGGCACACAGTGACAGACAGGATGTTGCCTCTAAACATCAGGAAACAATTTTCAGTGTGACTGTGACTGAGCACTGGCACAGGTTGGCTGGGGAGGTTGTGGAGTCTCCAAGGAGATTATAAAAGGCCATCTGGAGACAGTCCTGGGTGACCAGCTCTAGGTGGCCCTGCTTGAGCAGGAGGATTGGACAATATGACCTTTAGAGGTCACTTCCAACCTCAACAATTCTACAATTCAAACTGCTTTCCCTTTTCAGAGACTTTTAATGCAGGCATTAGATATTCTGACACACTAAAATAAAGTCTAACAATTCAAAAGAAACTGCTCCCATATTGCACTTGTCTATTCACTACTGTGATTGCTTGTATCAACTTTTTCGTCATAGTAGAGAACTTTATAATGTATATTTCTAAATATATGTATTAAAAATGCCTATTCCAGTTTTTGAACAACTACATAAACAAAGTCAAGCTAATTTGTGTCATTTTTTATTCTCTTTCCCAGGTTTATGCAAGATCTGTGTACCATATTTGACCTTCACAAAGCAGAAGACAATTTAGATTGATTGGAAAAACATATCCAGCCATGCTACATTGATTCTGTGCATCAGGCTGTAATTTACAAACCTTTCAATACTATTCTTTGGTTTTTTATAATTCTTTATTGAGCACTACACTGAAAACCTTGGGGGAAAGATTCTAGATTATTATGACTGTCTCTTGTGCATTTAATTTCTGAGGCCATGTGGAGATATGACAAAATCCATATCACATCTTCAAACACAAGGTACTATTTAACTGGAGGAGGAGTGGGATGATTATGCATTCCTGTTTTAGCCTTTTTTCCTGCACTTCAACCTTGTCTGATTAATTGGTACAACTAAATGGTAGCCAAAACTTTTCCTTCCAAGTGTTGCACAATCCCTCTACCTTTCTTTATTCCTATGCCTAGAGTGTCCATTCCAGATGACAGCCTGGAATAGGCTTTTCACTAATGCCATACCCTTTATACTCAAACTTCCTCTTTCTTCTACTTTCCCAAATTAAACTTTAATTTCAATCCTCTCTTTTAAGCCCCTTATTCGCAGCCCAATCAGCCTCTACTGAGCAGGCCCTGTTCAGAGAGCCTACACTGTTTCTCAGCAATCAATCAAACACAAAGGACTCCCTGGATCTCTGACTGGAGAATTATTTGCCAGTGTAGGTACCATGGTGCTGACTATTCTCAGGCGTATGCCTGTTCTTAGGGAGAGTGACAAAAGTCTGCATTTACCGATGCAACAAAGCACATCTTGCTCAGTGAGGGTCGTATTCTTTGCCCTGATGTTCCAGAATGAAAGGCAGAAGGTGGAAAGCCTTCCACTTTTAACTGCACAAGAAAAATTTGCCATTCTTTCCAGATGGTTACTTATCTCTTATAGCCCAATTATTTAGCAGTTGCTGTAATTGATCTATTTTGTTAATCTCACTGTTCAATGACTCCCTTCAGTTGTTCATTTCCATTGCTTTATAAATTAAAGATTAAACTAAAATGAGTATTTTCTAATACACCATTCAATATAAGGCTGTGACTAGTGATTTTCTAAAATACAAACATAAATATGAGTGTTTTAGTTATTTAGGTAAACTTATTCCCCCTTGAATTCTTCTATTTCATTATCTCAGTTCTGTTGATCCTTCTTTGAGAACAGACTCGGGGCCTCTTAAGGTGTTCTACTCTCTGTAATTCTGAGTTCTTCTGGCAATGAATCGCTTGGGATTTACTATGCACTTGGGCCATTTGCTTTTTAAAATTTTAAATATGCTACCCTTCACTTGGAAAATCCTACCTTTTTCATGAATAGAAGGAGGTAAAGTAGAGGTATCTAGTCAGCCTTCTCCACAACACTACTTTTTCAATATATGTGTCTTTTAACTATGTAAGTATCATCTTATTTGCTGTTTGTACACTTATATTTTATCTATACATCCCCATTGCACTTATCAGCTGTTAAATGTTCTGTATTATAAGTTATATTGTATAATATGAGTTAGGAAGGCAAGAAAAGATAACTCTGGTAAAAAGAAAAGGTAATTGTGTTAGCCACTCTATATAAGAGCATGTATAGAGGACTGGGTTAGAAAGAATCTTTTCCACTTTTAAAGTCATGTGAGATCAGAACCTCAGTCTGTGCTCAAAAACAGCTATTTTTTTAATATGCAAATACCCATCTCTTATCAATGTAGGCCTGCCAGTGCTTGTCTGACCCATAGCCAATCTATGCAGCGATTGAAAAGGTATTTCTTGTAAACATCCTTTTGGATTTTAAAGCTGGGTATAGCCTTAGCATGGCATACATATCATGGCAACATAAACAGGAATGCCCACAGAGTTCAGGCTTGCTTTAATTTAGGCTTTGCTCTTCTTCAGAGCATGTGTAAATTTATGAATGTCAGGGGTATGCACACACACATATATGTATATGGACAGATGGATACATAGACAAAAAATGTACTCAACCTCGCTGAATTTGAACTGTACCATAAAAATGTAACAAATTATAACCCTTAACAAGTGAGGGGTAGTCTTAATGCTTCAGGTATTATGTGTGCCTTACTCACTGGAAAAAATTTCTGTGAAAACCTGAGTCCTGAAATATTTTTACCTATTCCTAGCTTCAGTATTTTAAGCATGCATCTCACTCTTCCATTATTTAATTCACCTGACATGCTACTGAGAAAACAATGCACCCTTCTGTAATGGCATCAAGACTATTCTCTTGTATTTGCTTTTTGTCTTGAGTCTGTGCTCAGAAGACAGCATTTGTAGGGTCTCAGGAATGGCAACGCAGAGTCACTTCTATACAGTGCAGCTGGCCCAGCCAGGACTGCTTGGTTACTTCTTGGGCTAACAGCAGAGTAAAACCTGAGTTTACAGAAACAAACTGGGAGGAGCTGTTGACTCCCTCGAGGGCAGAGAGGCCCTACAGAGAGCCCTACACAAATCAGAGGGCTGGGCAATCACCAACCATATGAAGTTCAACAAGGGAAAGCACTGGATTCTGCACCTGGATGGGGCAGCCCTGGATGTATGGACAGAGTGGGGAATGTGAGGCTGAAAAGCAGTGCTGTGGAAAGAGACCTGGGGCTTCTGGTTGATGGAACATTGAATCAGAGTCAGCAGTGCCCTGGCAGCCAGGAGGGCCAAGGGTGTCCTGGGGGACATCAGGCACAGCATCGCCAGCTGGGCAAGGGAGGGGATTGTCCTGCTCTGCTCTGAGCTGGGGCAGCCTCATCTTGAACATTGTGTGCAGTTTTGGGCACGGCAATAGGAGAAAGACATTAAACTATTAGAGAGTGTCCAGAGGAGGGGAGCAAAGATGGTGAAGGGCCTTGAGGGGAAGCCGTGTGAGGAGTGGCTGAGGTCGCTGTTCATCCTGGAGAAGAGGAGACTGAGAGGTGACCTCATCGCAGCCTACAACTTCCTCATGAGGGGAA
>VZRL01002505.1:309002-329277 GCA_013397895.1 Origma solitaria | reverse complement strand
TTGATTTTTAGCTTTATTTTGTCTCTGTCTCCCTCAAGACTCTGTATTGATTATTCTTGTAATAAAATGAGTAACATTTGGAGCAAGGTGTCTTGCATTGCTATCATGGTTTAGCCCTTGCCAAATGCTGGGCACCTATAACATCTGCTCTCTCTGCTCTCTCCTGCCACAGCTGGGCAGAGGAGAGGGGGGGAAAAAAAGTTAAAACACAATGGGCTCATGAGTTAAGAAACCAGGAGAAAACACACTGAGGGCAAAACAGGCTGAACTTAAAGTTGCAAAGTGATTTATTGCTAAGAGTCAGAGGAGGATAATGAGAAGTAAAGCCCTTAAAGACACTGTTTCTCTGCTCACCCCCCTCCTTCCTTCCCACAAACAGAACAGCAGGCAGGATATGGGGGTTTGGTCAGTCCATCACCGAGGTATTCTGCTGCTGCTCAGGGAGAGGTGTCGTCCTCTGTGTAGCTATGGGGTCCCTCCCACGGGAGACAGTTCTATGCGAACTTCTCTGGCGTGAGTCCATCTCACGAGCAGCAGCCCACCCGAATCTGCTGCGGTGTGTGCCCCTCATCCACGGGGTGCAAACCTCTGAGGCCAGGCTGTTCCATCTTGGGAACAAGGCCTTTCTCTCCACTGGGACTCCCACTGGATCATAGCTTCCTCCAGGCATTCACCTGCCCTGGCATGGGCACCTCCCCTGTGGACCCCATGGACTGCAGGGGGACAGCTGCTCCCCCATGGTCATCACCACAGCCGGCAGAGAATTGTCAGCTCCGGCGCCTGGACCACCTCCTCCCCTATCTTCTCCACTGACCTTGGTGTCTCCATGTTGTTTCCTCACATGTTCTCACCTCCTCCTCCTTCTCTGGCTAGAAACAACTGCATGCTCACATTGTTTTGAATTTTTCTTAAATATATTATCACAGAGGCGTAACCAATCTAATTGGCCCAGCTTTGGCCAGCAGCATGTCCATCATCTTCTGACCCATCAGAGATTGGCTCTGCTGGACTTGGTGAAAGCTTCCAGAAGCTTTACACAGGAGCCATCTTTGTGGCCCTCCCACTAGCAAAAACTAGACCAAGCAAAACCAACACAAAGTTATTTTTACATGTTTCAAATGAAAATGCATGAGATTTCCCTTAAATTCTATCCGCCCCCAAATTTTTTTTTTGTTGTTGGAGGACACTAAAACAAGACGTGCAAAAGAGAACCATGAGGCCTATATATAAGCTTTTAAAATATGTAAAATTATAAAATATGTTTGTGTTCTTCAGAAAGTCAAAGCACCTGGTTGCACAGCATTGCTTGATTTTGACTCTTTTGAAGAAAGCTTTCATACCATGGAATTAATTTTCTCTTTAACCAGCACCTGTTAGAGGCCTGGCAATGATGGACATGGTTGGTGCTGCTGTATGATGGTCCAGGTGAACAGTGGGTGCTTTTCTCCTATTTTTGAAATCCTTTTTTTTTTCTGGTACAGTTTCTTCTTACTATGCATTTAAGTAATCTCCTTGGCTTTGGTAGCAGTATTCATAGGGCAATGTGTAGTGTGGATTCGGAATAAGTGTCCCGTCGTAAAGACAGTGAACAGGTTCAGTGCAAGCCATAAAATGTTTTGAAGATTTGTGGAAAAGGTTGTTTTAGCCTGTGTTTAGTAATTATGGGACATGCTTCAGCCACTTAAGGGCCAACAAATGAAAAATTATTTATTCCTGAAAGTTATGCTCAAAAAGGGCAGTAAGTAATTTCTCGTGCTGGGATACACTGCAGGCATGTGGATAAACATCCTTCCCTAAAAATTAAAAACCATGTCAAAGTTCTTACCCTCTTCTCTGCCATGTTGTTACCAAACAGAGGAAGGCAGACCTGAGGGAAGTTTGAAAGCCTCTCTCTTCTTGGGTTCTGTACGTAGTGATAGCTCATTATTAATCTGCAAAGCATTGTCCCAGGAATTCACATTGGTTGATTATGTCATAACAAATGCTCATACTCAGCTGGAAGGAGTTACTGAGTATTGTTTTCAGTATTTTTAATCAAGAAACTGCTTACTCATTTCCTGTCTGATACCCAGGCATAGTTTGCTATTGAATATTTAGCAGTGGCATTTTTCTTTAATTACCTCTATTTTATTTCCATTTAATTCCCTAAATTTTTTTGGTACTGATACTTTTCTTAATGATTGGAAGATCACAATCTTAAACTGATAGCAGGAAAAGCCTGGAGTTCCCTAGCTCAGGTTTTTTTCTCCTCTTTTTCTGCTTGCTGTTCCCTATATCTGGTATCTGTTCTTTTTAATGCGTATTTAAAGGACTATAATTATTAATGCTTGGGGAAGATTTGTGAAGTGCTACTTCTCCATCTCGCTGGTCATGTCACAGAATCCAGCCAGAAGATTCCAGTCTGTAGCTGTACAAATTACCAGGTATTGGAGTAAATAATAGACAAAGTTAATGAAATATAATGTCCCTTGGGGATTTCCCACATCTGTAAAATCTGTGTGAATAGACAGAAAAATTGTCAGATCAAGTATGTATCAATTTAAATCCAGAACGTCACTTTAAAGTGTCAGAAACATCTGGGTTTTGATGATGGTGCTACCACTTCTTAGACTACAAAAGTTGACAATACTGACCTCAAAAATGTCAGACATTTTTCCAAATATTTTTAAAAATACTGGAGATCAAATAAGGTGTTTAGCCTTATACCTGATCGTAGTTCTTACATGTATGTAGAATGTATAATATATGCACAGTCTAGTGAAATACACTTTAGCATTAAAACTGATCCATGTGGCTCAGTTCTGAGCGCCTTAGTGAACTGCACCTCCTGGAATATCCAAGTACAGAAATTTGGCTTTGAAATCGGCTCAGAGAAAGGAATGAAAGCTTACTGATCCTTTAAATGTCATCTTAAAAGAAGCACGTCTGTCATTTTGTTGAGGGAAGGGTAACTGCGTAAACCTTCCTCCCCTGCGCCCTCGGTCAGGCACTGCAAGATGATTCAGAGGATTTAGTTCAGCCTCTGTAGGAAATGCCGCACAGCTCAGATGGTGGGTGATTTTCAGTGTGCGTTCCATATGCTGTTCCAGTCAGCCAGGTCAGCAAGGGAGAGGGTCAAAGGGATAGTTCAAAGGTGGTGGTTTTGTAACCATTCGGTCTCAATGTGGAAGCAGCCCAGGCCCTGCTACTCCTGAAGTGGTCCATGTGGATTAATTAATGTTGCTGTGACCAAAACACCTGAGCAATACTTTGCTTTCCTTTGTACATTTAACACTTCTTTGGTCATCACTGTCCTGGTATTGGGTTAGCCCAAGACGCTGGAGTCTGAGGGGATCCTTCACAAAGTCTGGTGAGAGCACTTGGGTTTAAATGTCAGCAGCTTCACTGCTCATTTGTTTAGAATTTAGTGGGAGGATGTCATAGATCTATTTTTCTTATTTTCCATATGAAATAAGCATTATATTTATTCTTTGAAATAGGGCTCTCTGAAATGTCTTACCTGGAAAGGTTTCCCTAACTGGGCAGGAGTGTGTTCTCTCTCCCTCTTCCTGCTGGTGAGTCATCCCAAAACGAGCAGGAAGCTGTCTCTACTCCTGTCGCCTAACTTGAGCAAAGGAGAACATTCTATCTGGGAAAACACTGAGCCGTGAGCACACCAAGCAGGAGAGTCATGCACATCCTTGGACTTCAGTGTCATAGGAAAGCTGAGGAGAGAGCGGGTGTGAGCAGGACGAGGCACAGTGCCCAGCTGGGCTCTGTGGAGCTGAAATAAGAGTGTCTTGGTTTGAAAGACAGGTGCCTGCTAAGGATGGTGGGAACCTTCCTTAGAACTGAGAATGTAAACCCCCTTCCCTCCAAATTATTGTAACTTTGGAATCAAGGGCGTTCAGGCAAAGATATGGGAAAAGGAATGACAGCTCTTTACAAGTATCTGTAAGGAGGCAAACAATCAATAGCAACAATAGTAACACCAAACAAACCCAAACCCGGTGGCAGATGTCCCTGGGCTGCCAGGCACTGTCCCTTTGGTGCCGTCACGGTCACAGCCAGCAGGGGCGCTGTTGGCTCCTGGCCGAGCAGGGCAGGTGCAGTGACTCCCGCGCAGCTGCAGGGGGCGCTGTGGGGCGAGGGCAGGTCCGTCTCAATGGATCATGGCGGATGGGCCGGGCAGGGATGGCGTGCGGATGGACGGGACCGGGCAGCGGCTGGCGCGCAGCAGCTCGGGGCTAGGCAGGGAGCTCCGAGCAGGGAGCTGGAGCAGCAGGGCTAGCCCACCCGGGGTAGCCTGCAAAACACGGCAGGAACTCCACAGTTGTGTCAGTGCATTCTGGCAGGCCGGGCGCGGTGCAGCGGCAGCTGCAGCGCAGCCAGGAAAAATGCAGCCCAGGAGGGAAAAAGGGGGTTGGAATTCCATGCCCCTTTCCCAAACAAAATCTCACCCACTAGGTAGAGAAAGCAGTGCAGAACCGGGCTTTTCCGCAGTTGCAGCCAAAAGGAGCCAGGATCTCCCTACTGTTGCCTCTCCCAAGTTCGGGTAGCAAGTGAGTTTACCAATGGTCAGATCTCTCCTCCCCTCGCCCCGCCCTGGCCACATTTTTTGTCTCTTACAAAAGAGTAAATTGTCTTTAAATACCTGGTCGTTGGTTACCTAGCAACAGAATGGGGAAAAAATTCCACCCCCCCAACCTTCAACAAAGAGCTGTAGTAACCTGTGTGCAGCAGGCACCCTGGTAGCTATTCACCACTGTGGTTAGCAGTCCTACTCATACCACTTCTTAGTAAGAAAATTCTTCCACACATTTAAACCCGGGTAATCTCACCAGGCCTTGAAAAGTAATCTGGCAGGATCCCCTCATCCCCAGCATCCTGATCTAAGCCAGTATTAGGGGTGTGTCAATAAAAGAGGTATCAAAAGTAATAAAATGGTTCTTTGGTTGGTTAATAAATGAAAGTGGTGACTCCATTCTGATTTTAATGTCACCTGTGTGGTAATATTCAAGTGTTAGCTGTTATAGGTTAGAGTCAAAATAAATTGACTGGAGCCAGGCCAATTAAGATAATTTGGTTTATTAAGCAAGTGACAGCAAAGCAAAACAGCGCTGGGCGACCGGGGAGTCTCCGCTCCACCAACGGCTCGCGACCACCCCTTCTAATCTCTCTGGTTTTATACCCTTCTTGTTCCGGTACTTCCGAAAATACTCTGCGTCTGCGTGAGCTGTTGCTAGGGGGTCTTTTTCTGCCTTCTGGTGGTCCTGAGGCTGAAGGCCGTAGTCTTCCTCTGACGTCCTTTCTGTGGCCTTCTTACAGTCGGGGGGGAGACCCATACATTGTGGTTTTCCAAGGCTTCCTAACATTCCTGGCGTTGCCTCCTAGCTTTGCTATCTGTTCTCTCTGGCCTTGCTTCAGCTATCTGTTCTTTTACTTAGACAAGGTTAGATTTGTGAGCTCCCTGACACAGTTTTAACTATTTATTCTCTCACTTAAGCAAGATTTGATTAACAAACACAAAGTTATTTATTACATTAGCTTTAATTTAAACACCAAAAACTGAACTGTCCTAATTTGAAAAAACCCTTGAAAACCTCAGTCTTAAAAGCTCAAAACCAAATGGTGTTCATAAATATTTCAGACATTTTTCTCAGACATTTTTTTCTGATTTTTCAGACTCTAAACCTTTTAAAGGGACAGTAGTATGGATTTTTTCTTGTCTAACATAAGTGAGAAGTCTTGGGTCTGAAGGAAATGCACATAATTTCAGGATTGTGGCTTTTTTCCCCAGCTCAGAGTCCCATATTCAATCTGGAAATTGTAACTTAAAATGTGTTGTCTCATGGCACCCTGTGAATTCACCAGGAAGAGAAACCGTAGAAAGCCTATGTGGTGACTTTTCATGTGATTTGAGCCTTTTAATTGTTAAAACTGGGAAACTGATTTCTGGATCTGGAATGAAGTGGAATACATGTTGAACCAGATTATCCTGAAAACAGGATTGTTGATGGGGTTCCATTTGCGTAACACTGGGAGGGCTGACATATTCCTTTTAAAATAATTGAATCGGTCAGCTTTCTTAAATGAGTCTGTGACTGGTAAGGTGTGCTCGAGGTTGTATTTTCAAACCCTATATAGCTATACTTAAAATTTCTTATGTTCTAAGATCCTGTATATAATACAGTACATATGATGTCTTATTTTGAAATAAATTTTTAATAAAAATTACTGGTTTTATAGATATAGATATAGATATATAAGAAAAATTACAGGTTTTAATATTTTTTTGTGCACACACACCCCCTGAATTTTCAAGCATTTTTGAGCTATAACCTCCCTTTTTGGGGAGGACCCCACCTGACCCCTCTTATACGGTATTCACCTCCTCCACGGCATCATCACTCTCACAGTGACATTGGGGTGCTCCAAATGACATCATCACTACCCCAACTACAACTCCCTCCCTTTTTCCTCGGCCCCAAGGAAGGCACAAAATGAATATACTCCAAAATACTGGCTCTAGCATTCCAAACCTAATATGTGGCAAAGGAACCATTTGTATTGTTGAGAGTGTAGTTACTGCATCTGTGTATCCATCTCCCATTAATGAAAATAACAGGTATAAATACTTCACCTAGACATTGTGATGAGACATACAAAGTGACTGCAGTGCAAATGAACCAAAGTAGCCTGTGTACTAGGCAAGTAAGTAGAAATCAGAAAAGGCTGCGATGGGACTGAGTGGACATGAAAGAACATCAAGGCTATAGAACTTCATCAAATGACTGAAATTCTGAAATCGGTATGTAAAAATGAGCAAGCCTTATTCTCTGTCTTAAAGCAATTGAACTTCTCATATCAAAATGGAAATCAGTCTGGCACTACTAAATTGTTTAATAATGAGTGAAGTAAAGTTTAAGGGTTTATCCACTAAGAGAACTAGTGATTTATAAATTAAAGCAGAACAGTATTTCACACTAGGGATTTGGGATTGGTGCTAGCAGACCCTGTGCCAGAGTTCCACTCAGAGACCTATCCAGTGAAGCTTCCTGCGTGGAGGAAAAAGCCCCAAAGATTCCAGGGTCCAGACTGCTAAACTGCAAGTGAACGTCTGTGCCTGTGGTGCCTACCAGGAAAATAAGTATCAGCCAGTCTCTAAGCACTTGTCTATATTCCAGGTAGGCACTCATGTATGAAAATGCCTTTGCTTTAAGTAACCTAGAGAAAGATGGAACCAGTATATAACCATGTGTATTTCCATTCTCAGCCAAATCAAGCTAGAGTCTTTTTATTACTTTCCCTCCTGGGAACTTTCTTTACTTGGAATTTTCCTGGGAGACATCTGTACCATGTCTGTATAATGTAATTAAGATGCATTTGCTGTGCATCCATACGGATGGGCTGCAAGCACAGGGAAAAGGTCTCACCTTAGAATGGTGTGTAAAATGAAATCTCCTTCTATTATTATCACACATTTGTTAGTACATAAAATATATTTAATGAAAACTAAACAATCAAATAGTAAGGAGATTGACAGAACTTCAGTGCAGCATCACTTGTACCCTGGCTGCAGCAGACACCAGACTGCACATGCAACTGGAACGTGTTTCTGGCAACCAGTTAGTGCTCTAGATACTAATGCTGTCAGAGCTCAAAATCTAAGCTCTCAACAGGTAGATCTGAAGAATGTGGAGGGAAAAAAATTGCTGATTCCTTCAGCCACAGTGGCAGATGGCCAAATGCACAGTCAGTTGGCTACAAGATCTTAAACTCACATGACCATCAGTTACCTCAGAAAGAGAAATAAAAATCTATCCGAGGAAGCTGTTCACAAATAAAAGTCTTCATGCATGGTTGCATGCAAGTTTCTTTATGTTGTTCCTTCCAAACCTTGTTTGTGAAGGTTTCATTCATTCAGGTTGCCTTTTCTCTGGCATTTCATCCGCATGTCTTGCATGAAGTTTCTGAAGGCTGGTTCTTCATGACTCTCCTCAGTCACTGAGGAGAAAAATGACAGTTCAGGACTATTCTACTTTTGTTACTGACACAAGCTAGAGTCAGAATAATCAGAACAACATAGAATGTCTGTTAGATCTTCAACTACATTACAGGGCAAAGGAAATAAGTGATCCTAAACATCAGTGGAATAGGGAAAGAATGAAGATTAAGTGTGTGAGCTATATAAGAGAAAAAACACACTCCAAGGACTTAGAAGACTGCTCCAAGACCATAGTCACAGCAGAAGGGAAGAGAGCCAGGGGCAGAAACAGTAAGGCCAAAAAGACGATGAAACAGCTGTACACCAATCAGGTTCAGAGGCCACTGCATGCCCCAAGCCTAACAAGTTCTCTGGTTTATGTGTGTTATACACCTATTAATTACTTAAATAGAGAATTTACAACTGAAGTTTCACAAAGGTTGGAGAGTGATATCCCTGGACTAAACATTGCAGCTGGGCTTCTGCTATGGATTCTGACATATGTATTTAGGTGACTGAATGTTTGCTTGTTTTCTAGGCTGTCTTTACAGTCCATCCAGGTAATGAAATACAGAGGGGATTTCCTGACTATATGGGCAGCTTTCAGGCCTCATTCCCTTACCTTCATGGTCAATGTCATCAGTATCACTCTCCCTCTCTTCTTCATCTCCATCAAGAGTTCCTCGTGTTAGAATTAGTTCAGAGGGACCCATTGCAGAAGCATCATCAGGTCCTTGAAAGAAAAAGAAATGGCTGTACACAAACCAGCTTGCTAAAGGTAAGGTATAGTGAATGCTGAAAACTTCTATCTGCACATAAACACAGCAATTAATGCCTGTTCTGAAAGGATAGAAAACTGCTTGTGGATCCCAAAGACACAGGGCAGACTTCATCAGCACATACCTCACATAAGAAACAGTGCAGCCAACAGCACAGCTTTCTCATATTCTAATGTTTCACCTTTTCCAAAGTATTTAATTATTTTTAGAAGGTCCACTGCTTTAGCTACACAGCAGGGTTTCTTACACGCCTGTGACTGACACAGGAAGAGCTAAGTGTGGCCAATCCTACAGGAACTAAAGCCCCACATCTCTAACGTGGAGCTGCCTTCACGCTTTTGCTGGGAAGACAGAGAAGCACTGTATGACTTTGCAAGGCAAACTCTTCTGAAAACTTCTGCAGTGAACTTCAAACTTCCTGGTGAGGTACCTGCCAGTGTGCTGCCCTGCACACACATGCTGCCCATGTCCTTCCACAAGTGTTTCAGCTCCTCTCTCTTTTGTTTCTCTTGAGCTTCCTCCTGTAGATAGTTACATGTGAATTCTGAGAACATTTAGAACATCAATAGAAAAGTAACCTCACCCAAACCCAGCAGTGTGTCCCCCAGCCAGCACGCAGAAGTCACTAAGCAGGTCTTACATTACAACTAAGGTTACACAGAACTTTTGACCAAACATGGACCTCTAGTATGGCAGACTTCTAGAACATTTTCAGCAGCATCAGGAAGCCAAACACAGTGCAGCTGTGCCTGCAGAGAACAGTCCTTTGCACAGCGAGGACTCAAGGTGAGCAAAGCTACTGATTTTGGCACTGCAAATCAGTCTCTGTTACTGTCTAAGTCAAACCAGCACACTTCACTGGCACAGGAAGATACAGGGATAGCCTCAACAAATCATTCCAGAATTTATTTTCAACAACTCTCTATCCTTCTGAATGGAAGACACAAAATTATTTCCCAATCATATTCTCACAATTAGCTCAAATATTAGCACTAAAGCAGTGAACAATTTGTATTTTACAAAACTTCTTTATTCTTGTAAAGATATGCTCCACCACATCCAGGAAAAAAAGACAGATAGCGGACTCCTTCAGGACAGCAGTTTTCCCACACTGAGTATGATTAGTAAATGAAATGTTAGACCCTCTCAGCATAAAGGCAATTGTGTACATAAAAGTGACCTCAAGATACACTATCCAGGTATACAACAGCTAAAAACACTTACCAGTGTTTTTCTAAGGCGCTCATATTCTGGACGATACTCTCTGAAAAGATAAAGAGAGTGCATTCAGTCTGAACCAACTCATGACTTATATTAAGTAAGGATAATCTCACAGACTTCCTTCTAGCCCCAAAAAAAGTTTTCTCTCTGCTTTCAAATTTGAGAGACATTTCAGAAGGACCAACAGTACTTTTTACCCAGATTTGGATTCTGAAACCAATGGACACAAAATAAGTGAGCATTCTTCATTGAAACAGCAACAATTCAAGCCTTGATCATGTTATGGAATTAGAAAAAAAACTACTTGGCATATTTGATGGCACAGATAGCTTTTACTTTTTCATTGAACAGCTAACGCAAACATTTGCCTCTGAATAGATCCTTGTCACTGCTGCTTTTTATGCTGATGATTAAAGTTTGTTAGAAACCTTAAACTACCTTGGCTAAGGAAAGCGTACAGTCCTTCAAATCAAAGGAGTTACAAATCAATACCTTCAGGAAGTATTCCCTGGGTTAACCCCTTAAATTATCCCCTTACCTCTCATATTCATCTACAGCTTTAGAAAGCTGGATAAAAAACTCATCCAGTCCTGTGCCGAGCACTGCAGAAACACCAACCACCTGCAAAAGAAACCACACACCAGAACTGGAGACTAACTGAACCAGTTTCTAACAAAAAACAACAAATAACTGCTAATCGAAACCTAACAATAGCCATTTAATCAGCACAGTGGCATAGGAATGTGCAGTTAATACTTCTGCCTCTATCCATCCTGCTTTCAATCTCTCCACTTGCTGTTTATGTTTGTTACCCCTGCTTTTGGTTGTTGCGGGTTTTCCATTTGGTGAGTTGTTGCGGTATTTTGGGGTGGTGTTTCTTTGTGGAAGGGCGTTTGTTTTTTTTTAACAAGATGGGACAATTCAAGAGAAAGATCATTCTGTTGCTTACTTGTTTACTGTTAATAATCCAGTCTGCAGATAGGGTTCAAAGTAGTTACTGTGTACCAGAGTACTGGAATTAGAGAGCAGAAGAGACTAGAACGGATCTTCTGGCTCTGAAATTATGTCTTATACTTTGTGTTTCGCCAAAGCACATTTTAAAAAGTCCCCAGTCTAACCCCAGAAAAGCAAGAGGTGGAGGATTTAATCAGTTACTATGCAACACATTCAAAATGCCCATCTCCTTCCTAATTTGAACTTGTCTAACATTACACTTCTGGCCATTTGTTCTGTTTGTATTAAATCAATTACCTAAAAATACATTTCAATAAGAATATTACCAGCCAGAATCAATCATCCTCTAATGAAAATTCTTCCTCTTTCCAAAAGAAAGACAGTCACGACTACTCACTTTCAAAGGGAAGACTTTTTTCAATATAGCCTTGCACTTGATCATTAATACAGTAAACATGAGACAGCTCTCCAAAGGATTTTAGGCATTAAAATATGCTGACATATATTAATATTTATACTTTCCCTGCACTTAAGTACATGCTGACATCTATGCTATAGTGTTCTTCATGTGACCTGCTCTGCAGTCCAGCGCTCTAATGGCTCTGACATGGACAGAAATACGACCTAATTAACAAATAAGGAACAGGAAGTACTCTAATTCTGTACATGGCACCACTACAATCCCTTCTGAAATTCTGTATATTGTTCCACATAGAACAGTACCAATATTTTTGTTTTGGCTACATTATCATTATCTATCTGAATGGAATAACTTATTTTCATTTTCTTTCTTTTAATACCCATAAAGCCAAGAAGGCTTGCTTTTTCTTTAGTAAAAGCTGATGAGAAACACAATTAGCAGAAACCTTTAGCACATAATATGGGATCATTAACAGCCTCCAATGTATAGGGTTTCCTGAGGAACTGGATTACTTTGTCCTCACAGAACCCGGTCAAGTGGGGGAAAAAACCCTTGCATTGTCTTGCCCAAGCAAGTATAAGGGTGGGGGGAAGAGGGTGTTTGTTTGGGTTTGAGATTCTTTCCATTCTTCCTATTTACTAAATTGCCCAACTGTACTAGACACTTTCCAAACAAGGAAAACTACCTCAGACGGGAAATGCTGCAACAAAGAATGCTGTCTCCTGCCAGCCTATCTTAGCTTTCTTCTCATGATTAATCACAATTCAGTATTAAATTATTCAGGCTCCCACTCACCATGACAAGTTACTAAAGTTACTCTCTGTTCAAATCAGCAAATCCTCAACAAGGCCCACAGCAGATTACAGTTCAAAAGGACTTTGCAAAGACCCTTTACAGAAGGACAGAGTGGTTAGGGTTGGACAACACTTCTGGAGATCATCTAGTCCAACTTCTCTGCTCTGAAAGCAGAATTAGCTGGTACAGGTTGCTCATGACTTCATCTGTCTCCAAGGATGGAGACTTCACAATTTCTCTGGACCACCTGTTCCAGTGCTCTATCAGTAAAAATGAAGTTGGTTTTTTTTTTCCTTTTCTGCTTAAATATAGTTTTCTGCATTTCACTTTGTGTCTCTTGCCACTTTTCCTTTCCCTGGGCACCAGTGAACAGAGCCTGCCTTTTGCCTTCCTTAGACTCTACACCCACCCTACATCAAAAATATTCTTCTTGAGCTTTCTCTTCTCCAGGTTTTTATGAGAGGTAAAAAACAAAAAGAAGATTCTTACCTTCAGTGAACTGTAAAATTCATCCAATACTAAACTCATAGAACGAGTCAGGTTACTGACATAGGAGGTCTCTTGATTCAGGGCATCTTGAAAAGTCTCAAAGTCCTGCATCCATTCCACTGCGAACCTGTGGTCAATTATGTCAGTCTGGAAGGAGAAGAGAAAATATTCAGAAGGAATACTCTTACCTGTAGGCTGTTAAGTGGACAAATTAAAAAAGTCCATGTTAAACTTATTTTCAAAATGTTCATCTTTTCAAAATACTCAGCCCTGGTCTGAAGCTTTGCAAGTTCTGTTTTTATCAAACCAACTACATGAATACCTGAAGAGAAGACAAAAAATCACAGCTGTTTAAGACAAAACCAGCTGTTTAAGAATACAATCACAGGTCTAAAGCCTTCTATGATTTACTGGAAAGGAGCATTCAAAAATCGCATACTATACAATAAAGTTCAAGGTGTAAATAGTAGATCATATGATTGAGGCCAGACAAGAACAGCCCTCACTGAAGATCCCAAGCTTTCCTGATTGCTTGGGGGCTGGGGGGAGCAAGGGTTACTTCCACATTGGGTAGTAGCCCATGAGGTCTCTATAAAAGTGATCTGTGTTCTGACCCAAAGAAGTTACAATCCAAACTCAGTGCAAGACAAACAGGTGAGAGGGTTCCACAATTTCACATGGATTCATATGCAAACAGTCTATTAAAGAGTTTCATAAATATCCTACCACATGCATATCTACCCTTAGCACAATATCAGGTGCCTAAAACTCTCACATATTTCATTTCCCTGCACCAAAGGGAAGGAGAAAGATAAAGTATTGCCTACCATTACTCAAGAGATTTGAGACAGAACTGAATCCGCCAAGGGCCAAAGCCTGAGTACTTAAGAATTCTATAAATAAAATCAAATCACTTCTACAAATTACCTTTTTTCCTCTGCAAATCTTACAATTCTAAAATCTGTTTGTCACTAGACATGTATCAGTTCCCTGGGATTCTTCCATTCTTATCAAAAGTCAATTTTTAAAAATTAAATTTAATTAAATTTTGTTAAAAATTCTTCAAATGCTGTTGCCTTTACTTTTTAGCAAAGTCAAACATGAGATCAAAATGAGGTTTAAAGTTATGAATCCTAAGCCTCGGGCCTACCTTTCCTCACATCCCCTGATCAAGTCTTTCAAAAGACTTTCTTTTTCTTTTAGTCTTTCAAAAGGTGTATTTTCTTAAGACAGAATCGTTTTCCTACCCCATGCCTTCATCTATGGGGAAGAAAAAGCTTAGGAGCTTATTCTAAAATTACTGTCTAGTGTTAGAAAGAAACAAAGTACAAAAACTTGCTCAGTAAGCAAGCAGGTATCAAAGATAGGCATGATTTGGGTCACTGGGCAGATGGGTGGAGACAGGACACAGCAGACACTAGTACTTGGCTTGTGTGAGGGAAAATGCCACAGTGAAGGCATGGCCTAAGGGAAATATGTGTGTACACAGAGCTTGCTGTGTTGGGGATAAAAAATGCAAGTGCTGTCTGTGGGGAGCAGCACTTACACCAAAAACCTAACAGAATTCTTTTAATAACTGAAATTATTATATTTAAAGAGACAGCTGTTAAGCTCAGAAGCATTCCTTTAAGGCTGCAAGTATGTTTCACCGCAGTGGATGTTTATCTTTAGACTAGTATCTGCCTCCCAACAAATACTGGATCAAACATCTTCTGTTAAGTTTTGCCTGGTACAATATGTGGGACTCCTTCCTCAAAACATGCAGATGTTACAGCATTCCCACTGTGAGTCCTTAGCATGCTGCTGAGTAGAAACAATAACGAAGATTAATGTTCTGTGGAAACAGGGTGTGCAAGAGCAGATTCCGTAATGACCTTCCCCTTATATTACAGAGTTAAGTTTCCCTATAGCCCAGGCTTAAGGTCCAAAACATGTTTCAAATTGTTAGCATCCTCTCTGACTTGAGGGGTTGGGTGCAACTGCCCATCCCTGATTATTCCTGCACATTCAGACATCAGATTAAAGATCCCTTTTAGATTTGGTTGTCAGCCTGTAGCTTCCTCCCAGTCTCTCTTCCCCAGGAAAATCTATTATTGTGGTGAAACAAAGACACCACAGCAAAGAAGCTAAACAGAACAATGTCCCACTAGGAAATGGAAACCAGAGCTTTAACTTACTTTGTTCATGACTACGATGAAAGGTAACTTTGTCTTGTACAGGATACTGGGGCGGGGGGGAAGAGGACACAAAATAAAAGTTTAAAATTAATTTAAAACTCACTAGAATAGAAAACATAAGGCAGACATAGAAAGTCAAGCATAAAGCAGACAGGACTTGTGCAAAACTGAATACGTTTGATGTCAAAAGATAATTATTTTCCTCTGCACCAATCAGAATGTAATTTTCACCCAGGTCCTGCTTACAATTGTCAAACAAAATATGCCTCCCCAAGATGTAAGCACACATCTGTGAGATTAAAAGTCTCTGACACATCCAGCTGATTACCATTTTCTACGACTCTCAGATCCCAGTTTTTAACTCCCTTTGCATTTTGCATTTGACTCAGACCTTGGGTTATGAAAGATTTTTTTGTGAACTGAGCAAAGAATTCAAATGACACAAGAACATCTATAAAGAAAAGCTACCTCAAACACAAGAACTCACACATTCATTTGACTGTATATATGCTACCACTTTTACTCAAATATCAGAAAATGCAGCATGCAATAAGACACATTTTGCACACCATTACAGTGATACAGCTCTTGACCTTGGTACAAGGATTGAGAGGGGTTTTGAAACCTTTTACCAACACTGACCATGAATTATGACAGATCTAGCTATGCTGATCATTCCATAGGTATTTAGTCCCTGGTTTAACATGAAAGAAAACAGATAAATGCATGTACAAGAAAGAATACAATAAATCAAGAGCTCCTTGCTATGCTGAACTCCAAACAAATCTTGAAGAATCTCTTAGAAGTATCAATAACATTAAAAATAAAATTAAAAACTATATGTTTACAAGAAGGAGACTAAACTAGGCTATCTTGATAAGCCTTAGATAAATGAGTTTATAAGCAATATAAGGCAATGTTAGATCTAATGTAACCAGCATTCATCACACCAAAGTCTCATGGATTATTTCATGCTTTCAGCGAGTTTTGAGCCAATGACCTGCAGATGTCCACTGGCACTTAAATTATTCTGCTTTTTCAATGAAAAAGCCACTAAGAGAATAACCTGGCCAGTAGATTAAGTGGATATGAGGCATCCAAGTGCAAATCTAACCACATCCTCGGCTGCATCAAAAGCACATGGGCAGCAGGCCGAGGAAGCTGATTCTCCCTTTTAACTCTGCTCTCACATCATCCCACCTGGAGCACTGCATCCAGCTCTGGGAACCACAGTACAAGAAAGACATGGACCTGTAAAGTGGGCCCAGAGGAGCCCATGTAAACCATCAGAAGACTGGAAGGACTCTCCTATGGAGACAGGGTGGAGAGTTGGGATTGTTCAGCCTGGAGAAGGCTTCAGGAAAACTTTATTGCAGCTTTTCAGTAGACAAAGAGGTTCGTATGAAAAATGCTCTAGTGGAAGGTGTCCCTGCCCATGGACGAGAGCGTGGACTAGATGGCCTTTAAAGGTCCCTTTAAACCCAAACCATTCCATGATTCCCCTCCAAAATAGGTATCAAAGAGACACAGCAATTGAAGCAGATGGGCTGCATTTCCAGCTTTTCTTACCTGCAGGCATACAGCATGTTGGACATAAAAGTGATAGGGTTAGTACTGCGAGAGGTGTCCATCACATAGACAACAACCGAAGGAAAAGAGGAAGCCTTGGGAACACAAAGTAAAAGACAGCTTAATTAGAAGCACAATGCTCAACAGCCAGGTCATTCACACAGCTTCACTGTCCAGTCGTGTCAAAAGCACTTACCAAGGCCTCAGTTATGATGGTTCCTGATGCTGACCAAGTAAATACCTCAATTTGCCCTGGTGTGTCAATAATAACATACCTGGTAAGAAGTCGCCCCCAAACAACAATAAGGGAAAATTAGTTAAGCACAAGGTCCCGTTCTGACTAGATTATCACCAGCATACAATGGTAAATGACATGCTTATCCTGTAATAAATGAGAAAAGCTTCTCCCAAACAGTGATGAAATTAATGGGCATGCATGAAAATTTCCTGTGTGGATTTCATAACTAAGAAGCATGTACTATCATGAGTTGAAGGCATCAATTAGACAGACAGTTCATAGTGCAAAATCTCCAGAAAGAGAATTAATTGCTGCTTGTTTGAACAGTGTGTGAGAGAAAATGATAGTCTAATAGAAGACAAGAAAAGCAGAACTGTAATCAGCAGACTTTCTTTTGATGTATCTGAAGAAAATCTAGTTTATCTGTTCTATGCCCGTTTCCATGTAAAATTTATACCAAGGCTGAAAAAACCAACTAGAAAACATGCAGAGAAGCTTTTCAGGATGTCATTATTTTCCCACAATAATCCCAGAAAAGCAGAACTCAGTAGAATATACTCACTTGGATGCATTTTGTCTTTTTTCAATAAACTTCATCACCTGATCAAAAAAGCAGAAGTATATTTTGTATTTAGGCTCACAACAGGAAACTTCCATCTTCATTTCACAGCAGAAACTACATTAACTTGCAGGCATATATCAAAAGGTTGAAGTCTTTACACTTTTCAGAGTGTGAAAATGCCCTACTAAGTAAAGGTGGAAAATGCTCAGACCCTGAATAGATCAAAGACAACCTTGATTTTTCTGTGTGTTCTAGCACCTGGCTAAAGGAATGCAGTTGTTCCCTGCCTTTTCACTACGAGATTGTCTCGATATCTGACACCAGTCCCCACCCCAGACCTGATTTAGTGTTATGATTTAGGAGGGCTGTCAATGATCAAATAACCCCAGGAAAATTTAACCGAAGTTTCCAGAAGTGAGCTTCCCTACTTCAAAACCAGAGCATTCACATGAAAGATTGTATAGTAAACATGGTGCAACAACAGTCCTATCCAAAGACTGAAGAATGTTCCATTCACGTGCTTTCTAAATTTTACTTTAAAAAAAGCTGAGAAACTGAAATCTCTCATATGAAAGCTAATGGGCTCTGACTGCATTGTGAAATACAGGGTTCTGTACAGAGAATAACTCCCCAGAAATATTAGTAAGATAACCAAACACAGTGCCCTCTGAGACTCCAGATACACAAAACCCCCCACTCTCCCACCACAGCATCATAGGAACAGCACATAGAAACAATCTTGTACCTGGTCAAATCTTGTAGCAAAGAGATTGAGAGAGGTCACTATTCCGCCATTTGGGCCCAGCCCATATCTGATGCTTAATTTAGGAAAGCAGATGGTTACACAGACCCCAGTGGACTTCCTTGTCAACTCTGACAACAGATGCACACTGGATACCTTAAAGCAAGAAATACCTCTAATACACAATTAACTCTTCTAAGTTACTCAGCAGTGTAACAAAGTGTCTCTCTCTTTCCTCAAACACCACTGATTGACAGAAGGAGGAGAGGCTAAGTGGCTTCCCCTTGCCATTTTTGCTTTAACAGCACAAGAACCAGCATCGACTCATAACATACTGTCTTCTCTATCACTACTCTCAATATCCAAACATGAGGCCAGACATCCTCCTTAGGCACTTCTTAACAAGACACAGAAACTCCAGCAATGGCTAACAGATGCAGTGAAGCAAAACAATGCACTTACGTATTAATTTGAAACTTGTATTTAGGATGTTTTGCTGGTAACCCCATATCAAACAACAGCCAAAATCAAGAATCCTATCCCCACCGCCTTTATTCTTGTCTAAAATATTAGGAGTCATACTTGCACGTCAAAACCAAAGACTGTACTATCTCCATCTGCACAAGCTATTATGTAGGAGACCAAGGACCTCCACAGCCCTCTGGAAGTACAGCCAATTCAGTGTAATGTAACTGCACTACAATCATCGGCACTCTGGGAGCAAGAGCAAACACTCCGATGTCTCTGAGATTCAGAAAGACAACAGTGCTTTGATTATCGTCAAATGGAAAAACAGTTTTCTCCGTCTACTATAGGTAAATAGGAACTTCCATATTTGTTTGTGACAAATAAAATTAGACTAGTTAAAACGTGGGGAAAAGGCTGCTGGCTTCCACAAAACAAAAAAATAGAAGATACAAGTTCTTTGAAAGAACAGCAGGTGAAAAAAAAGGAAAAACTATGTGGGCAGAGTCCCTATTACTTGTAAAAACTTACTGTTAGATAGAAGAATTTTTAGTACAGGAGAAAATACCTAAGGACTATCAAATCCTGTAGAACACACATTCCTAACATCACATTCAAGAAATACACATTTTGATATTCATGCAACACTCTGCATTATTGCAATCCCCCCAGCTCCTGCCCCTTCATGGCAGTGTGTACATGACAGATTATTTTCAAAAACTTGATATTTCAAGCATCATTACTTAGACAAAAAAAGGATACTGCTTCATTACTTCTTTGTACTTCACAGTGTCCCTGATATCTAGGGGAGAAAAACATATAAGCAGTTTTCCAATCCCCAACTGGTCACCATCAGCTAACAAAGCATACCTATCTGCATTACTAGAGATCCAGCACTGGAACAGATACTCCAATTATTCCTCTGGCATCAGTGAAACAACTTGTGTACCCACACTGTCTTTCTTATCTTCTGGAAAAGCTGGCTGGCATACTTCACAGAGTGTAAGAGATAGGACCGTCACAAAACTAGGGATTGGTACGCACTTTGGAACAGCTAAATGTAAGATCTGTTCTATTGCTAAGATATTTTCTCTAAAATCTGTGTCTTTTAAAGCACTTTAAAACTGTTTGTTGGTAGCATATGTGGATGTAAGCAATCAGATCAAACCTGCTAATACTTTTGTCACTGACAAAGAAAAAGCCTCCAGAGCTCAAACACCTCCAGTCACACCAGATGATAAAAAAAATGTACAAACACATTGGAAGAATGCTTTGGTTCTAAAAATACCCATATTAACGACTGTTTGGAGAAAGGAGTTACAATTTAAAAAGAAAGATCTTCAAGTCCTTCTTGTATTAGAATTTGGACTCTCTTAAGGGAATACAAGCAGCCCAGCTGAACACCTCACGAATCCGCCCCTGCTTCCGCGGAACATATGAGCAGCACTCTACGCGAACCGGTTCTATCTCTATTTATGGCCCTACGTATTTGCTCTCTCCTGGAGGACTCCAGACCGCTCCTCTGGCCAGGGCCCACCCGCCCCGCAGAGCGCAGCACTCACCGATGTTGGCGGGGAAAGGCAGGTTGTGCACGGCAGGGTCCAGATTGATCACGTACGGAGGACAGCGCTGCCCGTGCAGGTGGGCGGCCAGGCGCTGCGGGGACACGGGGAGGCGTCAGGCCCCGCTGGACACGCGAGTAGCCCCGGGGGCAGCCGGCGGCTCCCCACGGCCCTTCGCGACTCCCGCGGCCGCCCGAGGCCCCGGCACCCCTCACCTGCACAAAGGTGGTTTTCCCGGAGCCGGCCATGCCCAGCACCAGCACACACACCGGGGAAGCCGCCGCGCTTCCCGCCGCCGCTGCCATCTTCCCAGGACCCGCTTGTTCTTCCGGGGC
>VZRL01002505.1:286303-308869 GCA_013397895.1 Origma solitaria | reverse complement strand
CGTGGCGGCGGCACGGGCACCATGCGGGGCGGCGGCGACTCGGTGAGTACCCGCGGTCCTTCCACCGGTGCCGCCTGCGGCTGCCCCGGGGAGCGCGGCTGGGCCGCGGGTCACCGCGAGATGGGGTCCGACGTCGGGATCGCGGGAGCGGGCCAGCTTCCCCGCGACCGCCGGCAGGGCTGTGCGGCCGGGCCGGCCCGGCGCGGTGCGCGGCCCTGAACGGGCGGCGAGCGGAATGCGCTCCGAGTTCCCGGGGAGCAGCGCTGGGAGCGGCCCCTCTCCGTCCGAAGGCCAGGCCGTCCCCCTAGGCCCCGGACCGGGCAGAGACCCGGAGTAGGGCGCTTCTGGCGCCAGCGGTGTGCTTTGTCCGAAAGGCCTTCGTTGCGGGAGAGCGTAGTTCGTGGAGTGTGCGGGTAGGAATGGGAACGTGGGGCTGAAACAAAACTTTGGGAGCTCTCCAAAGTATATTTAGCACTCCCGCGCCTCGCGGGGACAGTCGGGGCCCGCAGGGTTCCCGGTGTCCCCACTAGCACCTCATCACCTCCAGTTTCCGAATCAGCCTCCTCACCTCGAGGAGTTTCCATGCTGTGCTTAAGCACCGTCTTGCCCGGCTGGATGCTGTATAGCAGCCCATCTCCAGCAGCAGCCGTGTTCCAGCGCACTGGAATGTCCCACAGTCCATGGGCTGGCAGAATTCACCAGTCTCCATCTTTTCACGCTGTGGGCCACTGTTTCGCTTTTTGTCACCTGTGAGGGTAACTTTTTTGTTTTCCTTATGTCCAGCCGCTTGACGTTCCTGCATACATTACGTCTCCGTTCTTTAAGTGGGAAGTAAATTGTATACATGAAAATACATGCAGAACCTAAACACCAGTTTCTGTTGATGTTTCTTTCATAATTAATGTTATCAGCTTCTCAGAAAGGAAAGCCTGACAGATCATCTTCACTCTCCTTTTTTATTGCAGATCCTTAACTGCCACCAAAGTTCTTTATACTAATCTCCACTTTTATGCAATTTTTTTTAGTTATAAAAACCCCATGAATCTTAAAACATATGCTATGTTTTTGGTCATTTCGGTTCTTCTGATGGTAGATTAAGCCATGGAATTGCAGCAGACTCTGCCTGGCTGTTTATTCATGTTTGTCATTGTAACTTTCTAACCCTGATTTTTTCTGGCTCCTGCCCAGTGAGGTTTCTCCATGTTTTTCACATGGGGATTTCCCAGACAGTGCTGTTGACACTACTGTTTGGGTGTAAATAATACAAACACAAACATCCAGTTGACTTTACTTCCAAAGGATACAAGATTTGATCCTGAAGTCGTTGATCAAGCAGTTGTGAATTTCTCTCATGCTGCTTCCCCAACATTTCCATGAGGAGACTCTGAGGCTGGAGGCCCAAGGAGAGCCTGACACTCCGTAGGCACAATTTAACCATTCATTTGATATCAAAACCTGCTGCTGAACTTCTTAACTGATGGTTGGATTGTCTCTCACTGTTGATAATGTGCATCACATTTTTTTATAAACAAGACAGGTAATTTAGCCATTATTTCTTTTTTTCTTCTGTTTTCTTTTTTTGTGTGTGTCTGTTTGTTTGTTTTGGTTGGTTGGTTTTTGTTTTCAGGGGGTTTTTTTGTTTGGTTTTTGCTTTCAGGGGGTCTTTTTGGTTGGTTGGTGGTTGTTGTTGTCAGGTTTTTTAGGTTTTTTGGTTGTTTTCTTTCTTCTAGTTTCTTACCCAGTCCCTGTATATGGTAAAATACTACCTTTTTCCCCTAGACATATGCTTCCACTGGGCAATGATTTTTATTTTCTAGTCTGTATAACTAATGCTTTTGTCCTGGGTTTTCTAACAAAGAATGGCATTGAGTCATGATTCGTATTTGGAAGAAGGTGATGATAAGTGATTGTCCATATGCTAGGAGCAACGTACAACAAATGGATTGTTCATACTGACTTGGAAATGTACGTTTGGATACATGTGTTAAATTGCATGTCTTAATAGGAGCGTAGCAAGTGATAAGTGACAAAAAAAATCTTTATTAAATAAGAAAAAGGGTTCTGTGATGTGGATAAAGTGAACATCTGGGCAGCTGATGGAGTATTACAAAGTGAGATAAAAGAGGGCATGAAGAGACTAGAGACAACATTCTTGGCAGGCTAAATGCAATAATTACTTCTTTAAGGAAAAAAAAATAAGTACTATATTAAAAACTAGCAAATCAGGATCTAAAATATTTGTCATCATGTGGTAAAGTCTAGGCAGGAAGCATGTATGGGTGAATGTACTGGAGACAAAGAACATTCCATCATGTACCACTGCGAGGGGAAAGATTGGTTTTCATATGGGGAATGTGGAAGGACTTATCCCTGTTTTGATTCCAGTTCCAATTCAGCTGGTGTTGGAAAGGTTAAGCACTTCCTTTTGCAGAAAACAGTGGTTTGCTCTTCAAAGGATAGTGTATGCACATCTTCAAAGTGCAGGTGATTGTGCTTGGCTGCATAGTGAAAAGAAGACAAATAGTGCTGCTAATGTGAGTTGTTCTGCTTTGTTAGGACACCAGGACTGGACATCACAGACAACAGAAGGTCAAGAAGTCCTTGGGAAATAAAAAGTATGTGAATGGTTTTTTGTCTAGTTTGATTGAGGGCAAGAAAAAAAGCTGAGAGAATCCTATTCGATTTCATACCTTCCTGACCATATCAGGTCTTTATGTAATATTCTGAATTTTAAGAGCTGCAACAATTTTAATTAGTGTGATGAGAGTCTCAGCTGACTTTGTATATTGGTTTGTAGGAAAAGTGCTTTTCTGACACGTCAGTATGTATTAGCTTCCTTTTTTTTTAAGGCTTTTATCACTGTGAAGATAAATACTTTAAGTCCAAGACCAAATTGTGTTCCAAAATATATGTAGTTTGGGTGATTGCAACTGAAAGACTTTGATTTGAGAATTCCTCTTCCCATGCTTCTGCAGTACCTCCTGAAACATAGTATGTAATGACCTGATCTCGTGCCATCAGTGTCCCCCACTTATTAATTCCTGGATTGATGTGTTACAAGGTGAGCTCCAAGGTCAGGGTTCATTCATTCATTAGTAGAATGGCCATCATAGTCATCACTCACGTGATCTGATTATTTCAGTTTCTGAATTGTAGTAGTAGTGGGATACATTGCAAAATGTTTCTGTTCCCTTTCTTTCTTTATGTAAATGATATTTGCCTACAGAATAGATATTCTGTGTTACTTTGACACCTCATTACTTTTCGGTCATGTACAGGAGCATGGATGTCCAGGCATTTCAAGCCTGAGAGAAATACTTTGGAATGGTGAAGCAAAGTTCCCTCTGATGTCTAGGAAAAGAAAGTGCTGCTGATTAGTCTAAAGTATTCTTAATGTAGTGTGATTTGTGGGATATGCTGGAAGGTTGTCTTCATTGCTGAAAGTCTTGCTAGTTTAAATTCTTACTAGCATTAAATCTTTTAATTGTGTAGTACCAGCCCTGACTCTGGGAATAGAGACTGAAGGAAATTTTGCCTTTTGTGGGGTGGAAAATGTCTATTTTGTCGTGATGGACTGCAGAAAAATCCTTATTTTCCAAGGATAAATGTAGATTTTTACATCGAGATTCATTAATGCCTGCTTCTAAAGTCGAAAGTTTGACGTAGGAGGAATATTTTTTTCTGTTCCTCCTGAGAGCTTACTTATGTCGTTATCAAAAATATGTACCGAAAAACAACACTGAGGATGTTTTATCTTGCTGACGCTTTCCAGTTCCCAAAACTCAGGAGATTCAGTGAACTGTGAAATTAATTTTTAAAATACTTGGGAAGATGAAAAGGATGTCATCTGTCAAGTTATTGTGATTATGTGTATATGCATCCATATACAAGTACACATTCTTACACATAGGAATTCAACTTGATGTTTTCCAGGTCTAAGCAACTTGAGGAGGTGGAAACTACTGTTCCAGGAGTGAACAGTGACTATGATGACACAGTCACCAACATTTCTTCTGCCTCACTGAAGGGCCCAGTGAACGGGAGTGAAGAGTCCAGAAGCAAGCGGACCATTCGCAGGCCTGCTTACTGGTTGGAAATGAGAGGAATGAAAAACAGTGTTAACAAATCTTCAGAAAAAGAAGGTATTTATCACTGTTGGTTTAAGGCAAAGCTGTTTTTCTCTCTGGTTCTTTTGTGAGAGATTAGTTTGCTTTCGAAAGATGTGTTGCAGTTCAACCACAAATTACAACATTGCTAGTGCTGCTCATATATTAGAAGAAAGGAACTTCCGCCACTGCACAAATACAGGTACAATTCTCTGACATTACACAGTTCCTTTTGAGTGATTTGTCTATTAAAATAATGATTCTGTGGCTGAACTCAGTTTTATCTGTAGAAGAGGTATGTATAAGAGTTATGCCAGTCATATCAGAAATATGCTTCAGGAGCTTTAAAAATAGAAACACCAACACTAAAGATGTGGCAAAGGGGACCATTCAGGAGTGCTTGAGATTAGACACAGCTTCTGGGTGGTAGATTGTTATTAAGGATGTCTTTATTTGTTTTATTTTCTCACTTTTGTCAGGTAATATTTTCTGATTTGGAGTGTTTTGGGTCTTGGGTTGTTGTAGGAACATTCAGATTTCCTGGCCTAGGATCTGTTTTCCAACCTTCTTGTGTGGCAGAGAGCCAAAACTTCAATCTTTTTTAATGCAGTTTCTTCTTAACTCTAAGTCAGAATCTGTATTCCGTTCTGTTGTGGGGAGAGGCAAAGCTGGTAGTCCGAAAGAAGCAAGGTTGCCGTAGCTCCACACCCCCAGGTCGAGTCAGTAGCAAGACGAAGCATGCATTCCTGTAGGAACAAACACAGACATACAACGTACATAAACAGGAGCTACATGGATCTGCATTCACACAAACAGCACCAACAGCCGTCATCCTTAAATACTCAGTCTACTCAGTACCTGGCCTTTGGATCCCAGTCTCCTCAGTTGCTAGTCCATGGATGTACTGGCCCCTGAGGCCCACAGAGCCATGCCAGTGGCAAGTGTAGACCCCCTTACAGACAGGTTCATACTCACAGACCCTGCTTGGTGTTGGACATGACCAGATTTGTATACTGACCAGTCACCTATTTACAGGCAGGTGTTCCTTTCCATTGTCTTACATCTCTATTTTTCCACACTTGATCAACCCCAAATCGGGTAATTCTCTCCCTTTCCCTCCTTTTGGTACCACATCTTGAGTAATCCTGAATTGTTCTCCACTCAGATCCCATGTACTACCTAAGCCTAGGCATTAACACCACGCTCTCCCTTCTCACTGCTCCCTGCCTTCCCCCTTCAGAAAAGGGTTCCCACTGACTCATCCTTGTGGGTGTCCTGGGACAGACCAAGGAGGAAGCTGTCTGTTTCAAATCCATAATTGGTATTCCCTGCCTACCGTTGTGCTTCTGTGCTTTTCTGTGTTCATGGAGATTAGACTTTGATAGGCTTGGAAAGATTCAGGGCAGGCACGATATTATTTGGGTTTCTCTATGCTCCTTGTTGTGTGAGTGCAGGTGAGGTTTTTATGACATAGCCTAGCACCTTCTGGCCCTCTTCCTGAGGAGGATTATTTTGCCAGGCCACGCTGTGGCACTGTTTCTTCCATAGCTGCTGTATCAGAGAATTGCAGGCTGTGGGGTGCCTAAATGTTGCTGAGTTAGAAGGCTGTGTCTAGTTCACTGATGTTCAGGTGCCTTACAAGAGCTATTCTTTTTTTGTTTAATTATTGAATACCGGGGTAAGATGAGGCAGCAGTAGACTCAAAGCTGTTACCCAGACTGAATACAGAGACTGAAGCATTTCTGTTCTTACTTGTCAGGAGAAGTACTATTGAAAGGCAAGAGGAAATCTGAGCAAAGGGAAGGCAAAGATGTTAAAGACTCTCCCAAGAAGAAGCAGAAGATTTCGGGTAATGCAAATAACTTGTAATTCCTAACTACAAACCTCCAGGTACTTCAGACTTCTCTGCCCAAATGACATCTTCTGGAGTCTTCAAACTCTATTTCTGATTCTGAAAGTTTTGTTCTGGGAAGCTGTGTCTGCTTTACAGTGGGAGTTAATCTAATCTCAGTCTATCTTAGAAGTCCAACAAAGGGAGGGAGGAAGGGAATTACAGGAAGTATAGGCTAGTTTGCATAATTTCAGTTTTCCAAAAGATTATAGACTAAATAATCAGACACATTACTTGTAAACATCTGGAGACTGAGTAGATGATAACAGCAATATGGGTTTGTTAAGAAGAAATCAAACCCAAACACTTTTCTTTTGCCACAGAGACCGAGGAGAGAAATGCTTGACATCATAAGTCTTTCATACCTTCAAAAGGTTTGTCAGTCAGTGGTTCAGTGCAAAAGAAGGTGTACAAGTGGTGAAAGTAGGAGCAGGTGACACGGGAGTGTGTTTGCTGTCCAGTCTTGCAAGGATGAGCTTAGGAAAGCCAAGGCCAACCTGGAGTTGAATCTGGCAAGGGATGTGAACAGCAACAAGAAAGGATTCTACAAGTACATGAACAGCAAAGGGAAGATCTCCCTCATCAGAGCAGGGGAGCTGGTGACAAACAACATGGAAAAGGCTGGGGTACTCAAATGTTTTCTGTGCCTCGATCTTTATCAGTTAAAGGAATCCTTCAGGAATCCCAGGAGCCTGAGACCAGACAGAGGGAAAGTGTGGAACAAGGAAGCCCTACACTCAGTGAAAGAGGAAAAGGGTAGAGCACATAAACTGGATTTACCAAATCATTTGCCAGTAGTCCTGGTTAAGTGAGAATGTCTGAGAGGACTGGAGGTTAGCCTGTGTGACACCATCTGCAGGAAGGGTCAGAAGGAGGATCCAGGAAACTACAGACCTGTTGTTCTGGCCTTAGTGCCAGGGAAGGTCAATGGAGCAAATTATCTTGGGTATCATCATGTGGCATCTACAGGACAACCTGGTGATCAGGCCCAGGTAGAATCAGTTCAGGAATGGCAGGTCCTGCTTGACTAATCTGATACCTTCTGTGACAAGGGGATGCACTTAATAGATGAGGGGAAGGCCGTGGACGTTATTTACCTGGACTTTAGTGAAGCCTTTTGACACCATTTCCCGCATCATTCTTCTGGATCCTCGTGGCTTGGACACGTGCACTCTTTGCTGGTGTCCTGGGGTGGCATAATGATATCGTGTATTCCCTATCGTTTTGTATGCTTGACCAGAAATATGGTCCTGTAGCTTTAACTGTGTCCCGCAGCTGGGAGCTCTGCCGCCAGCGCGGGATGTTTTGAAACTTTCCCCGGCTCTCCTACGGGGGAGTGAGAAGGAAGGGACACTGTTTTTTTTTCCTCCTCAGTCAGTTGCTGCTGCTGGTGGCTGGTGCTACTGGTGTGGCTGCTGCTTGGGTTGGTTTTTTTTTCCTCCCTGGGATTGTTTTTCATCGTTTTGGACCCTTTTCTTCGACTTGCTTTCTCATCCGAGAACCTGAGGAGCCCCGGGGGACAGCGGACGAGAATCGTCCAGGGAGCCACCGGAGGAACTTCACCTAGCCCCTTTGGGGCCCCTGGAAAGGGGAAGCTACGCCTGAGGAAAAGGACACTAAGTTCATCAGCTGTTTGTTCAGGTTTTCTGACCCCTTTCCCCTTTTCCCTTTCCACTGTGTGGTCTGTTAATTAAACAGTTCTTCCCACCTTAGGCTGAGATATTCTGTGTTGTAGGGGGAGGGGTGCCAGAAACCTCTGCTGTGGGTGAGGCACCTACTCGGAGTGCTTTCCACCTAGGAAATTTGTCTCTAATCCAAGACAGCTGGGTAGAAAACTTGCTGGATGGCTGGGTTTTGAGAGTCATAGAGAATGGAGTGACATCTGTCTGGGGCCATTCACCAGTCATGCTCCCCAGGGCCCAGTATTGGGCCAGTCCAGTTTAATATCTTTATTGATGATCTGGATGAGATGATCAAGTGCACTTTCAGTAAGTTCACAGATGACACCGAGTGGGGTGGGATGTGGATCTACTAGAGAGCAGGAAGGCTCTGCAGAGGGATTAGGACAGGCTGAAATGATGGGCCAACGCCAGTGGTGTGTGAGGGTCAGCAAGGCCAAGTGCCAGGTCCTGCCCTTGGGTCACCATGACCCCGTTAAGCACTCCAGGCTGGGGCAGAAGAGCTGGAAAAAGCCCTAGGGATGTTGGTCAGCAGTGGCTCAACACAAGCCCAGCTCTGCCCAAGTGGGCAAGAGGCCAGTGGCCCTTGGGCTGTCCCAGCACTGGAGTGGCAGCAGGGCCAGGGCAGTGCCTGTCCCCTGTGCTGGCACTGCTGGGGCACCTCCAGTGCTGGGGACAGCTCTGGGCCCCTCCTGACAAGAGAGACATTGAGAAGCTGGAGTAAGTCCAAGGAAGGGAATGGAGCTGAGGAAGGGGCTGGAGCACCAGGAGCAGCTTGGGGCACTCAGCCTGGAGAAAAGGAGGCTCGGGGAGGGCCTCACTCTCTACAACTCCCTCACAGGGTGGTGGAGCCAGGTGGGGGTTGGGCTCTGCTTCCAGGGAACAAGTGACAGGACAAGGGGAAATGGCCTCAAGTTGGACCAGGTTTAGATGTGATGCTGGGAGCAAATTTTGCCCCAAAAGGACAGTCTGGCCCTGGCACAGGCTGGACAGGGCAATGGTGGAGTCCCCATTCCTGGATGGATTTGAAAAGCATGTGGATGTGTTGCTTGGGGATATGGGTTAGTGGTGGCCTTGGCAGTGTTGGGGGAACGACTGGACTTGATGGTCTTAGAGGGCTTTTCCAAACTAAACAGTTTATGATTCTAAGTTCTGTGGGGCCTGGTGGGTTGCACTGAGTGCTGAGAGCTGGCCGATGTCATTGTGAGGCCACTCATGATTATCTTTGAAAGGTCATGGTGACTGGCAGAGGTTCCTGGAGGCTGGAAGAGAGAAAATAACACTCCTGTCTTAAAGGACAGAAAGAAGGAAGATGTGGGGAACTACAGGCAAGTCAACGTCACCTCAGTGCCTGGGAAGGTGATGGAGAGAATCATCCTGGAGAACGTTTCCAAACACATGAAGGACAAGATGGGGATTTGGAGTAGTCAGCATGGATTCATGCAGGGCAAATCATGTTTAACCAACCTGATAGCCTTCTACAGTGAGGTCTCTAGCTTGGTGAAATAGGAGTATAGAATGATGGTTCACAGTCTGTCCCTAAATTCAATTCTAACTATTGTTTTTGTCACCAAGGACTTGGAAGTATGTAGACAGCACAAAGCTGAAAGTGATGGCAAGTGTATTGGAGAAAAGGCTAATAGTGAAAGTGATCTTGACAATCGAGAAACAATTTAGAACAGAGAACAGTGTAAAATTAAAGATTATATAGTTTGGGAAGGAATGCTATCACTGCTGAAAAACAAAGAACAACCTCCCAGGAGTCAGTACTTCAGAAGAGGATTCAAGATTTGTAACAGATCAATAGCTGAATAGGGACCAGCAGTGTCATAGTTGTTTTTAAGAAGGCAGATGTTAGACTGAGAGCTTTGAGCAGGACAGTAGACTTCTTAGACACGTGAAGTAATTCTTGTGCTCTAATGCAGGGTCACACATGGAGTGCTGATTCCAGGAGTAGGCACTGCAGTGCAGGCAATGTATGGGCCACCTGAAGAGGACAGGGAGATGAGAGCAGGCAGCATAACCCATGAGAAAATAGTGAAACAATAACAGGTTTTTAGTCTAAAGACGACAGGAATGAGTAGAGAAATGAGACTCTCCATTTTGGTTGTCATTAGATGGGCTCAGCCGAACTGTGCACAGAGGATGTTTCAGTGTGAAGAGTTCCCATCAGCTGAGCTTTGTGTATGAACAGCCATAGAGCTTACAAATATTTGAATTGGACTAATGCCTGCCACTATAAATAGCCATCAATTTTGAAAGGAAGTAGGAAACATAATCATGGCATTCCTTCTTAAAAAAAAGCATTGAACATTTCTGAATACCTTTTGAGACAACAGACTAAATAGCAGCCTTATAGCAAAAAAATCTGCTTTATTTTGTAACAAAGCTAGCAGAACTGAGTCTTCTGGCTTGTCTTGTTTGTGTTATAACAGGAAAAAACCAGCAAGCTGGAACAAAACAAAACTCCAGAACGAAAGGCCACTGTGTTCAGAAAGAGCCCAAAAGCTATGGCGCAGGTGAGAACAAGAGGCAGTTGCTAAGAATTGTATATGAAGCAGATAAAAAATCAATGTGATTCTAGGATTTGAATCTGAGCAACAGCTGTGTTTCTGGTGTTTCTATTTGGTAGTTCACTTTACTGTTGACAAGGAAGAGCTGACTGCTGTCCCGGCACTGTGTCAGTACTGCAGAGCAGGACTAAAGGGACTGCACACTACCTGAGCCACATACTGTTGCCATTGCATAATGTAATAGTGAAGGGAGAATCACTTTTTGTACTGAACAAAAGCCTATTAAAATAGTTATATTATTAAACTCATAAAAATATTGCTAGTTTTTACTCAGCAGAATATGTTTGCAGGAAAAATTCTTTACCTGTTGCTGACAGATCACCTTTTCTGGGAACCAGAGACCCAAGCAGTCTGTCCTAGAAAAATAAAATTAGCCTTGATTCAGTGAGTGGAATGGCCTGGTATTTGTAGATGACAGCACTCATTGAACACCCCGGTTTTCTGCCAAGTGCCATTTGAATCACAAACTTCTCCCCCAGCCTCCTGGAGAGGGACAGCCTGGGCCTGTTATTCTTGGGAAAAGAGGAAAGGCTTTGGATCTTGTTATGGTAAGAATTCAGGCAGATGGCTGCTAAACCACTTTCTTCCCAGAACCCATTTCAGTAATTTATAATCTCTGTGGATTATGCCAAACTTTTGCTTGGCATTTCACAAAGAGGCCAGAAACTGGAAACCATGCCACACAGGGTGCTTTTCCCTGGCTGTTGAGTAACTTGGCCTGGTGGTCTGTGACAGCTTTTACTATGAAAACCCTTTTGCCAAAAGAAAAGTTTACTCAGCATGCTAAAGTAATGGTGTGACAGAAATTAACAGAGGAGAAATGTCTACTGGCCAAGTGGAAGAACACTCCTCACAAGGGAATGGTAGATTAAAGAGTGTTTGTAAAATACTCTTTGAAAAGGAGTGCATTGTGACATTACATTCCTAAAGCCGTAAATGAGCTACACCTATTAAAGTGTAGCTGGACACAAGTTTGGTAGCCTGTGACCTGTTTCTTTCTAGGGTTCATTGTGCACATCAAAGGAAAAAATAAAAAAGATCTTGTGTTAGCGCTTGTAATCTAAACATTGTACTTTGACAGGTAGTATGGAAGAGCAGTGGTCTTTAGAGATTCAGGAGAAAGGCCGAGTTACCTGTCCAACATGCCGCGCTGTGGTGAGAAAGACCGTAGAAGGATTGAAGAAACATATGGTAAATTGCAGGAAGGTAAGAATACAGGAGATGAGCAGTGGTTTCTTTACTCCTCTTCACACTGTTTTGCACAGTGCCTGCACAATGTTCTGTGTTGTATTTAATGCCAGTTTCATCTCATCATCATGTCCCTAAGCAGGAGTCCTTTATACACATGTAAGAGTAGTGCTTGGTGCTTTTTGCCTAGCCTTTTAGTGACGGTTTGCGATAGTGAACAAAGGTGTAGTTATTTCATTGTTCCACTGAATTTTAGGCCCCATAAAATCTGTTCTTAGAAGACAGTTACCAGGCCCAAATAAATTGTTCTGCTCTCCTGCTTCTTTCCCCCAAAGAGTTTCCCACTGCTTTGGTTAATTTACAGTTGTATGCATCATGTCCTTGTTTATTTCTAGGAAATGTTCACGTGTCATCACTGCAGGAAGCAGCTGAAGTCTTTAGCAGGGATGAAATACCATGTCATGGCAGACCATAACAATAAGGTAACACAACTGCTCTGCATCTAAAACTCCTACAGGCAGAACAGGCTTTGGTTCTTCCCTGGTGCACACAGAAACAGAACATGGAGTGTTTTTTTCAGATGTTGTAGCTGTTCAAATCTAGTCTAACTATTAATTTTCCAGCAAGATCTGAAAAACAGTAGAATGTTACCGGTGATGGTAGGCATGCAACATCATAGTAACAGGGGATGAATTTCTGTTTAAGCTGGTAATAAATTACACATAAAAGGCATTCTCAATCAGAAAAAAAAATATTTAGGCTGCATTTTTCAGTCCTTTGCTAGAAAGCAGGAGTTTTTCTACTTCCAGAACAGACTAGATTTGAGTTAAAAAAGCAAAAGCAGCAATTAGTTCTTGTCTCTCTTTACTGTAAAAATGCTAATGCTAAAATCTGCTTTTTCTCTTTGCTCTTACTTTAAATAAGGCAGTGTCTCCTGTTGTAGTGGTAAAGAATTAGAACTTTTGAAAAAGTCATTTGGAATTTTGGGTAAGGTTCAGATAATTCCCTTTGTAATTTTTTGCACAGTTCCCAGTACTGCAGTTTCTGAACCTACGGCTGTATTAGTATATGATGCAGGTCAGGGATCATATTCGGGCCCTGAGGATTAGGTCTGTCATTCAGTTTTAACTTATTATTCATTCTAGGTGTAATATTAGGTAATGTAGGAAATAATATACAGTAACCATCAAGAGAGAGAATAAAGAACTTGAGCTGTTTAGCACAGATGAATAACTGCTACAAGCAGTCTACTTCACTTTAGTCAGGCTAAGTAGAAAGGGTAGGACCAGTACATGTTAAAGATGCACCATTTTCTGTCAGTTTACTCCTTCTAAAGGTAATTCCTCTTTGATTTAACCCCAGCCAGCAGCCAAGCCCCATGCAGCCACTCACTCTCTCCCCCACTTGCAGGATGGGGGAGAGAATCAAAGAGTGAAAGTGAGAAAACTCGTGGGTTGAGATAAAGACAGTTCAATAGGTAAAGCAAAACCATGCATACAAGCAAAGCAAAACAAGGAATTCTTTCACTGCTTTCCATGGGCAGACAGGTGTTCAGCCACCCCCAGTACCACAGGGCTCCATCACGCGTAACAGTGGCTTGGGATGATAAATGCCATCACTTCGAACATCTATCCTCTACTTCCTTTTTCCCCCATCTTTATATGCTGAGCATGATACTGTATGGCCTGGAATATCCTTGTGATCAATTGGGGTCGGCTGTCCCGGATGTGTCCCCTCCTGCTTGTCCACCCCCAGGCCCCTCATTGGTGGGGCGGTACGAGAAAAGCCCTTAGCGCTATGCAAGAGCTGCTCAGCAATAGCAAAACCATCTCTACGCTATCAACCCAGTTTTCAGCATAGATCCAAAACGCTGTTCCATACCAATTGTCACCCCAGCCAAAACCAGCACAGATATGGAAAGTAGTCATTATAGTAAATACATGTCTGTAAAATCGTAAGTTGCAGAGATTCAATTACTTCAGAAGCTTTCCTGCACCAATGTTGTGTCATGAATTCCCTGTGAGAAGAACTATAAATGCATAGCGTCTTGTTTTTCATTCATCTTTCTGCTGTGCTTTAGCCAGTTATGAAGGAGGGAGAAGAATTGGATGAGCAGCTTGAGCGAGACCGCCTTCGGAAGGTTTTGAAGCGTATGGGAAAACTAAAGTGTACAAGGGAGGTAAGCTGCATAGCGCAAAGTGTGAATTAAACAACAGTGGATGCATAACCATAAGACGTGAGAGTGCCATTGAGTATGCTTTGGTGCTGGCCAGAGCAAGATTTGTTTCAAGATCCCGGCTATGCTTTTAAGACAGAGTAGCATAGAATCATAGAATGGTTTGGGTTAAAAGAGAGCTTTAGTGGTCATTTCAATGCCAATTCTTTGTTGCCGATTTTGTCTGTGTGAATAGACTGAAGTTTTCTACCTGCTTGTCTCTGCTCTGTCAGGAAAAGTGATAGTACTTTGGGCAGCAGACTGTGGATCCTGTACACACTGGTTGTGTGATCACTTGAAGAATGGTTTTTTTCCATGTATTTTTCTTCTGTGTTGACAGGGCTGCACAGGCAGCTTCACCAGCATAATGGGATACATGTATCATGTTAAAAAATGTGGGAAGGCTGCTTCCGAGCTGGAGAAAATGGCTATGAAGTGCCATCACTGTGGAAAAGCGTACAGATCAAAGGCAGGGCTTGTCTACCACCTCCGATCTAAGCATGGGCCGGTGAGTGCATCCTGCAGTGATTATCAGGGGACTGGGGGGGGACTTCAGCCACTCAGACTTGAGACGCATGTAGGCTTTTGTCTGCTACTTTGGTGGGTAATTACGGATCACAAATCTTCATATTTTTCTATCTGTGGATGATTTTGTCCATGATAGTTTCCTTCTAGCAGCAGCTGTTGCTTGTCTGTGACTAGAATGAAGTTTTTAATAGTACATCAGCATGGCAGCAGTAAATGACCTGACTTCTGCTCCATGGAACAGTGATGCTAACATAAGTTGTGATATGCTTTCCTTTGCTCTTAAAAGACTCACCATTGAAATAGAGCAGGCAGTTCTGTGCTTGTTGTCCATGAGGGTTTTACAGCAAATGATGGAAGACCTTTCAAGACAGCAACTGCATGAAGCTCTCTTCTTGAGCCTCACTGCTGTGACTCCTGTGAGCAGATCTGGGAATCTGTCTGGCTAGTGGGATGCACTTCTGTCCTGTGTCTGTGACAGTGAACCATAGCTGCTGCAGCGTTTTTATGAGGGATTTGGAAAAATATTTATTCCCAGTATTTAGTGTAACTGAAATAGGAATTGGTGAAAGAGGCTCACCTTTTTGTGCCTTCATTGCAGGTCACTTTCCTCCGTGAGGAGAGAACAGAGAACCTGAAAGAAATTAAACAGGAGCAAAACAACACAGGCAGAGTTCAGAGGAGATCGGCAAAGGTGGCAATCTACTATCTCCATGAGCTGGCTGGAGAAGAGCTGGCCAAAGAGTGGCCCAAAAGAAAAGTTCTTCAGGACTTGATTCCAGACGACCGGAAGGTACAAGGCCTTAAAAATGGTTTATAGGGCTCAAGTTTTTACCTCCACATCTGATGAGTCTTGTACTGCCTCCTACCCCATGTTTATGGCACATGGAAAGTAATATATTGTGTGGGGGATTGGGTTCTGCTCTCTCTTGGCTTAGATCACATTATTTCTGCAGCAGCAATTGCTGTGGTGTGTTTTGTTCTGGAAAGCTGTAAAGTCCTATTGCTAGAATTCTCAGTGGGCACAAGGAACATGAGCGGTTCTGGGCATGATGTTGCTCACGAGTGATAGGCTCAAGATCACTCCTGCCATTCTGTAAGGCCCCAGCAATCCTTCCAGTCTCTCATACATGCTGTGGTATTACACAGTGTTTTAGACTTCAGCGTGTCCAGGAGCATCTCTTAGGCTGTGAGTGAAACTCAAGGGAAAACGATGCTTTATGATTTCAGTGGGGTAAGTACATTTAAATGAATTGTTGTTGTCAAGGCAATGGGAAGTTTCAGATTCTGGTGTTGTAGGGGTTTTCCAGATTCAGTTATGTTTCTAGAGAGTCAGTGAGACAGGAAAACAGTGATTACTGGGAGTTTGCCTGTTAGAGTAGGAGAAGAGATAGCACTTCTGTCTCAACGTGGGAGAGGAAGAGACTGACTTGGCATTCTGTGTAGCCAGCATTATTTCCAACTCTCTATTCCATCTTTGTCGTAGCTGAAATACACTCGTCCTGGACTGCCCACGTTTAGTCAAGATGTGCTGTGCAAATGGAAGACAGAGCTAAAGATGTACCGAAGAGTCCACTGCCCAAATCAGGTAATCCTTAAGTGTTTCTGAAGCCTCAAAGGGGACAGATTTCAGGTCTGTATGAGCCAACAGCTTCCCACAACCTTAAAACTGCAGCTTGTCTCACTATGAGAGACAAATCCTGCTCCATCTCAATATGGTTGTTTAGAGTAATCAAGACCATGTTTAGCCTTGGGGATGTCTGAGGATGCTCCTTTTGTCCTTTGCATCAAAATGTCCTGGGGATGATGCTTTTGGGAATGCGTTTGAACATTTCAGAGCCAATAACTTGGTATCAGGCTAGTACAGTTTTCTCATCCAGGTGGGAGTTGGTCCATTTGGAAGTTTGAGCAGCATAAAAATGACAGCCCCCTGTCTTTCTAGCTAAATCTAATCATGGAAGGGAGGAGTAGAGGTGGAAATACAAGAGTAGAGAGACTTTGTCTGGCATTGCACTTAAGTTTTCTTCCTTCCACTAGACCAGCTCTAAGCCCTGTTCAGTCTGGTCTTGAGCATTTCCAGGGATGGGGCAGCCACAGCTTCTCTGTGCCAGGGCCTCACCACTCTGACAGGGAAGAATTCCTTCCCAGTATCCCATCTAACCCTGCCCGCTGGCAGTGGGAAGCCGTTCCCACTTGTCCTGTCATTCCAGACCCTTGTCCAAAGTCCATCTCCAGCTCTCTTGGACTCCTTTAGGCACTGGAAGACTTAGTTTCTTACAATACCACACAGCAAGTCAGGTCCAGTGAGAACAAATTGCCCCCTTGGTGGATGATGCATGCTGTCAGAGAGCCAGGAGTCAGTGGCAGCTGCCCTCTGGGTTTGTTGTAAAGTCTGTGCCTTCCCCCTGCTCTACCCCACCCCACGCCCAGCACTCTCTCCCAGGTATTCAGGCTAGCATCATTTTGAAGTATCAGAATTGCAGCACCATGTTGTATGTGAAGCTGCCTCTAGAGAGCACCTGTCCTGTGTCACCAGCCAGTAACCCAGCAGCATGTCTTGCTCCTGCCTCCTGTTCTGGGGCCCAGGCTGAGCACTATGTGGTACCCCGAGACTGATGCCTGAAGCTCCCCATGGCACAGGCCTGTAAAGTTGCCCTTTAACTGAGACCAGGGATGTTGGATGCTGTGCTTTTGCTCTGTGCCACTAGAGACATGAGCAGTGCAGGAGGGAGAACTGTCTTGTACCTGCCCCTGTGCTCTGCTTAAAATTTGTCTCTGTTGCACTTCAGGCAAAAAGCAAACTATCATTCTGGTCAGGCTGTTAGATAGAGCGTGATAGGCTGATAGAGCATGAGTGTAGCTGTCACAGGAGTCTCTTTATTATGTCCAAATGTGCTCAGAAACTGGAAATGTAAATACTAAGCTTAATGAAAGCTTAACTCTTCTAATGGTCTTTTTACATGAAGCTTTCTGGCTTTGTAGGATTGGTATCTGCCTCCTTCTGCCCCTCTTCTGCGCTTTTGAAATTGTCCTCCAGATATAACAAGATTTTATTGTCCAGGAAGAAGTGATTTCTTGCTAGCATGTTGTTGACATGCTTTCTTTTTACTGTTTCAGGGCTGTGAATCTGTGTACGGCAGTGTCTCAGGACTCAAATCTCACCTTGGCACATGTACTTTGGTTGGTAGCCTTCCTCTAAAAGCCCCACTGTCCCCACCTCTCTGATATTCCTTTGTTCAAGCTCTTGTCCTGCCATCTGCTAATCTGAGATCCTCACAAGTTCATGGATTCATAGAATGGTTTGGGTTGGAGGGGACCTTAAAGATCATCTTATTCCAACCCCCAATTTAGGTGCTCCCCTATGTGCTAATGAGGTTGCCATTGCAAACAATACTTGAGACCAGGAATAGGCACCTTAATGGCATTCCTTTTAATGACATGGCAGTCCTACCTGTAGATTCACAGCTACAAGAGCAGTTTTTCCAGATGCAGTGCTGGAGACCTTACAGCATCTCAGAGTGCAGTTCTATGCTTCACAGGCACAACTGCTCACTCATGTCAGTGGTCCTGTACTAAAGCTTTGTCTGGTATGGATGAGAGTTTCTAGTTTTTACTGCTGGATTCTATCTCAGTAAGATTCAAATGAAATATGTAGATGTATTAGCCTCTTGGTCCAGCAACTCTTGATGGGCTTTTTTTGTATGTTTGTTTTGATGCCAGGGAGACTTTGTGGCTGGTAAATACAAGTGTCTCCTGTGTGAGAAGGAGTTCATTTCAGAAAGTGGGGTCAAGTATCACATCAACTCTGTGCACGCTGAGGTAAGGCAGGTGGAATGGAACCTCAAACCCCAGGCTGTTGGAGGTGGGGAGAGTGACTTGAGAAGAAAATGCTGGATGTGTGCCCTGTTTTACTTTTTCCTTGCTCAGTGTTGGGAACAGGGTCCTTAAACTTAACTGGTCTTAACGCTTTGGTCAAGGGAGCAAGTGTTGTCTCATGTCACTTGCCTTGCCCCAAGCTGCTGCTGCTTTGTTCAGCTCTGCAGCATTTCCCGTGCCATTAACTAGGCAATTGTCAAATCAAATCTGAATCCTCTGAGACACATCCCTGAGGAGACACATCAAAGAACAGAGTGTTGTTAGACAGTTGCCTTTCCAGATCTCACATTTCAGAAAAACCTTGTCCCACCAAGCAGCTTTCTTGTAAGCCCTGATAGGCTTTATTTGGTCTGTCCACAGCCATCAGTACCAACCTGTTGCCTTCTAAACCTGCAGGACTGGTTTGATGTGAATACAACGACCACCAAAAGCTTTGAGAAGCTAATGAAAATTCGCCAAAGGGAAGAGCAGAAGAAGCAACGGAAGAAACGTCCTTTGACCAGGGGCAAAAAGAAGAGACCTGGCACCCTGGCTGCCAAGAAGCTCCCTGCTGCTGGAGTTGAAAAAACAAGGAGAAGTAAGAGAGGTTGTCCACAGCGAGTGGACAATGAGAGTGCGAGCAGCGAGGAAGGGGCCCCCCAAGTTGCACAGAGAGCTGAATTTCCAAAAACCAGCCACAAGAGAGACCGAAGTATATCCCTAGAAGATGGGAAGGAGTAATTCTAAAGTTTTTCAGTTACAAGCCCCACTTCTGTCAGGCTCATAACCCACAGCACTAATATAAGCAACTGAATGTCTTTGGGACTGTAACTCAATTCTGCTGGTGACTTCAATACTGAAACTTTTGCCTCTGGTCAATTGTGAGGGATACAAACCAAAGCTGTGGTGCAGAGGCTGCTTCTCCTGGTGTAGTTCCTTTGGACAGTGGCGCTAGCAGTGTACCCCGTGTGATTCCTGCTCTGGTTGCAGTCTCAGTTTGGTCATACTAGCTGCTTGTTTAGTGGTTTCCAGTACAGCAAGTGTCCATTTTGTCATCTTCCTCTGATGGGTGAGATCAGGGTTCTTTTATACAGTTCTTCCCATAAGGGACTGACTAGCACAGCAGTTAGGTCTCTTCAAGGGGGAAGCCCTTTCTTGCACAGAATGCCCAGAAATGAAACATGAAAGTGATGCTGTGCAGAATGCAAAGACTCTGGCTTGCCCTGTCACTCTCCTGTCTGTCGTCAGCAAGGCTAACACAAAAGAGACCTTCCCAGTGTTCACTGTAGCCTGTTGCACAAGGCTCTATTTCATACACTGGTGTTTAGGCTCAGCACTAGACAGCAGCGCATCTGCTTGGAAGGGATGGAACATTGTTATTACCCTTGTCAGGAACCCACTGTTCCCCTGGCATCTGTCTCCTGTAATGCTGGACATTAAGAATACGTAGAAAGTCTTCCAGGGCCGCGAGGAGTAAATGCTCTCAAGCCCTTTGGAGATTCACTGGCCTTTCAGAGCCCCCAGTAACTAATGTGCTGAGATGGCCTTTGCATGCCCTCTGAAGCCCACTTGTTTCGTACTCACCTGGGAAACGTACTGCAAGACAGTGCATACCTACATGAGCAGCCTGCTAGCGCTGAGACCAGGTTCCATGGAGCTGCCTTGCCATTGTGTGGTTCTTTGTCGTGCCAGTGCTCCCACAGTGTCCTTTTTCCCTGCTCTGCAGACACCACCTTCATTGTCTTACATCACCTGTTTCTTTTCAGTATCATCTCTCTGTGCAAATGCGGTAAATTAGCAGTGGCTTCCCTGTGTAGCAAAGGCTAAAAGAAGAGAGGTCGTTATTTTAAGTCATGTGTTGGCATTGTCTATGAATCATTAGGAATAGTGTCTTCCTGTGCTCCATAAATGACAGAATGTTAAGGGATTGGAATGGACTTTAAAGATCATTTAGTCGCAGCCCCCCCTTCCACTGGCAGGGACACCTCCCACTAGACTAGGTTGCTCAAGGCTTTACCCAATCTGGCTTTGAACACTGCCAGCATTGGGGCATCCACAACCTCCCTGGGCAACCTGTTCCTGTGTCTAAATGCAGCAGATGTCATAGAAGCTAGCAGGAAGCAGCAGCACAGGCAGTCCTTTTTTTCAAAGAATGGGTTCTCCAGAATCTCTTATCGAAAGACCTACTGTGCCAGGAAGTTGCAAAATTTGCTCTGTCTGACAAACGGGCTGGTGCTGAAATTCACAGGGAAGCCATTGCAGCATCTGGGGAACAGACAGGTTTGTACATGTGTGTTAGTACCAGCGTGGTCACATTGTCCCTCACAGGGGGGAGTGCTGTAGGGCCAGGGAGGTCTCTAGAACTGCCTTTGGAACCAGCTGCTACTGCGTCTGCAGGTGCTGCGCTGTAAGCAGATGTGTGGACTGTGCAGGGTGCGTAAAGTCTGCAGTGAGATGGGCAAGATCAAAAGGTAACAAAATAAAATGTCACCAGTGCAAGAATGTGGTTTCTTGTCTGTTTGGTGTGTGGTGTTCTTGATACCATCCCTCCTTACACAACACACCCCAGCCTGCCTGCGGAGTTGTCCTGGATGGTCTGGTGCTGTTCAGTTGTCTTCGCAATTTCTCCTCAGAACTCCACACAGCTGTACTTTGAGCAAGCATTCATTACCTTCCCACTCATGCCAATAAACCCAGGAATTAAAGAAGGTTTTTCATAGCGATTTTCAGTCTAGAGTCCTATTTTCTGTCATTTATGAGTTACTAATTAGACCTGTTCTCTAGACATGGATACTTCATGACCACTTGGGTTTTGTTGTTACATCAGTAACATACTCCCCCACATAACATGGCTTGTGGGGGAAAAGCATTCTCCAGTAATCTATCCCTGTCCATCTAATGCCTAAAAGACGGGCTACCTGAAACAGAGGCCAAGATAAATTAGGAGTATAAAAGCAGACAATTTATTCAAAGCCTGCAAAGGCCCCGAAGGTACATTCAGGCAAGCAAAGCCCTGTCAGGGACGACACCCAAAATGGACCCCCTGGTCCCGAGCCCTTCACCTTTTATAAGTTCTGTGCCATTAGCATATTAGCTCTTAATTCTCCAATCGCACCCTTAGATGATGATGTTAACTACCCCAGGCCTGCTCCCCCCGTCTCGCAGTTGTTTACATCTTTTCGGGCCCTAAGGCATGAACATGTCTTTGAATCTGTATTCAGGGAGCCTTGTTTTGGCTAAGGTGCTGGGAACAGCGGATTTTAGCACTTAGTAAGGAGCACAGAACTACAGCAAGTTACAGATATATGAAAAGAAAAGAAACCTAGAAATATTCAAAGGCATCACATCAGCATTACAGCAGATTGTTTGGCTCAAGGATTGGATTGGCTCAAGGTGGTATGAGATGGTGGTGTTGCTGACAGTCCACTGCTTGTGAGGAAAGATCTGTCCTAGAGCACCTGCATCCTGCTGTAGCAGGGCTGCGGTAGCTGTGCTCCACTGCTCTGAGGGCAAGGATTTACTGAGGGGCAGAATCCCCTCCCTCCGCTGCTGTGTGCACTGCTGGAGATGCACTGGTGGTTTCTGGGCTGCCAGTGCACGTGGCTGGGTTCTGTCAAATTTTGTTGTCCCTTGGTCCTTGTCTACCGGGCTGCTCTCTATCCATGGATTCCCCAGGTTCTTCTGGCTAACTTCCTCCCCTCCAGCAAATCAATTGCACCAAGCAGCTTGGATGAAGACATTACATAGTGTGGGCATCAGACCCTGGAGGAATGCTGTCCACTGCCCCAGCAAACTGGGTCTCAAACTGTTACCAGTTCTACTTGAGCAAGAACATATTTAGAAAGAGATACAGTTTTGAAGGAATCAGAAGTGATAAAAGAGACCAGCTAGTCACTCAATACTTGCTGTGGTGATTAATTGTACTAAAAATGCTATGTATTCTCATTGGAACTTGTTTTCATTTCAGCCTCTGTATCCTGTACTGCTCAGTCCTGGTAACTTAAATAGCTTTATGGTATCAGAAATTTCTTTCTGCATATTTGTAGTCATAATTAACTCCATACATAATTTGCTGTGTGAGCTAAAGAGGCTTGCCTAGTCTTAGTCAAAACAATTTTTTCTTTTTTCTTTTTTTTTCTGTTGTGCATTGTTCTTTGCTGACATGTTATATATTGATAGGTGCATTTTTCACTTTTTAAGTCCAGAGACATGAACCAGGAGCCAGCTGCAGTATTCTGTAACAGTCTGGTTTATGTAGGATACAATTCTCTGCTCTCACCTATTTCTTTTCATCCTCAACTCCCTCACTATCACAGAAACACAGAATGAACTAGGTTGGAATATACCTTTGAGATCATCAAGTCCAACCTATGACTTACCACCTCCTCATCAACTAAACCATGGCACTGAGTGCCACATACCGTGTTTTTTTAAACATGTCCGGGGACAGTGACTCCACCACCTCCCTGGGCAGACAATTCCAGTGCCCAATCACTCAGTGAAGAATTTTTTCCTGATGTCTAACTTAAACTTC
>VZRL01002505.1:250650-270100 GCA_013397895.1 Origma solitaria | reverse complement strand
GGCGTAGGGAGCCGGGCCGGTGCCAGGGCCGCCGCCCGGCCGGGCCGCAGCCCCCGCCGCCATGGCCCGCGTCTCGGCGATGATCAGCCCGGTCCTGGTGCTCTTCGGCTGCGACCTGTGTCTCGTACGAGCTAGTAAGTGCGGCCGGGCCGGGAGGGCACCGGTGCTGCGCGTCGCTTGGGGCGGGCGCCCCCTCGGGCGGGGGACACTCCTGGGCGCCCACCCCTGCTGTGGGCTGCGGTCCTCGCCAGACCCCCCCGCCGGCCTCACCGCATCCCCGGCGTGGTCTTTGCCGCGACCCCCGAGCGCTCCTCGGGCACATCTGAGGCGCCGCGGCCTCCGAACCCCCTGTGCATTGGACCGGGTCGCGTCCCCTCCCCGCGGGACGGCTGCTGCCGTGCTGCCCTTGCCGAGGGTTCCCAAGGGCTGCCGCCGCGGGCGGGGCGCAGGTCGGAGTGGGCGCTGTGTGCCCCGCGGAGCGCGGCCCCCGCATCGCCCGACCCCGAGCGAGCTCGTGCCCTGGGCAGCGCTGGGGCTGGCCGGGTCACGGACATCGTGTCACTTCTCGCCTGTGTTCGCTGGGACATCGAGGTCAGTGCACCCGGGGCACCACTGTCCTTGTGTCTTTTGACTCGCCTGGATGACCCGCTGTCGGCAGCCGCCTCCTGCTGTCTGTTTGCCCCTCCACAGAGATATTAAATCGAATTGCGAGTACCAGACGTGTTATGCTACATTCTGCCGTGTTGCAAAACACGTACTGACGGATTCAGGAAGAGATGCAGTCAGGGGTGTTAAAAAGGGGACGCTTATTTTTAGATGTGCAGTCTGGTGCTTACTCCCTGCTGCAGGAGTAAGTTAGGCAAACATCTGGGTGCCCTTGAGCAGCAGCCCCAAGGGCATGGGCTGGGGGGCGGGCAGGGGTGATCTGTTCTCTGGATCACAACAGGATGGGGAGGGCATTGGTGGAGCTGTGCCCCGTCCCTCTGCAGCACCACGTCTGCTAGCATCCCTCATCAAGGATATCTGTCTGGCCCCTTTGCTGACCCATGGAGCTGAGATGCATGGCACATCTGGTCCTGTGTCCAGCTGGTCATCCCTCCCACTGCACACCAGCCATCCCTCCTGCTGCTCAATCACCATCCCTCCCACTGCCCTCTGGCCATCCCTTCAACTGCCCACTGCCCATCCATCTCACTGCTCACTGGTCATCCATCCCGCTACACACTGGCCGACCTTCCCAGTGTCCAGCCACAGGCTGCGATGCTGCTGGCTCCTGTACACAGCCCAGCTCTTCCCACCCTTTAATCAGGCCCAAAAGGAGCACACTACTGTACAGTGAGGAAAAAACCTGTGCCAGGCCTTAAGTAAGTGACTGTGCTTTCTGTGGGAGTGCCCCTTCTGAAATATGGCTTTAATAAAAAGTGAGGCTGGATACTTTTTAAGTGTTGTAGAATCATTAGCGGTTAATACATTGAGCTAAGGTGCTAAACCGTGGCACACTTTTCCCAGAGAGCCCAGCAGTATCTTGACTTTATAGCCAGAATGTGTTGGCTTCAGAGAGCATGTTTTTGGGAGCCCTTGCATTCACAGATCTTTATGGCAACAGCTCTGGCATGAAACTGCTCTGATCTCAGCTTCAGAGCAGGCTGGATAGTATTAGATGCAATGTGGGGATTATACACAAAGCTTTGTCCTTTGGAAGTCTTGTAACAACTTTGAGGTCTCATCTTGAATTTCATAGAATCCTAGGATGGTTTGGTTTGGAAGGGATCTTAAAGTCCATCTCTTTCCAGCCCCTGGTATGGGCAATGACACCTTCCACTAAACCAGGTTGCTCCAAGCCCCATGCAACCTGGCCTTGGACACTTCCAGGGATGAGGCAGCCACAGCTTCTCTGGATTGTGCCTGTGCCTCACCACCCTCACAGGGAACAATTTCTTTCCAATATCCCATCTAACCCTGGCCTCTGTCAGTATAAAGCTATGCTCTCCTTGTCTTGTCATGCCAGGCCTTTGTTCAAAGTTCCTCTCTTGGAGACCCTTCAGGCACTGGAAAGGGCTCTAATATCTTTCTGGAGCCTTCTGTCCAGGCTGAACAACCTCGGCTCTCCCACCCTGTCCCTAGAGCAGAGGTGATTGGGATTAAACATTGTTCTGTGTATCTAGGATGAACTTCTCAAGTTTTGATTCCTGAGGTTTCTTGTCTTGTCTCTTCCTGCCAGGTGTGCAAATCCCACGTGCTCAGATATGTATTTTCTGCAGTTCATTCAATGTCAAACTGATAAAAGGAACACTGTTTTTTCTAATGCAGAACTGTAGCCTGGACACCAGGTCTCCTGTCACACAGGTTCAGGGCTGCTGGCCTGGAGTCTGCACCAAGTGTGTTTAGGATGAGTGTGGTCTGGTGCACTGACAAGCCATGTGCACCGTGGCTCCACTCTGTCCCCGTGTCCTCCCACTCTTCTGCTGCCAGTAAGTGGTAGTCCCTGCACAGGGCCTGTGCAAGCTCTGGCTAAATACAGCTGGAACACTTCCGTGTGGACTCAACAGCATGGCTTGTGGATCAGTGCAGTGCCTTTGTGCTCAAATCATCAAGTGGCTCAGTGCCAGGGCAGTGTCTCAGTGTCCCCAGCCTGAAAACCACAGATGGGCCAGGCTGGGCACCCTGCAGAAGCTTAGAAAATTCTTGTGCAGAGCTGGGCAGCTGTTACAAGCTCTATCCACAAACTTCTGTGTTGCAGAGATGTCAGACCCTGTCTTTAATTTCCTCACGCACTTAAAGGTTGGTAGTTGAGCTGCCTCCATTGTGCATATACGGGACTCTTTTAATTCTGTTAGATGTAAAAAACCACCTAATTCATTATTGTGGATGTATCCGGTGAAACACCATGTCCTGTTCTTGTCCTGAGGCCAGCTGGCAGGGTCTGGTCATATCCATGATATTAAACTCACGAGTTCCAAAGAGGGAGGTACATCAGTGCTACATGCCAGGAGTGGTTTCTGGCTCATGGTAGCTCCCAAGCCATGCCCAAGAGTGGTTTGGGTACATACTGGCTGGTGCAGACCAAATCAGTTCTTGGACCAATCTCCACCACTCGATTCTTGGGCTGTTCTGACCCCACTGTTTGCTAGCACAGTGGTAACCTAGGACAGCTGTTCTTCTGATTGAAAGCAAGCAGAAACATGCAACCCCCCATACATCCATGCTTTGAAGTGCCTGTGTCTGGGACAGTGCAAGGGAGCAGTTTTTTGCTGACTGACAGAGCCTGAGCCTGGCTGTGAGCTGAGCAGCTGACCTGACACCAGCTGTGGTGGTAAACCAGACCAGGCTGAAAAACTACCTAGTGGAAAAGGACTTGGAGGTGCTGGTTGACAGCAGTTAAACATGAGCTGGCCAAGAAGGCTAAGAGCATCCTGGCTTGTGTTCACAGTAATGTGGCAGCAGGACCAGGGAAGTGATTTGCCCCCTGTGCTGGACACTGCTGAGGCACCTTGAGTCCTGGGTTCAGTTTTGGGCCCCTCATGACAAGGAAGACATTCAGGGGCTGGAGGATGTCCAGGGAAGGGAACAGAGCTGGGGAAGGGACTGAAGCACCAGTCTGATGAGTGGCTGAGGGAGTCAGGGGAACTCAAACTGGATGAAAGGAGGCTCGGGGGGACCTTCTCACTCTCTACAACTCCTTGACAGGATGGTGGAGGCAGGTGGGGGTCAGGCTCTGCTCCCAGGGAAAAGGTCACAGGACAAGCGGAAATGGCCTCAAATTGCACCAGTGGAGGTTCAAGTTGGGTATTAGGAACAATTTTTTCACTGAAAGAGTGATTAAGCATTGGACAGGTTGCCCAGGACAGTGGATTCACCACCCCTGGAAGTGTTCAAAAAATGACTGGACATGACACTTTGCAATGTGGTTTAGTAGGCATTGGGTTATTCAGTCAAAGGTTGGAGTTGATGATCTTGGAGGTCCTTTTCAACCACAGTGATTCTATGATTTCATCTGTAGGATGCTGAGCTTCTGTGCCCATAGAGTACATACACCGTGGGCAGTGGACAGGGCTGGGTCTGTGGCTTTGTTCAACCTGTTTTGCTGTTGGCTTGTAGGCAAGCAGGGTGTGCAGGAGGACATGGCTTAGAGACTCCCTCCCTCTCATAGGTTGGCAATGAACCAAATCCCCACGGACAAAACTCTACAGAGACACACTCTTTGTGGGATAAAGGATGTTTGAGTTTATCTTTGAATGCTTTCCAGTTTTTCAGACTCCTTTTCTGAAGGAGAAAAACAGAACCCTGTAGTGTCCTTATCTCTGGTGACCCCTCTCTCCTGGTGGCACGTCAAACTTCTGCGGACACACTGAGTCCCAGGGTCTCTCTTAGAACATGTTTTCTGGGCTCTCCTCTCTGTTTCAACTGTCCTTGGCAGACCACAACCCTGAATTTCTCACAGTGGGAACCACAGCCTTTCTCTGGTTTGATCTGGAGCTGGGTGTATTCAGATGTGAATGAATGCGCTTAAACAGCTGGCCTGCAAAAATCACCTTTCCTTGTCACTCTAACTGGGGTTGTTGTTGGTGTCACAGTTGTCCTTTCTCTTGTTCTCAGGTGCCCCCTAGAGCTCTTTTTCTGTATAAATCACAGCCCTGACCTTGTGCTGCACAGGCACCTTGTAGGGCAGACTTATTTGCGGGGAGTGAGAACACACAAACAGTCTCAATGTCTTTCATGAGTTTCTGTGTCTAATTTCCAGACAAAATTTGGCTTTGTGTGCAGGACTGTCTGGGATCCTGTGTGCTCTTAGCGCCGTGAAATCTCAAAGTGGCAATGGTGCAGACCATGGGTCAGTCATGTCAACTTTCCATAGAACAGCAATGGCCAAGTGCTGCTGCCAGCTTTGCAGCCAATGGCACTGCACTGCTAGGACAGCCAGCTCTGCCGTCAGCATTGGTCTTTCCTCCATATCCTGGAGCAAGGAGTAATGCTAGGCAGAGGAGATGGCCAGATTGAGCGGTAGTGTGTTTATTCCAAGCTGCTCCATTTTTCTGTCACAGTGAATATATCATTGCTGTGTCTGGGCTGCTTCCTACGCAATTCTGGGTGGTGCGCCAGGCATTTGTGGTGTGCCCATCCACGGGACAATCCCAGAGCTCTGTGCCTGCACACTACTCATGCACACAGTAGGCAGCTGCCCGCCAGCCCAGGAAACACCGTGCTATGCAAGTGTTGCTGCTCGCAGGGCTCCAGCTTGTCCATCTGCTCTGCCACTCCTCTCCTGGGGACGGGTTCACCAGAGAAGGTGCTGGCCTGCCACCCTAGCCAATGTGCTGCCATGGGCAGGTGTTGGAGGGGCCCCATGGTGATGTGCAGGGCTTAGTGCCTGTTCTGAGACATCTTCTTTTGCCTCTTTCCTGTGCCTCGCCTTGATCCATGCCTGGTCCCCAGACAGGCCACCATCCCCTGTCAACGTGACTGTGACGCAGCTGAAGGCAAACTCTGCCACAGTCTCCTGGGACGTCCCAGAAGGAGATGTGGTCATCGGCTATGCCATTCTACAGCAGGTATCCAGGATCTGTTGCCGGGGCTGGGCTGATTATCACCATGCCTCCTATGTTGGCTCTTTTGCTGCTGTCCAGGGCTTCTCTGGCACCTGCCTGAGGAAATCTCTGCTGCTGAGCAGCATTTGCCAGCGTGCCCTGTCTGAGCCATCCATCCTGGTGGGAGGGAGAAGATCGTGGGCTGTATTGGGGGTAGTGCCTCCAGTGGCTTTCCTGGGATTTCTCTGGGTAAGGATGGTGCTTCAGCCATGACAAAACCCTTTTTTGCTTGCCTTGCTCCACCTAATGCAGCCAGCCCTAGGTGATGGTGGCTTCTCCAGAGAGGTGCCTGGCTCTCAGGCCATGCAAGGATGCTGAATATACAGTGCTTGCCAGTCTGGCGCACCCTGGGGTAGACGGTTGCCTTGGAAGGGAGGAGTGAGGGCAGTGTGTCCAGCACAGCCCTGCAGCTGGGGGCCTGTGACTGGCGCAGGTGGAAGCAGCCTCCTGGGGCTGACAGCTCTTCCCTCTGGCAGCGGCAGGATGGGCAGATGCAGCGCTTCATCCGGGAGGTGAACACGACCAACCGTGCCTGTGTGCTGTGGGACCTGGCAGAGGATGCTGACTACATCATCCAGGTGCAGAGCATTGGCCTGTACGGGGAAAGCCAAGCTAGCAAGCGTGTCCACTTCCGCACCCTGAAGGAGACTGACCGCCTGCCTTCCAACAGCTCCAACCAAGGTGAGGCACCCCTTTCCAGCTCACCCAGCTGCTGCTGGTGGGGCCCACCTAGAGACCTGTACAGCAGATGGGCAGGGATTCAGCAACCAGTGAGGAAGGTGCTGCCCTGAGCAGCAAGTTGCTGGGGACACACAGGGTTGTACAGGCTGCTGTTATGTCCACTATGTGTCCATGATAATGTCCCCAAGCTGTGGTTTGCAGCCCTTCAGTCCTAGGTCTTGGCACCTATTTAGCTAGGCAGACTGGCCAGGACAGCTGCTGAAGCCTGTCCAGCTGCTGCCCGTAGGAAGTCAGTACTGAACAGACTCTCAGACCTTCCAGTCTGCATACTATCAAAGGACAAATGACAGAGCGCCATGGTCTCCTTTGCTACTCATATCTTTGTTGCCTTGGGGTTGCCTGCATGCTGGTCCATGAGAGATAATCCAAGAATTCAAGAGATACAGTGCCCATAGGGGGCATGGGAATCTGTCTCCAGCACTGACTGTGACAAGAGTCTTTAATATGGCAGGGCAAGCAGATGGCTGACTTTCCTCAGAACTTTTGTGTTCAACTGCCCTGGTCACTGTGTAGAGAGTGACCTTAGTGATTATTAGCATGCACTGTGCAGTCCCTACATGAACACAAACAAGCTGTTGGAATCCCTGACTGTCATTGTAGCAAGGATGGTTTATCTGGCACAGGAAAGCCACAGGATGCATGTCCTCTCCCCAGACAGGTTGTCATCCCACATCCATCCTTGTTTGGGGGAGGTGGGCTTCTCTCCTTTGGAGTTTATCAAATCCTCCAGTGTTGCTGTAGTGGGAGGATATCTGACGCCAGTCCTGCTTGGGGTCTCTTCTCTGCAGGTGACATCACCATGGAAGGGCTCGACAAAGATCGGCAGCTGCAGACAGGCGAGATTATTATCATCGTGGCTGTGCTGCTCATGTGGGCAGGTGAGTGCCACAAGCAGTGTTCTGGTGGGCTGGAGCAAAGGTACAATCCATGGTTCACAAAGAGGATGTGGCTCAGAGAGTGCAGAGGCACATTGGTGGAGGTCTGACACTCTTTTTATTAAGTCCATTGAGTCTCTGTAGGAGCTGGAGCCAGTGGGGTAAAAGGAGCAACCACAGCCACTGCTCAGCAGCAATGGCCTGGAATATGTGGAAGAGCAGGAGACAGAATGGGATCTGGAATTACAGGGTGGGAGCATCCCAGCTGACATTAACGACTGTGTTGCTTAGGCCTTAGATGTCATGACTGGTCACATTGCTGCACTGGCTGGTAGTGGCTGTGCCTCAGTCTGCTAAAACTGTAAAGTGGGTGATTTGCTCCTGTACAGCACTATTAAAGCCAGTGCTCCAGCAGGCAGCAGGCTGCCTGAGAGCATGGGAGCCCAGGAGATAAGTCAGTTCCTGACTGATCACATGCAGCTGCTGTGAATGGGGAGTCATTGATCCCCTACTCCCTTCCCAGTAAATGTGGATTTTGTAGTGGCATCTTGCAGAAATTTCTCCTTGTCCTGGCCTTGACATTTTTCTAGTGCACTGGAAGAAAATACAAGAGGGCTGCTGGTAGTTTACACCTGGCACAGGTTGGTGTGTCAGGATGTCAGCTGGGAGGAGTCAGGCCCAGTCTGTGCCTGGCAGCGCCTATGTGTTATCACACACACTGGGGTTTGAATGAGTCCAGCACGGTCACACCTGGGGGCATCGCTCCAGACTCCTGCATCCTGGTTCCCAGGTGTGGGATATGCTGCATGAGATGTGTGCTGGGAAACCATGACAGTGACTGACCCCACAGCCAGTTTGCATGGACAAAGACTGGGCTGGCTTTTGTGAGGGTCACAAGCACCAGCTCAGTGACTTTAGTGCCTTGCTGGAGGCACTCCAAAACCCGCACAGCTGCCCGCTGACCTAACTGTTTCTCTCTGAGTGCCTCAACATCTGCCTTTGGTGAGTGCTGAGCACCTCACATGTGCCCCAATGGCCTTAGTCACATCCATGCCTGTCTGCCCAAGGAAACACATGCAGAGGTACCTGGGGTGGTGCAGGCTGATGCAGGTGGAGGTGTGGGTGTGCAGCACCCCAGGGAGCCCTGGGTGCAACTGCTCTGCAGCTGGGATGTTGTGGGGAGGGGAGGCAGAGGCAGCCACTGTGAGGGTGTCCTTCATCCAGTCTGTCTTTTCGGCAGCTGTAATCGCCCTGTTCTGCAGACAATATGACATCATCAAGGATAATGATTCCAATAACAACAAGGAGAAGACAAAGCCGTCCTCAGAGCACAGCACACCAGAGCGACCAAGCGGAGGGCTGTTGCGGAGCAAGGTGAATGGGAAGGGCTGGCAAGGGCTGGCAGGAGGGTGAGGCATGTGTTATCTGCTGGGGCTTGCAGCCTGGACAGATTCTGGCTCTCTCCAGAAAGGCAAACACCCCAGGCTCATGCTCTCACCCCAAAGATTAAGGGCTTTTAGGGTACAGAGAGCCCTGGTCTCTGTGGGGAAGTGTGTGTGCTCCATGGGTGATTACAGGAGAAACACTGGAAGAGATGACAGGATGTAACAGCTGGGATGGCTCTTGCATTGCAGGGTGGTACCTGACCTCTCACTGTAACAGACCCTTCACCATGTCCCTCCAAGACTGCACCTCTCCTGCACCGATTCACAGGTCTGGCTCCTGCCTGTTCAGGCAGGAGCGGACATGCTAGGCAGCTGTTCTCATGGTTCCTGCACTGGTTTGTCACTGCTCACTTTCTGCCTTCACTGTGGCTGGCTCCAGGTCTTCACCACACAAGTCATTCCAGAGCCCCTTCCTTACCCTGATGGAAGTGCTATGGCAGGCTCTGGCTGGGGAGGGAGCAGTATCTTCATCTGGCTGTCCCCTCAGCACCTGACATTTCTCCCTTTGTTACCTGCCCAAAGACATTGGTTTATAGCCCTGATGCTGTAATGGGACTGTGTGTTATGTACAGGCCTGTGTTTCATCTGCTGCCTCTGTCAAGGGTGGGAACTCCCCTCACTGTGTTGCCTGACTGCCCCACTGATTCCACATCTTGGTTTCCAGCAGATGTCAGGAGCAGAAACTTCCTGTTTGGACTTCAAGGCCCCAGTTCCCCTCCTCCAGATTTTTCAGCTTGCTGATTACTCCTTGTCAAAGAGATCCCTCCTCTTGGATCCCTACTCCAAACTGACCCTGCTCTGCTGAGGTCTGCTGGTCTTGATGCCTGCCACAGGCTGAGGGGCTCTGCCATGGGGTCTGATCCCAGGGGTGCAGCAAATCGGGGTCTTAAAGCAGATTTTTCTCTCACAGAAGAAATCTCCCTCGGTCAATATCATCGAGGTGTAAGTGCAGCACCAGCTCTGCCGTCTGGGGTCTTGGGTGTCCTGCCAGAGCCAAAGCAGGCCTTGGAAGAAGAGGCAGCACCAGGCATCCAGCCTGGAACTCAGCATGCGACGATCCACGTATCAGAACTCCCGCTTTCCTGAGGGCACCTGTACGGAGATGTGCATGGAGCCAGCTCCCAAGCCATGCATGCAGAGCATGGCCCTGCCCATCCCGCACACCTGGCCCCCCTCCCCTACCGGTGCAAAGAACGGAGCTGAAGGTGGGTGGGGGGCCACACCACTGGCTGGAGCCGGGGGAGCCAAGGGGCTGATGCACTGGCCTGAGGGGAGGCCATGTCCCTGTGCACCAGCTTGGCCGAAGCCCTGGGTGCAGCTGTGGCACTGGGTGCCTGCCCAGCATCAGGGGGCAGACCTTGCTCTCAGCTGCCTGCGTGGGTCTGTAGAGAGCAGGAGCTGCTCCCCTCAGGGCCCCGGGGCTGAGGGAACGGGGCAGTGCAGGCATTGCCCCAGCATTGCCAGGAGAGCTGTGGCCAGGTGGTAGGAGGGTTTGTCTGTGGGGCTGGGCCCAGCCCACACAGGGGAAGAGTGGATTGCTGCTGGAGGATAGGGCTCCACTGCACCCCATCACGGCCGTGCAGTGGCTTTGAAGCCTCTGTCTACTGCAGAGGACAAAGGCACAAGGGATGATGAGGAGCTAGGGCTGTCACAGTGCCTGGCCAGCCTGCAGAGCCTGCAGCTGGGGCAGAGAGTGCTGGTGGGAGCCCCACAGGGCTGGGAGCGTGGACAGTGCTAGGGCATGGCTGTGCTGTGTCCCCAGCAGGGCTCAGTGCTGGCACATTCAGGCTGTTTGAGAGAAGCTGCCAATCACTTTTGTGTGCAGCACAGAGCCTGTGCTGCCTGGAGGAGACAATGTGGTGAGGCCCGCGAGGTCTCAGTTGGAGGGAATAGAGTGAAACAAGGAGGCTCCCTGCTGCCCTAGCTGCTGCTCTCCCTCCATGCTCTGCACTGCAGCCTGCCTCATACAGGCTCTGCAGCCCTGGACTCAAGCATCACAGGATCCAGTGTCTTCCAGGAATAAATCTCCCAGTAAAAGCACTTTCAGAACTTTTCCTTCCAGGTGCTGCTCAGCTCCTGCTGCAGGACTAGGTGGGGAAGGGACAAGATAAGCGACTCCTGTGGCAGGGTCTTTTAAATAAAAGCATCCTGGCTCAAAGGCAGCATCAGAGCTGCAGGTGTCTCTGTATGTCCATGCATGCATACATATACGAGTTCTTAAATGCATGTGTCTGGCCCATAGGAGATCTGTTCCAGCGTGCTGTGCAAGAGCTGCAGGTCCTCCATGGTCACCTTGGGCCCCTCTGGCCCTCAAGGGAGAGCTGCTGCTAAGAGCTGGGCCATGTCATGCTGCTGGACCAGCTGCAGGCTGTCCCACTCACGGTGACATCACAGCTGCTTCTCTGCAGAGAGCAGAGGTATCCCAGCAGCAGGCCAAGAAGGGGGTCAAGGCCTGACCCTGACAGGCTGCTGGCCAGAGGGACCTGTGCTGCTCCCTGCTTGCCTGAGGAACAAATGCACCACGGCTGTGGGATGAGCTGCAGGGAGCATGGTCACAACCGCAGAGACACAAACACCTTGTTTTATCTACTAGCTTTTTTTTCTTTTTTTCTTTTTTTTTTTTAAGGGAGGTACATTAAAGAAACTGTGGCTGTCAGGGAAATATAAGAATTTTAAGAACATTCCAGTGCCCTGGAAAATGTTTAGAAGTTCTGTCTTGGAAGGTCATAGCAGACATGCCTGCTATCATAAGATTTTTAGCCAGGCCAGAGGCACACAAGAAGAATCAAAGGATCAGACTGTGTAGCAGAGGTGAGGAACTACGGAAGGCACGAAAAAAAGAAAAGTCAAAATGCAGTGGTTGTGACCAAATGAAAAATGGAGCACAAAAGTCTGACATTAAATGAAAAATCAGAGTGTGGTGTTGAGGGTAAAAACCTTCCCCTCTGCAAAAAAAACCCAAAAAACAAAAAAAACACAAAAAACCTCCCCAAACCCCAAGCCACCACTACTTCTCAGACTGTGGTGGTGCAGGAGGGCAGGGAACTGCAGCGATAAGTGCTAGAAGCTGAGGGCCTGACAGTCACCTGCTCACCCTAACAACAGTTACAAGTTGCTCTGTACTCTCAGCTGCTGGTGAAAATACATGAAACCAGATTCAATATGCAAAGCCCTAAGTGAAAAAATCTGTGCCCAGCTCCTGACTGACCCATGGCACCCCAGGACTCCCCAGTGCCTGCGGCACTCACTGGGAGACTGGCCCTGCCATCCCAGCTGCACCCAGCGATTGGTGCTCAGCTGGGCTGTCAGTGACACCAGCCTGAGAAGGGCAGCTGTGTGGAGATGTGGGCGGAACCCAGCAGCAAGGGCCGCAGCCAGAACACAACTGGAAGCTGTTAACCGCCAGAGAAACTAGACATCCTGATGGCTGCAGCCTCCCCTGCTCTGTCTGGGGAAGCAAACCAAGTGCATGGCCTGCCTGTGTTGAGCACAGCTGAGAAGCAGCAGTACAGAGACACTTCAGAATAGAGCAGGCAAGTGGGAAGAGTACGAGACTTGCTGGCACACAAGGGTTTGTGTCTGCCCTGGCCTCAGCATGGTCAGTGTCAGCTCCCATCAGTGCAGGTGACATTTCACAGGTGCTCAAGACACCAGTACAGCACAGCCTGAACCTGCTCCTCCCAGGTCACAAAGATGCCCTGGGCCCTGGCAGCCCTCAGCACAGGAGGAACAGCTCCCTCAGGGCTCACAGCCAGGGAAGATGTGGGAGTTCCAGACTCCATGAGCTCGGAGCAGAGCAATCCACCACAGGCAGTGCAGCAGACACGGTACTCTGCATGTTTATGCATGGCACCCATCCAGCCCTCAAACCCAAATGAGAACAGTAAAAAACTCAGTTTATTTCTCTATAAAGGTAGAGCTTTCCTTTAAAAACCAGCTCGTTTCACTCATGAGAGGGTACGGGGCTGAACTGCAGGGGCAAGGCCTTCATCATGCACTGCTCCAGGCCAAGACCTATTGCTCCCTGAGGATGTACACTGCCTGCATTGGGCAGGCTCAGAGCACTCGGGGTGGTCCTGCGTGGCCTGGGAGTGAGCAGATTGAGGAGCACGGGTCCCGAAGCCCAAGCTGGGAGCAGCTGCAGCTCAAGGCGGTTCATGCAGGTGGCGCAGGACAAGGAGTGGGTGTTGCAGCCTGTGCACTCCATGGCAGCAGTGCCAGCAGTCCCCGTGCCTCGAGGACAGTGCCAGGGCAGGCACTGGCTGGCCCAGGTGCAGGCACAGGGTGAATCCTGAGTGGCTGGTCCGTTGTTGCAGAGATTTGGCTTAGCCCAGGGGAGTCTTGGGGCCAGCAGTCCTGGGGCCAGCGGTGAGGAGGTCTCCAACCCCTCCCAGCACCGACCAGCTGTCTGGGGACTGCCCCAGGTGACAGCACTGTAGCTGTGCTGTAGGAGAGCTCGACTGGGGCACAAGAGGCGTTAATTCTGAAATGTGAGACACAGGAAGACATGGACCATGAGGCATGCAGTAGGGAGCCCAGCACAGCCTGTGAGGGGAAGCAGACCTTCCCAGGTGAGCATCAGCCTCCCTTGTCTTGCAGAGGACATGTTGGGAGATGAGCCGATGCAGCACTGAAGGAACTTACCTGCTGGGCTGTGGGCTCCCCTCCCCAGCTCCTCCATGCTGCTTTGGAAGAGAACACAGCATCCATTATCCACCAAGGATGTATTATACAGCATCCATTATACACATGCCTCCTTAGAGACATGGCATGCTCATGACGCTGACAAGGCAGGAATAGCAGAGAAGCACCAGGCACTAGGAGTGCAGAAGGCCCTAAGCCCCCTTGCTACCAAACTCCCTCCCCAGACCAGCCTGTCCTGGGACTACAAAGCTGTACCTCCTTCCCATCAGGAGCCCCATGTCCAAACGGGTGCTGCTTCATCGGGCTACACATACAGTCTGAGCATGCACTGGTTACCGGGTGACACTGGCTCAGCCCAAGTTCAGACGTGGCAGACCCCAGCTAGGTGCCCACTGCCATGCACATGGAGAACAGCCATGATGGAACAGGCCTCTCAGGTCCACCACCAGCGCTTCTGCAGACATGCAGGTTAATCCTCTGCTGATGGACTGTTCCATCAGCTCCCCCCCCAGCACAGGACACACATCATCAAGCTCAGCCCACAGCCCCAGTCCACACAGAAGTCAGCATGACCAGGTCTCCATCATGGTCCAACCCCCAGGGAAATCAGTGGGAGGACAACTCTGAGTCCCATTTGACAGACATGTCTGGACAGACTGGCCTCAGCAAAGACTGGCAAAGACAGAGTAAGAAACATCTCTGGGTGCATCCTGGGGGTCAGCAGCTGTCCTCCATATCTCAGAGGCTGCAAAAGATGGACTGCATGGTTTGTCCCTCCACCACTCAACCCTCTGTTCACTTGAGCTCTCAGCTGTTAGAGGCAAAAAAAGAGCAGGAAACTTCCCCTTGGTTCCATGCAGCTCTCCTCCATGATCCCACCATGCCCATGACCCCAGCAGCTCCCCTTGCATGGGGCACAGAGAAGGAAACAAGACAGGGTTCATTAGAGAGATCCCTGAATGCAAGCAGCAGCTCACCACCTACCCAGATAAGGTTTCACCGACATCATCATCTTCCTCCTCCTCCTCCTCCTCCTCCTAGCAAGCAAACAAAAAAAACACACCATGACATCTCACTGCATGGGCAAGTCTCTGCCAGGAGCAAGGCTGGGCTGCTCAGAACTCATCTGGCCCTTTCACAAGATAGTCATTCCCCAGGCACAGCACAAAGGGTTCCCACAGGCAGTGGGGGAAAAGACTGGAGTGCTGGGCTGCCAGAACCCTTTGGGCTCGAGTACACAAGGACAGATAGGCCATGTCTCATCCCACATCCACCCCAGGAGCAAAGCCCCTAACACAAGCTGTGAGCATGGACCATGCTGAGACAGCTGCTGACACAGTGCACCTCTGCCCAGGGACAGTGGTGGGTGGGCACACCCTGCAGTGGGAGGGGCAGGCAGAGACTACTGGGAGCAGGCTGCACGCAGGTACAACCCCAAGCACTGCCAGGCTGGACCCACATTGGAAGCATGAGGCCAAGGACCAAGCATCCAGAAGCTCCCAGGCAGGGACATAGTGAGACCAGCATGACAATGCTCCAATTGCTCCAATTGGAGCTCCAATGCTCCAATGCTCCTCCATGCAGGAGGTGCAGTGCAGATGGGCTTGGCTGAGCCTTAGCACAGGCTGGCAGGATGATGATCCAAGGGTCCTCTCCTTCAGAGGCAGCTCTCACCCCCAGCCATGAAACCAGGTGTGCAGCACAGATCCAAGGTCCCTGTGTGACAGGGCCAGAAGAGCAGGGCTGAGGCTGCAGCAGTGCTGGCCTGACAGCAGAGCTCCTGAAGCACAGACACCAAGGAACTTCACCTGCTGTGTGAACCACAGAGCACAGTACACCTCCAGACATCAGGCTAGCATGTGCAATGGGGCTGTGCAGGTATCAACAGGGTTCTGGGAGGGAAGGAGCGGGTAGCTGCATAAGGGTCACTCTGTTCCTGCCCTAATTCCAGACAGCCCTGGGCATGGGCCTGACTTGCACATACTGTACCCCAAAATGGTGTCTGAAGGGAGTGCTCCCTGGGGGGACTGGCTCACAGGGTCTGCCGGGCTCACTGCTCTCCAAGACACATGAAAGGTGAAGGGGCTGATCCTGCCTAGAGCCTGGGACAGGGCAAAAGCAGCAGAGTTAGCACCTGCAACCAGGAAAAAGTCCAGCTGGGAATGTACCGGCAGAACTGTGGGCAAGGAACAGGGTACCCCTGGTGTGCTGGGGAAAGAGTGCAAACAAGGGTACAGGATCACTGCTCAGGTCAGGCACCACCAGGCCCTGAGCTGGGTTACAGCTCAGTAATGCACAGCAGTTCTGCATGGAGAGCAGGTAGACTTCCAACCCCACCCCAGCCTCAGATGGGGGAATGGCAAAGAACACAACCACAAGGTCAACACTCTCCCTGCCTTGATGTGTTTCACCAGCCAGGCAGCAAGCCATCTTCCCTCCACACAGCCTAGGACAGGGTCCCACACCAGAGACACTGATCCCAGGGCTATGCAGAGGGACACATCTGAAAAATTCCTCCTACCAGCATGTGTTGCTTCCCAGAGATCCAGTGCCATCTGAAAGGCCTGGGCCACAGTCAGAGTCACAGCCTGGGCCTGTGAACATGAAAGAGAGGGAATGCCTGCTTTGATCTGGGCCCTCAAGCCAGGATAACCCCACTGCCATGAAATCCAAAATCCCCGAGCATCCCTTGCTGCCTTTCCCTGCAGAATACACAGATGGAAGGCCAGAGCTCAATTCTATGTCTGTCTGCCTCTGGGGGCTAGTCACCCCCAAGAGCAGACCCTCAGGAGCTGAGACAGGAAACCCTCAGGAGCTGGGATGGGGAATCCCCCCCTGCCTCTGCAGCACGAGTACACCTGCTCCCTGGCTGGAGGTTCGCAGAAGTAAGGGCCTTCTCTTGCTGAACGGAGAGAAGGCAGGCCCTTGCTCCCACCCTTACCTCACAGAGCCAAGAGCAGAAGGCAAGTGCTTACAATCTTCTTCTTGGGTGAGAGGAAGGCATGGCACTCCAGTGCCCCGCTCTCCTGGCTCTGGGCAACATAAGCAAAAACTTTGTTCTGCAGCTTGTCTGTTGTGCAGTAGGAGATCCTGTGGGCAGAGAGGAGCTGTTAGGACAATCCAGGACCCCAGCACAGGACTTCTGCTGCACTCCCAGCACATCAGCAAGCACTGCTGACAACCTGAGGCTTTCACCTGCCCGAGCTGACCAGGAAGTCCAAATCAACAGCAAGGGCCGGAGGCTGCCTGGTACCTGCAGCAGGTAAGAGATCACTGCATCCACAGGCACTCCCTTCTGTACCGCCCCAGTGTGGCCTGTAGTTTTCTGATGGCCAGCTCAACCCAGTGTGTGAACTCAAGCACTGGGACAAGAGTAGCACAGAAGGGTGGATGATTGCCTCCAAGGACACAGCTGGAGGCCAGGCACAGGGATGGTCTGACCTGGCACATCACCTCTGGCCTTAAGATCTATATTTTGCAGCAAAGAGATATCCTGTCTTCTGCTTCCCATGTTGCCACTAGACTGCACACTCATTGCCCTCACACCCAGCAACCACAGACACCTAACGCAGCCAAAGGACAGGCAGCAGCAGGAGAAATCAACATCAGCTCTTACAGCAACTGCCTTTAGCCTGTTCAAGTAAGCTGCAGTTTCTGGCATCCTGCAGCCAGAAGGGTGGTCCCACAGCAGTGGAGGCAGACATGCAGTTCTGTCTTGTGGGGCTTTCCAACCACCAGACTCAACATCCTGTTGAATGCCAGGACAGACAAGCACGGCGCAGGGAGGTGATGCATGCGCGGATGAACTCAAGGCCACCCAGGACCCTGCCTACACTCAGCCTCAGGCAGTGCTGGGGGCACAGCAGAGAGAGAGCACAGGTCTCAGGGAGACAAGGAAAGACCTAAGCTGGAAGATACTGCTGACAGAAGGCCCAACCCTCCCTGGCTGCTCAAATTCCCATCAGTCTCCAGTTGGCTGCTGAGGAACACCCAGCCCACCCCCATGACATGCCCACCTGTAGATGGAGATGTTCTCCACCATCTCCTTTGTGTCTGCATCCTGCAGCGAGATGCCCCTCGGAGACACTGTCAGAATCACCTTCTGAAACTTGCGAGCTCCCACCCGTGCCTGGCAGTGGAAAGACACCGACAATCTCTGCAAACCTGGCAAGGGTCTTCACCGCATCCCCTTGCTGGAAGGAGCCCCCCAGACTCTGCACAGTACCATTCACTTGGATACCTGCTGCAAAGACTCCTGCTGTAGGGACGGAACAGCAGAGCCTGGCAATCAGGCATGCCCTGCACGGAACACTCCTCAAATCTGTTCACACTACTGCCACACACGCAGGAAGGGACAGACCCCACCTCCCCCAGTACTTCAGCCTCCTCTCTGTCCTGTGCCAGGCACAGCTCTGCTTCCAGCAGGGTTCAGGTGTGGGAGTGGGTGGCTGGGGCTGTCCTGTAGGAAGGCAGCTTCCCCACAGCACACAGGCAGACACTAGCAGCTTCCTGCATACTACCCTCCTCTTGGGAAGAACACAGTCCCTCACTGGAGCTCAGGGGTAGGACACAGACACTTCCCAGAGTCCAGGGGCTGAGCTCTGACCCCAGCAAAGCAGGGCCCCAGGACTGGGTCTCACCGTGGCCACAATCCTGCGGATGGCGGCAGCAGCCATGTCTTCTCCTTTTGGTTTTTCTACCAGCGTCATGCCCAGATACTTGAGGGTGAAGCACATCCCCTCAAGCAGTGGCTCCTGCATATCGGCCCAGCTCTCAGGAAGCTCTGCAAAGACAAAAGCCCTTAGAAGCCATATGCCAGCAGCCCCACAAACTAGTCCCGGAGAAGTCACCCCACCCATAGCTCCCAGGAGCAGTGTTGCTCCCTGCCCCCAGCAGGACACTCTCATGGCTCTGTGACACTCTCATAAGAGGAACAGGAGTAGGCAGTTCACCCTTGAAGCTTCAGTCCTCCAGCCCTGGAAGTTCAGGCTCTGTCTGTACAGACAGACAGCTCCTGCATATCTGCACAGGGCTGAGAATGCTGCAGCACTCATTGCTGTCTGCAAAAACTTTGTGTTTCTGGGTCTCATCTGTTCCACTACAACCAAAATGTTCTCTGTGGTGCATTCATCTCATCCACCTGAGCTGCTGGCACACCTGAAGAGCAGCAGCATTCACTGCCATGCTCAGATCAAAATCCCCAGACTGCTCCAGTGCAAGCAAAGCCAAACCCCTGGGCATCTCATTTGCAGCAGCAGGCTGCCAGGGCAGGGGCAGCTTAGTCAGCACTTGTGATCCAAGCTGGGGTGGCTGGGAAGCAGCTGCAGCACAGAGATGCTGTGTTAAGAAAGAGCTGGGAATTGCCAAGGTGTGTACTGTTCACGCTGAGCTAATACTTTTCAGGGTTATTTTCAACTCTTCCCTGGGATTTGCTCCCTGAGCATTACTGGCACACTTGCAGAAGGGTCCAACTCATAATTGGAATAATCTGAACCTGCAGGGAAATCAGGAGACCTTATTTGCACAGCACACTCTTGCACAAGTGACAACTGTCAGGGAGCCTGCTTGGTGCCATACAGGCTACCAGTGACCTCCACTCTGGGCAGCAGAACCCTGTGTCACTCCAAACTCTGAGGACAGTCCACATATGCCAGGCCTGCCAGGGAGAGTGCTGCTGCTCTAGCAAAGCCTTGGGCAGCTGACAGACCAGCAAGACATGGCCCTCCCGTGCCATAGGGTGCCTGTGGGGTCATGGAAACATGGAGCGGTTTGGGTGGGAAAGAACCTTAAAGCTCATTCAGTTCCAGCACAGGCAGGGCCACCATCCATCCACTACACCAGGTCGCTGCAAGCCCCATCCAGCCTAGCCTTGAACACTCCCAGGGACGTGTCCGTGGGTCGGCCTCGGATTCTGCCGTGCCGCAGACAGCATGGGCTGGGCTGGCACACCCGCACAGGACCAGGCGCGGCGGCCCGAGAGGGCTGAGGCCCGCGGAGGCCGCGGAGGTCCCCGGTGCAGTCCAGAGTGTTACAGCGGACGGCCTGGATTCACAAGTGGGGCATAAGGCGACAGCCCGGCGAGCGGGGCACGGAGGGCCCGGCGAGCGGCTGCAGCGCTGCCGTACCTCGCGGCCAGCCGTGCCTCGGCCCCCTCGGCCTG
>VZRL01002505.1:210348-250262 GCA_013397895.1 Origma solitaria | reverse complement strand
GGTTGCCGCGGCAACGGGGGCGGGGCGAGGCGGGACCCGAGGCGGCGGCGGCTGAACGGCCCCGTGGGACCCTCCCAGCCCCGGCCCCAGCCTCGGCCCCGACCCCGGCCCCGGCGTAGGGCGCGATGCAGTTGCGGCACGTCCGGACCCTGATGGCCCCCCAGGTCTGGCCGGGCCGGGCCGGGCCGGGCTGGGAGGATCGGGCCGCGGGGTAACGGGCCGGGCCGGGTTGGGGGGAGCGGCCCTTACTGGTCTGGGGCGCCTAGCGGTGACGCTGAGGCTGTTGTGTGACTGCTGTGTGTGCCCAGCCACTGAGCAGTGTGTACCCGCGGAGCTGCGTGTGCCCACTGGGGCTGTTCTGTACCCGCTAAGCTGTGTGTGCTCGCAGGACGGGACGGCGCGGGTGAGCTGCATGGCCTGGTCCGCCAGCAGTGCCCGGTTCGCCGTGTGCACCGCGGAGCGCGTGGTGCTGCTCTACGACGAGCAGGGCGAGCGGCGCGACAAGTTCTCCACCAAACCGGCAGACGCCAAGGTGAGCGGGGCCGGGCCGGGGCATGGGCCGGGCAGCGCTGGGGCAGCTGGCCTTCCCGCGGTCACACAGACCCTCTCCACAGTACGGCAGGAAGAGCTACGTGGTCAAAGGCATGGCCTTCTCCCCGGACTCCACCAAACTGGCCATCGGGCAGACGGACAACATCGTCTACGTGTACAGGATCGGCGAGGAGTGGTGAGTCTGTGGTGGGGTCCAGCACGCTCCTGCCATGGATGCTCTTAGCCTGATCCTCCCCCTGGCACACACTGCAGCTCCCGTCACCTGACCCACAGGGAGTCACTTAGGTGTCCACGGCGGGCAGCAGGTGAGGTTCCCTTGGCAGGGCCCTTGTGTGGAGCCCTGGCTGTGCATGCAGCTAGCTGGAGCCCATGTTGCCATCTGTGTCACAGTTTTGGAGCCATGGCACACACCTGCCCCCCTGCAGCCTCATTTGCTGGCATGAGTTGTGCTAAAGGTGCTCAGAAAGGCAGTTCACCAGAATTTTGGAAGCTCAGAAGTTGGGGGTCTTTTTTAATTTTTGTCTGAAGTTCTGATAGACAAGCAGCACACAAAACTTCCATAGGCTATGTTTGGCAATACCAAACCAGACTGCATACAAACAGTAGGATGACCAGAATGTGCCAGATTTGCTGATAATCATTTTTGTTTGTGTTTTTCTGCAGGGGTGACAAGAAGGTAATATGCAACAAGTTCATCCAAACGGTGAGATCCAGACTTCTGTTTGACTCAATTTTCTCCAGCATATGTAGGAAAAGACAATGAGAGGTCTCTCTGTTCATACTCACAGGTGTACTTGGCCCAACTGTACTTCATCTTTAAAGATCCTAAGAGAATCACTCAATTCTGAGGCACATATTGCTCATCAAGCTTCAGAGGTCTCCTAATGCCTGGGTACTGCATAATAGTTAATTGTTGAATGATCAGTGCAGTCAGTTACAAAATTTTGGGGACTGTTTTAGGCATCAGTGGACAGAATATTTTAAGGGAGTTGAAACGGAAAAATACGAAAGGCACCCAGCTATTTTTCACAGATTGGCAACTCTAAACTCTAAGATTCCTTATTAAACAAAATGTAATGTGTGCAGAATTCAAACTGGGCAATTTCCACATGTTCAAATGCCTCGGGTTTGTGATTTCAGTCAGGTTTGCTCCTTTGCGTTCTGCTGCTCTGGCTCTGCCTACCTGTGTCAGAGAGCAATCTGCCCACGAGGTGTTTGCCAAGGGTTGCCCAGAGATCTATCTGGAAATGGCAAAGATGTTATGAATTCCTTGCACAGAAAGACATTGGAGTGAGAAAATACAGTGCACTGCCTATTTCTACCTTCAGAGGCAAAAGTCCAGCAGCTGCCCAAGGCTTTCCAGGCAAGTGCCATCACAGCAGGACCCCCCATGTTCTCTGTATCACCAAGAAAGTTCTTTGGAAGGTAGGAGGAATCATCCTCCATGGCCAAATCCCCAGAAGACATAGCTAGAGCTGCTTCTGATGGAGCTGCTGGAGTCTCTGTGCCAGGTTTTCTCAAGCTGTCTCTCAGGTGAAGGGCAGCCTCAGCCCCTGGGTCAAAAGCTTACATCTCAGAGTTGGGCCATGGTCTACCACTGTGGCTGCTCTGACTGCTCCCTCCTGGCTGCTTGAGGGGAGCCCAGGGAATTCTGTGGCTCTGGCAATAAGAAAGCTGCTGATCAGCTTCTTGTTCTGTGTGGTTGAGCTGCTACACTGAGTGGTCATGAGAATAGAATGTGATGAGGAAAAGAGAGCAACAGGAGCTTGGTGTCCATTTGTCCTTTTCCTGAACAGGGTGGCTATGCCAGGTGTGGGCACCTGTAGTCTCCCTACAGAGCACTTTCCTTGTGTACTGCTTGCTGCCTGCCCCTCCAGCTGCCAGCCCGGTGAGGGCCTGCTCGCCTCTCACAAGCTCAGATGCTGTGCACGGCACGTGTACAGGTTTTTGCATTTTTTGTGTAGAAATTCAGTAATTTTTTTCACTCATTCCCTCATTTCCTCATGTCTTTTCTACTATTCGTAACACAATAAATTCTTTTTCTTCTGGTTCTATATGTGTGTTTTACCACTGTGTTTCTTGTTTTACAGTTTCTCCTGTAACTAAATATTGTTATTTACAAATTTTTTATGTGTTCAGTCAATGTGAGAGATCATTTATTGAGCCCTTTCCCTCTCCTGTCACTGGGCACTCTTACACACCCAGTGGTCACAGTATGTGATCACACTGGCAAGCCAAGCCTCCTGCTTGAGGGCCGGGAGGGCAAGCAGTGAGCACATCACCACTGTATGAGGCTTGTTCCCAAGCTTTTGTTGTGTTACACTGAAAACAAGAGTCTGGCGGAAAATGAAGGAAATACATAATTCCTGGGAAACAGGGATAATGAAAATGGATCTTGGACATTGGTTGGACATCCAAATTATGAACAGTTTGGTTACCTTGGGACATTTTGTTGCGTGATTTTTAGTTGTGTTTGCTGATGTGAATGATCAGAATGGGGATAGAAGATGAGGTGAATAAAAGAGGGTGTATATGTATATATAAAGCAGCCCCAGATGCTTAAAATGGGACCGAGGAGCCAGTGAGGCTGGTGCTCGTGGCATAGTGCTAACAGCCTTTTTACTGACCAGAGTTCTGCAGGGTAGATGTGAAGGGCTTTCATAAACTTTCTTGGCCTTCTCTTACAGTTGGGTTTTGTGGTCGGGTCATCCTGACCCCACCTCAGATTTTGAGAATACCTTTGGTTTGGATTTGATGAGCCTGTTGCTTGACTGACCCACTTGGTGGCATCTAATAACCAACCATCTTGCTCGTCAATGAAAAAATAAAGACTATTTCTGATTCATCAAAGAAAGATCCAATGTACAAGTATTCTCACAGCTACTACAGAAGTTGGCACAGTCAAATTATTTTTATATTTTATACTTGTTGCAAAACACCTTTTAAAACAGCCATTATTTTATACATTCACCAATAGCATGTGGCAAGCCAAGCACCTGCTCAGTTAGTAATACTCAGAAGAACTCCAAACTGAACACATTTGTATAACTTTGTAGCTCTTCCTTAGTCCTCCTGAACACAATTACTTTGCCTCAGCTACTGTAAGGCCTGTACAAATGCCTTATCTCTCCTGCCTGCGTGGTGTCTGTTCATGAACTAGTTTAGGTGGCAATGGGACAGGAAGCTGAGTAGGATGAAGCTCTTACCTCTCTTTTTACCTCCTCCTTGACAGAGTGCCGTGACCTGCTTATTGTGGCCAGCAGAGAATGTCATTGTCTTTGGTCTTGCTGAAGGAAAGGTAGAAAAACTTGTTATTTGCCTGACTTTCTTTGCCTTCCTGGGTCTTCCAGGGTCTACAGGTGGCTGGGATGTGGGGTAAGAGCCATCACTGGGTGCCACAGTAATAGCAACATGGACTTGAATTTTCTGATTCCCAGTTAGTCCCTGGAGATTCTAGTGGATCATTTGGATCTTTCCTCAAGCCTTCCTAGAGATGTGGAAATGTCACTCCAGCTTTTCCACCTCTACAACCTACTGGAAGGCAATGAACTTCCTGCGATTTCTTTCATTGGTCATGGACTGGGAAGCCTCTGGGAATGTTACTTACACGGGGGGAGATCCATATTCTACAGACAAAAGCAGCGTTGATCAGATTTTCTTTCTCAGGTCCGTTTAGCAAATACAAAGAACAACAAGTCTTCCACCATTTATGGGACAGATTCCTATGTGGTCTCGCTAACTTCCAAGTGAGTATAGCATTGCCTTGGCCTGCCCTGCTTTGGCTCATTCTCGCACCAGCTGCTGCCCCGGCATAACTGGGGCCATTGTGGGAGGTTGCCCATGTCCCTTTGCTGTCAGTTACTTGTCAAGATTATAACATACTATTCTCCCCAGAAGGAATTCCTTCCTAAAATCTGGTACCCAGCTGTGCCACACGGGCTGTCTGGTTGTTCCTCAAACACAGCTGAGGATAAAAATCCCCATGAGCTTACTTATATACATAGATATATTTGAATCTGTGACTTTATAAGGATTACATTTGTCAGCTTCATCTAGCTAATTACTATAATTAATCAAGTTTAAGGGCTAAAAAAGGTAAGAACATTCTGCCAGATAAAACTCTTGACAAGGCTCTAATTAGGAAAATAACCATAAAAGTGCAATTTAAAATTATGCTAATTAATAAGATTTCATTTTAACTACTTTAGTATTCTTTACCTAAAAAAAATTAAAATGTGTCATGGTCCTAGAAGTGGGATTTTCATTAAATGCTGTAATTCTGGTGACATACATGGTTGCTTGATTGTTACAATGTCCATAGAGTTTGTATTCTGTTCTTGAATCTTCATCATTAAAAAGTGTTTTTCTGGGTACATGATCTTCAGCCTGTTTCTTCTTCCTTGCTCTCTTCTCCCTGCTTGTGTCTAGAAGTAAAAGACACCAATGCTATAAAAAATGGACTTAGGCCTGGAGTTTTTGCCCAGATATTTTTTGTCTACATTGTGTTTCTTTTAGGGATTCCCGGTGTTGTAATACTCAGCCTCTCTTCTGAAACAGTTCCAGTGCAAGGGCTGATTGATACACCTTGCTGTAAGCACTTCTGAGCAGAGTTATTATTCCACTGAAGCTCACTTAGGTTCTCTGGGTTTTAGTAATACAGAAAGTTGTTTATTTTGATTTTACATGATGAAGATACTTAACTGGCTGCTCTTCACTCTCTCTACTTTTGTCTGCTTTATTTTTACAGACACTGGCACAGGTACTTGTTATTATTCTTGTCTTTAGGGAAGGTTCCTTTGAACATTAATGATGACTCTGGGAATGGCTGCTCTGGGCAGAGATATGAATATAAAAGTGCTAGTCTTACTGCAATGTTGTATCGTCCTGTCTGTTTTTCTGCAGTGTGTCAGGGAGAGGAATCCTGTCTGGCCACGCAGATGGAACCATAGTGCGCTTCTTCTTTGATGATGAGGGCTCAGGTGAATCACAGGTATCAAAGATCGTTCATCAGTGAGCAAAATTCCTGTTTGCACAGCCTGTTTCCCAGCTCAAAAGCTCTGGAAAGGGATCAGGCTGTGGAAGGAGTACAAATCTGGAGAGGAGCTGCAGGCTGTGCTTGCTAGTGAAGGTTTTGGGAAGCATTGATGAAGGCAGAACAGTAACTAGATGCTTTGGAATACATTGAGGGCAGTGGTAAGGGGGGAATTCATGTTTTTGTGTATGAAGCATAAGGCTGTTCAGGTGTCTGGAAAGATCTGGTGTTCCAAGTGCCCAGGAGAATGATGCTTAAAGAGATAGGGTTCCATGGAATGGCTGTTGTCATCTCTGCACTAAGCAGTGTGTAGTTACCACAGTTAATGCTGAATCTCAGGCTGACATTTTGTCCTTGGACACCCAGCATTTCTCCTGAGCCTCCTGCTCCTCTGTCAGGAGTCTCTCTGTGCCTTAGGCTGTGGTGAAGGGGATGCTGTTCTCAGATCTTTTCTCTCCGGCTGAAGCATTTTGAGCATGGCTGCTCTGCTGTGATATCCTGAAGGCCCATCTGTACTCTGCTGTGTTGGGAGTTCAGTCCCAGTCTGGTTAATGGTATCAGTCTTCTTACTGGCATCAGGAATCTTCTCTCACAGTTAAATGAATGTAATAGTTGATACAGCTCTCCGTTCTGGTTTCTGTCTTCCTACAGACTGGGCAGGCAGACAAAGCTCTCCCCCTGAACTGGGCTTTACAGAAGGTCCCATACTGATCCCACTGGGATAGCTGAGTACAGGGTCTGGCTGGGGACTGGGGCTGTTCACGTGCTCAGGGTGTTCTTGTCTGTTGTAGGGTAAGTTGGCAGTGCATCCCTGTGCTCCTTATGCCCTCGCCTGGGCTTCCAACAGCATTGTGGCTGCAGGCTGTGACAAGAAGATTGTCGCATATGGGAAGGAAGGCAATGTGATTCAGACCTTTGACTACAGCCGGGACTCATTGGAGAAGGAATTCACCACAGCGACCACCAGTCCTGGTGGCCAGTCCATTGTCATTGGCAGCTATGACAGGTACCATGTGCCTGATGGAGAAGTCTCCTCCCTATAGTCATTCCTCCATCAGCCATACAGTTTTTCATGTCTCTCCTATCCGCGCTCTCTCACAGATTACGAGTTCTGAACTGGAGCCCACGCCGCAGTGCCTGGGAGGAAGGCAAGCCCAAAGAAATAGCTCACCTATACACCATCACAGCTTTGGCATGGAAGAGGGATGGCTCACGGATCTGTGTGGTTTGTATCATCAGTCGGGAGCCCTGAGCCCTGAAGTCCCACATCAGGGTCAACTTTATGCATGTTTGTGCATGGGAACAAAGTCGTGTGGTACAGGGAGGGCTTTGAGCATGGTCATACTGATGTGATCACGCCATCAGCCTGGGTGCAGTGCAGATGCTGAGGCTGAGACCTTATGCTGGGGAACTGCTGCAGTCAGGTGTGCAGTGTGAAGCTGTAAAACCTTGTGGCTGTTGGTGTGATGGCTTGCTCATTGCAGCAGCCCTCCTCTTTTCTCAGAAGCATGATGAGGTCAGCATAGCTTCTCCAGAGTAGTCTCAGGAGCATTCTTTCCTCTTCCGTGAGAAGCAATATACAAACTGACCTGCTAATTACACTCTGTGTTTCTGTACTGTGTTTCCAGTTCAGCATTCTCTTTTGTCTGCTTTCAGCTGTCAAGCCTTGATCTGCCTTCCTCTAAAGTCAGATAATTCTTTAAAGATCTTTAAGTTAATCTTTCTCCATATTTTTCTGTAGTAAGTTGAATAACTCAAAACACTTACATTGTTTAGGAAAGATGCTATTTACAACTTTTCTTTAACAATTTTTGCATATTTTTGTGTTCAACGATCAAGAATCCTTGAAATATTTTCAGACCAAAAATTATTGAACATGTGAACAAATATTTGCAGAGAAGGGGAAGGGGCTAATGGATAGGAGATTAGTGAAAGGAATGGGGATGTTATAAAGAAAGAGATAAAGCTGAAAGGATTCTGTTGGAAGGGAGGAGAGATTGGGAGGCTGAGAGGGAGAAATGGGAAACAGAAGAATGAAGGGAAAGATGAGGATCAAGGCGGTTTTTAACCCCCCCTCCTTCTGTCCCAGATTCATGCCAGTGTTTGGTAATCTCCACTTTTCTGAGAATGGCTCACTCTTTCTGTTGCCTCAAGAAAGTCAAAATAGGGCTGGTTCTCCTACATCTCAGTGCTTGAACCTTGTTTCCCAGAGCAGCTAGGACCAGTGTGTTTGTGCCTGACCTCTGATCCTCTTCATGTAAGCAGAGTCTGGAATATCTCTTCTTAACAGAGTTCACTGGCCACATGATGTGTTTTTGTCTCCAGGGTACGCTGTGTGGAGGAGTTGAACAGTTTGACTGCTGCCTGCGCAGAACCATTTACAAAAATAAATTTGAAATTACATATGTGGGACCAAGCCAGGTGAGAAAATATCTGTTTAGGTTTGAAATTCCTGATGGAAACAGGGTGTTTGCCAGAACTAGACATGTTTGGGGTTCTGCACCTACGGTTAGTTCATACCAACTTTTCAAGAAAGGCATACAGGATATACCAGGGACAGAGCTATGGTTGGGTGGGAATTGGCTAGGATAAAAGACCATGGAGTTAATTTTCTACCTTATGAATTTGTGTGAGGTACCTCCATGCCAAGTGCAGACTCCTGAAGTGGTTTAATTTCAGCCAAATTTACCTTGTTCAAAATGAGGCAAAAAGGGTGAGCTGGCAGCCTGGGCACCCCTCTACAGTCAGGGGAGAGACTACAGGACTCTTCAAAGAGGGCTGATCCTTGGGGGCCAGAGTGGGCCTCCAGTTGGGCTAGTAACTTTTAAGTGGCAAAAGTAAGAATCCCGAATGTCTACTACAGCTGTCATCCCATGCAAAAGGAATGGTAAGGTTTCTTAAAAAAGCAGAATGAAATGATGTGAGGGGATGCCTAAATATCCTAGTATCATCTGTTGCCTAATCTTCTGTGGGGCAAGAAGGCTGTGCTCTTCCTCTGTGCATGGCCTTATATTGCTTTTTCTCACTTTCTCTAGGTCATTGTGAAGAACCTCTCAACAGGAACTCGAGTTGTGTTGAAATCCCAGTATGGTTACGAGATTGATGAGGTGAAGATCTTAGGGAAGGACAGGTACCTGGTGGCCCATACCTCAGACACGTTACTGCTGGGTGACATCACCTCCAACAAGCTCAGTGAGGTACTGGAAAATCAGTGGCATTTCTGGAGTGTCAAATGCTTAACCTCGTAACTCAGAGCATATGATTTATGCGTGGGAACAATACCTCTATTTTCGAAGGATCATAGGATAATTCAGGTTGGAAGGGGCCTTGGGAGGGCTCTTTTCAAGCTTACTGCCGCAAGGAAGGTCAATATTAAATTCAGATGTTGTTTCTCAGATCCCACAGTTTCTCTAGTCCCCTGTTGCAATGCTTTGCTGTCCTCATGGAGGAAAGCCTTTTTCCTAAGTCTTGTTGGTATTTCAACTGCTGTCTTATGACCACTTCTTATCCTTTCACTCTTCATCTGCCAAAAAAAGCCTGGCATCACCATATTAGAGGTTTCTTAAGCCTTGCCTCCTCCAGACTGAAGAAGCCAAATTCCTCAGTCTTTCTTCACAGTGTAAGTGCTTCACCCCCAACCATCTTGATGACAGGCTGCTGAACTTGCTCCAGTTTATCAGTCTTTCTTGCACTTGGGGGTCCACATCTGGATGTTTTACATATATACATTCCAGACGTGAATGCACAAATCTTTGTGTGTTTAAAAGAAATGAAACAAAAAAAAGATCAGAAAACCATCCATGCCTGCATCCCACATCTTATGCCAGTGCCATTTCTGGTAGCAGACAATTTACACAAAATTGTCCATCCCCTGACCGTCTCAGGGCACTGAGTGCTGAGCCCATGTGCTGAGCCTGGAAATGCGGGCAATAGGCTAATGTCTGATAAAAGCATTAAATAGGCTTCAAGGACATACTTGCTTTGTTCACAGAGGTATCACATACTTTTAATCAGACTAATGGTAAGCTAATCAATCTCTCTTGGAGCAGGGGCTCTCACTGGAGATTTAAGCTGAAGAATGCTGATACTTGGTAATATAACTGAGAATCTGGCCCGACTGAAGCTCCCAGGTTTCTCTGTATCTTAATGCATGGAGTTTTTCTTTCAATTGCAGAGCTGTACTCACTTCTCAGAAGGAACAGGGCTGTGAGGTGTCCATTTGTTATCTTGTTGTCTCACTGGAGTTTTGTTGAAGCAGTAACTTGGAGTTCATACTCCAGGAGGGAAGAGGACTGCTGTAGCCTTGGCTGTCAGTTTTCTGCTTCTCTGGCCACTTGTCTGTTGTTATCACAGCAGCTATTTTATTATCCAGTGCTCTACTCAAATTTCCAATCAGTTGTTCCCCCACTGGCACTGTGCTGATCAGGCATTGCTAGCATGACCCTAAAAAAAAAGAAAAAGGTTTCAGCTACATGTGGTGTGGAGATTCTGCTCCCACCAGTGGTAGCAGTGATTCTGTGGCTATGATTAACAGAGGCAAATGAGCTCTTTGGGTACTTTTTGTAATAAAGCTGGTCTGGGGAAGGTGGAGCAGTGCCTGTGAAGGAACATGGTAGAGGGAGTACCTTGGTCACGTAAAAGCCTCTTATTCAGAAGGCAGTAATATACTGTACAAAGAGAAGTAGTGTCTGAAGCTGAGTCTAAAGAAAGGAGAGGAATGTGTGGAATTTGCAAGCTGGGAATGACTGAAAAATAGTGTTGGCAGCTAAAATGATGGACCACAATCCCTTGTGTGGTGTAACTATTGCTGTCCGTTGTGGGAGCCGAAAGCTGGGCATTGGATCCCAGCACCTGCAGACTGGTCCTGGTGGAGCTGTCAGCCTCACCCCGTGCCGTTGCTTTGCAGGTGGCCTGGCAAGGATCTGGGGGGAATGAGAAGTTCTTCTTCAACAATGAGAATGTAAGTAGAATGGGACAGAATTCTCCCCATGAATGGTGTGTAAAGATGTGTTTACACCAGCAGGAAAAGTGTCACCGGCATTTCTGGAAAACCCTGTTTCTCAGCAGTTTTCTGAACTTAGCCTCTTCATGCAGATCCCAATCTGCTTCCTCCCTGTCCTTGCATTTTCTACATGCCAGGTACAAAACAAACTCAGCGTGTGGAGTGACAAGTTATATAAGTCATAACCCTGAAGGAGAGAGAAGCAATAAAAGAGCAACTGCCAGAGCGGGTATTAGAGGTACAGGATACAGTTGTCATGGGGACAGCTTGACTCCTGCAGGACTGATAGGCCCACAGCTAAATTCCCCAATCTTGGGGAAAAGCTGTCAGTCACAGCAAGAAGCCAAGGACAGCTCCTTAGTCATCTCAGAGTGTTTGAATTTAGATTTGTTTGCAGCAGAGTTCTTTTCTTCACCCCTCACTGGGAGGTGTGGGGGTTTATGTGGCTTTTTTCTAAGAGTATATTCCCCTCTTACCATCAGGTCTGCATGATTTTTAATGCTGGAGAGCTGACACTGGTGGAATATGGAAGCAATGACATTTTGGGGTCTGTCCGCACAGAGTTTGTGAACCCTCATCTGGTCAGGTAATGGTTACATCTGCCTCTGTAGCCAACACAGGCATTTAGTGCCTGAGTGAGCTCAGGCATATAACCTTGAAAGTGTCACTTTCGGTAGAATGCAGCCCCCAGACACTGGGGCCTGAGTAACCCACTTCCTATAGTGACCAGTGATGGGTTTAGTGGCTAGGTTATTGGCTATCAAGTTTTAGAAGCACAAGAGCCTCTTTTCCTCTGATCCATGCTTAGTGCAGACTGCCATGGCTGTTGCTGAAGAGGGACCTCCTGTGCATGTTCTCAGGCAACTCTGCATACAGCTAGTCCTGGTACAGCATCATTAGGGACTCAGTTAACAGCAGGACCTCCTCAGTCCCTCTAAAATTCGATACCCCTTGTTCGGCTTTGGGAGAAGGGAGGATCATGGGCTGCTCAGAGCAATGTAACTAATGTGTTATTGGGGACCCCTATTCCAGAAGGGTAGCTTCTGGGGGAAAGCCATGGATCAGAAAGGTTTGTTCTCACTTGTGGCAGCTATAGGTACTGGGCAGGTGTCACAGGTCAGAGAACTGCCAGACACTCCATGTGCTCAAGCAAACTGCAGGGAAGTCAGAGAGGGAACTATGTGATTCAAATGTGATTTTTTAGAGTAGTGAAGGTAACGGTCCTTCCCTTCAAATCACAGTGTCCGTATCAATGAGAGACAGCAGCGAGGCGTGGATGAGAACAAGAGACTGGCTTACCTAATAGACATCAAGACTATAGCAACAGGTGACTGTAACCCTTCCACCTCTCCCCTGTATTTTGATAGCCTTCCTGATCCCTTTTCATTTTCTGCACGAGGCAGTACATCCCTGAAAGTCCTCTGTGCATTCTCTCTACCAAGCAGCAGATTCCTGAAGTTCCCCTTCGTATTCCCTCTCCCTAGCAGCAGTCCACCGGAGACCAGGCTGTCCTGCTTCCAGCAGGATGCTGCCTGGTATGGACACAGCCGTGGGTGTCTGTGACTGTCCTGGGCCCAGACTCTGTGTTGCCTGCACTGCCCATGAGCTGTGCATGCTCACAGACAGTGGGAGGGAGTTGCTGCTGTTGGGAAGGCGTCAAGATAAAATGTCCCTACTGTCTGGTTTTCATGTCACAGTGTCTTTGCTGGGGGTCTTGCCCTAATTAGGTCCCAGGCACCTGATTCCCCTGGCACAGCTTTGAACATGTAGCACTTCAAGGTATATCAGGTACTTTATAGTGTAAGTACCTGATGTACCTCAAAGTGCTCAACATTCAAAGCTTTCTTTTCCTTTCTTTCCTTCCCAAGTGGACCTTGTTGGTGGCTACAGTGCTGGCACGATCAGTCATGACAGCAAGATCGATTGGCTGGAGCTGAATGAAACAGGCCACAAACTGCTCTTCAGGGACAAGAAGATGAGGGTGAGGCAGGCCCCTCAGGCCATGTGGCAGGATGGCATGTCTGGGGAGAGGTAGAGACAGACATGCCTGAATGGAGGGAGGGAGGGAGGTGAGAAACACATACGAAGTTCTCCTGATTTTTTTGCTTACTACTTTGCTTACTCCTTTGAGAAAGATTGACTATGTCCAGATTGCATGAGCTGGCAGTGTTGCATTCTTGAGTCATAGCTAATGCTGAACTTAGTTACTAGACATCTTGCTTCATCTCATCACACCAGAAATTGAAAGTCATAAATTCTTCTGCTGTACATATGTCTATGGTATTCAAAAAGTCATGTCAGTCAGGTGAGGCCCCAGGTGACTGGAAAAAGGGAAACATTGTACCCATCTTTAAAAAGAAAGGGAAGGAGGACCCTGCGAGCTGCTGCCCTGGTAGCCTCACCTCTGAGCCTTGGAAGATCATGGAACAGCTCCCTGTAGAAGCAGTGCTAAGGCACATGGGGAGCAGGGAGGTGATTCAGGACAGCCAGGGGAGGTAGTTGAGGACAGCCAGCATGGCTTCACCAACAGCAAGTCCTGCCTGACCAACCCAATGGCCTTCTCTGATGGAGAGACTCCATCAGGGGACAAGGGAAGGGCTATGGATGTCATTTATCTAGACTAGTGTAAAGCCTTTCACACAGTCCCCCACAACATCCTTCTCTCTAAACTGGAGAGAGATGGATTTGATGGGTGGACTGTTTGGTAGATAAGGAATGGGGTGAAGAAGAAAGTGGTCAAAAGCTCAGACTTCTGGTGGACATCAGTGTCAAGTAGTGCCCCTCAGGCTCTGTATTGGGACCAGTGTTACTTAATATCTTCTTTAATGATACAGACAAAGGGATCAAGTACAGCCTCAGCAAGTTTGCAGATGACGCCAAGCTGAGGGTTGAATGGCACACCTGAAGGCCATCCAGAGGAACCTGAACAAGCTCCAGAACTGTGCCCATGGGAATCTCATGAGATGTAACAAAGCCAAGCATAAGATGTGTGCTGGACCAGTCCTACAGTGAGGGCAGCAGGGGAGGGTGGATTCTGCCCCTCTGTCTTGTTCGGGTGAGACCCCATCTGCAGTGCTGCCTGCAGCTGTAGGGTCCCAGCACAGGACAGACATGGACCTGCTGAAGCAAGTCCAGAGGAGGCCACAGAGAGATCAGAGGCCTGGAACACCTCTTCTGTGAGGAAAGGCTGAAAGAATTGGGATTGTTCATCCTGGAGAAGACTCCATGGAGACCTTAGAGCCCTTTCCAGTGCCTAAAGGGCCTCCAAAAGCACTGGAGTGGGACTTTGGACAAGAGCCTGGAGGGGCAGGACAAGGGGCGATCACTTCCCACTGCCAGAGGGCAGGGTTAGATGGGATGTTGGGAAGAAATTGGTCCCTGTGAGGGTGGTGAGGCCCTGGCCCAGGTTGCCCAGAGCAGCTGTGGCTACCCCATCCCTGAAAGCATTCAAGGCCAGGTTGGACAGGACTTTGGCAACCTGGTGTAGAGAAGGTGTCCCTACCCATGAGAGGGGGTTGGAACAAGATGATTTTTAAGGTTCCTTCCAACCCAAACTATTCTGGGTTTCTATGATTTCTCTAACCATTTTGGTACAGACTGAAACAGGGACTTTCTTGTTCTCTTTTGATAGGTGTGTCATAAGACTAGCACAGTTCTCTCTTCTTTTTCTCATCTTTTCTAGGTGAAGACAAGGAACAGAGACAGTCTGGGACTTTTTAGTCACAAGACATCATATATATAACAAGATTATGCCAGGTGTCCGGTTACACCTTCCAAACTGTTATATTTGTTTCTGAGCAGTGTGTTCTACAAACAACTGACCTCTCACCTTATTGGCAGCAGTCCTTGCAATATGACTGTGCCTGGGATGGACAGTTCAGCCCAAAATTGCAGAGGAAGACCCTTCTTGGTCCCTTAGTTTGTTTCCATGATGCACTTTAGAGCCTATTTTCCTGTTCCAGCTCTGGAGCTGAGAAGGAACGGAAGTAGCACAAGGCATATTCTGGTTTATATATGTCTGTGCCAAGCTGTAAGGGACGCAGGATCTGAGCATGCTGCTTAAAATGCTGCAAGAGTTTAAAAAGGCCTTAATTCCTGGATAGAAATGTGTAAATAAGTATGAGATTTTAGAACGTGTGTCTTGAAAGAAGTCTGTTTCCTGATGGGTAATGTCTGTTTACAAGATGCCTGCTCAGATGTTCCTGCAATGTTTGTGTGAGCTGGCAGCTGAGCCACAAGTCCAGCTGAGCCTGTTCTCTCTTCCCTCCAGCTGCAGCTCTATGACATTGAAAGCAGCACCAAGACAACCATTCTGAACTATTGCTCCTACGTTCAGTGGGTCCCAGGCAGTGATGTGGTGGTTGCTCAGAACAGGAACAGTCTCTGCATTTGGTACAACATCGATGCTCCAGAGCGAGTCACCATGTTTCCTTTGAAGGTAAAACTCCAGAGACTTTGATTGCCTCCTGCATCTTCTTTTACTTCTTCCTCACGTGTGTGGGAGTAGTAAAGGTGGTATGGTAGAAGGGAGATAGAAGGGGGCTGTTAGTTTCTCATGGACAAAATATGAGCTCATTTGCCAACTTTGTGGCAGACATTCCTAGCAGAAGATGGAGCAAGGAGCTGCTTCATGGCCCAGTCTGCTCAGTGAGAGCTCATTCAGAAGAACCATGCCTGGCAGCGCTGTCACGGTGCTGCCTTCACATCCCTGCAACCCCACATACTTCAGGTGAATGAGGGAGTATTGACAGCTGGTACTCTTTCTAGGGGGATATCGTGGACTTGGAAAGGAATGATGGAAAGACTGAAGTGATAGTATCTGAAGGGGTGAACACTGTGTCCTACACCCTGGATGAAGGCCTCATAGAGTTTGGAACTGCTGTTGATGATGGAGATTATCACAGGTAAGTGCTGGATACACCAATGGGGATGGCAGGTAGCTCACATCATATGCCAGACACCTGGGAATCCATGATCCATGAGTGGCAGCAGCGCAGCTTTCCATACAGAATTGAACTTCAGACTCTCAGCGTGATGTTGGTGCCACATCTGACTGTAATGAACATCAGAGTCCTTCAGGAGAGAATATTCAGCTTTTGCCTCCTCACGGCTTTGTGGTTTCAAACTCAGGGAGAGACTGGCCAATCTGGTCCTGTAGACACCGAAAGGGTTTTGCTGAAGGCAGTTGTCAGTTGATTGCAGTGAATAAGAGTGTCTCCAGAGCAGCCAGATGTGAAGTGGTGCTTGGGTGCTTTTACTGCTGCCCTTCCAAGCATGGTGGCAGTGTTATGGAAACATCCAGGAGCTGTGCAGAGTAAAAACTGACTGCCTGAAGTGGTCATGGCAGCCACCTGGGTACTGGTGATACTGTTACAGGGCTTTTAAAAGTGACCAGGGGGGAAAACTTCATGTGTTCATAGCACTGTTGACTCTTTAGAGACTTCTTCAGCAGAGACTTGTATCAGACACAACACTTTATACTTGTCCCACACTGCTACAGCCTTCTGCTGATCATCTCTAAGTACCTTAGCCCAGGTAGGAATAATGTAGATCTCTGAATTTTACCCTGCTCTTTCAAGCCCTGTGTTGCACTGTCCTCTTCAGAACTGGGCACATCCATCTGGCTTTGTCTTCAGTGCAGCTCTGTTAGGAAGTTCCTGTCTTAGAGTCTGTGATTTTCCTCAGAGAGCTCTTCTGTTACTGAAGGTCTGCAAATCTCTCTGTCTCAAGGGCTACTGCATTTTTGGAGACTCTGGAAATGTCCACAGAGACTGAAGCCATGTGGAAGACTCTCAGCAGACTGGCTTTGAAAGCGAGACAGCTGCACATTGCAGAGAGGTGCATCACAGCTTCAAGATGCTCTTTTTGCTGAATTCCAGAAACCAGGCTCCAGCTAAAGATGTCGCTCTATGTATAGTCTGGAAGATTCACTGCTTTGGAGACTTAAGTGTTCTCTATGCCAGGCAATGACTTTGCCTTTTCATCTCAGCCGGTAATGCCAGAACCAGGGGTGGGAAGACATCTCTCTGTAGCATAAATTTCTGTTGATGGTATTCCAAAGCTGTGTGTAGCAAGGACTCAGAGAACTGACAGACATGAACAAGCTGGAGGCATCACTGAAGCCTGGGGAGGTGAAACATGAGCCTTGGTCATGTTCATGGATTCTCCCATGGAGCAGGGCTAGAGGGCATATCTGAACACAGGTCTTGGCAAAATCCTTCTCTTGAAGTAGGGCTACCCCACCTCTCAAATTGTTGAGCTGGGCCTGCTGCCCAGGTTCTGAATTTCTTTTTTGGACCAAAAATGGGCAACAAAACCCAGTTATTGACTAACTTCTTTTGCATTTTCCAGGTGCTTTGCAGCTCTGGGAAACATGGCAAAGGCTCGATTTCTGCATGAAACCAATGTCATTGCTGACCAGGCAGCTCAGGAGCACGTAAGTCAAACTTTTCCTGCTCTGCAGGGCAGCAGTTTTCCTGTAAACACTTGCATGCCCATTATCTTCTGTGTCCATGCTCACCAGTGTCATGCTACAGACCAGTACCTTGTCATGTAGAAACTGCTGACATTATCTTCCATCCATGCCTGCCAGCTCCCTCGCAAGGCTGGCCGTTTTATACTGCTCCTGGCTTGTCAGTTCTATGGTACTCAACTGTCTTTCATTTCTTTAATGACCCAGTCTCCACCTGCAGTCTGCTCCGCATTCCACTCTAGAGCCTGTTCTTTCCCTCGGCAAACTGAGCTTGTTGCTGTTGTCTGCAGGGTGGGGATGGCACAGACCATTACCTGGTGCGGGCCCGCTTAGCCATGCTAGACAAGAACTACAAGTTGGCAGAGATGATCTTCCTGGAACAAGTGAGTAAAGGAACAAGGAGTGGAAAAGGTTCTGTTTATTTCTGAGCAGGGAGGTTTGTGCGCTACGCTCTAAGAGGAAAGGAAGATGTTGCTTGTTCCTAGGAGAAGAATTTTTGCCGTGAAGTAGAAGGAGGTATTCCTTGTTCTGAGGTGTAGGATTATCCTGAGATGCATGAAGAGAGTGAGGGAGGATGTATATCCATGTAAAGGAGACAGTACACTTTTTCGAGTGTTTTCTGCACATCTAACCCTGCCCACTCTGAGAGCTCTGTGGCAATGTGTTGGCTCCTAATCTGGAGCCTTCAGGTTAATGCTTTGCTTTCTGACACAGAACGCCACAGAGGAGGCCATGGACATGTACCAGGAGCTGCACATGTGGGATGAATGCATTGTGGTGGCCAAGGCCAAGGTACAGAATATGCCTGCACTGGGCTGTGGGCTGGTCTTGTTTGGTACATCTTCTGGCTGGGAGTCCATTCCAGGTCCATGTTCTTTTCACCTGCCCTACCTTTCTTCTGCTTAGAAGGGCTCCACGTGGAAGGGAACGTTGCACTGGTGTAAGTACAGACTGAGATGAATAGGGAAAAAAGCTACTGAAATGGGTTTAGGAGTCTTGGTGGCTTCAAAAAGAATGGGTAGTGCCATGGTACACAGGGCTGGCATTGTGGTTTCTGATAACTGGACAACAAGAGGCCTGGTGCTATGACCAGGTGTTCAGAGCCTGCAGGATGAGCTGGACAGTATCTCATCCTACCCAGCTCAGCCAGTTCTTTGTTTCTCCACAGGGACACCCAATGCTGGAGAAGTTGCGTCGGGGTTATTACCAATGGCTGCTGGATACCAAGCAGGAAGAGAAGGCTGGGGAGGTCCAAGAGGGACAGGGTGACTACCTGGCAGCCATCAGCTTATATCTGCAGGCAGGACTGCCAGCTAAAGCAGCACGGCTGGCTATGAACAGAGATGAGCTGCTCACCAATGAGGATGTCATCGATAGGATCTCCACGGCACTGATCAGAGGGGAACTATATGAACAGGTGAATGGCCCTTCCCGTTGGGCTTTCTTCTTAGGGGCATCAGAACCCTTGCCCTGTCATCTGCACCTGGGAGACACAGGGAGACTGAACTGAAAGGTAGCAGAGGTAATTCTGTGTTGATAAGTTTGCAGTTAACATTTATGAGGAAATCCTCACTTGTGTCCATTGTACATGAGTGAGGTCTAGAATTACTGTTATTAATCAGGAAAAAGATCACATTTCATTGGAAACATGTCTCCAGAATATAGTGTCAGTAATAGTTAAGGAGGCACTTAGGAAGATGAGAATCAACAGGAACAGAATCATGAATCAAACTGAATACATGATATCGCTGTTGAAATGTCAGTGCTCCCTCACAGCAGAATAAAATATGGTGTAAAGATAGTCTAGGTGAAAAAGTTTAGGAAGCAAAACAAAGGAGTTAAAGACTATGTGTAGGGCTGTGAATATCATAAAGAAGGGATGTGATTATTCTCTTTGTCTAGTAATGCCAAAAATTGAGAAATTATTATTAGGTGACAGTTTTAAAACCATAAGGTGTTTTTCCCATAGCACATCATCATGTTAATGTAAGAAAGCAGTGCTGAGTCTGTCCACTGCTCAGTATCCTGGCCAACAGTGGCCTCTGGCAGGTGCTTAAGGAAGGAAAATAAAAAAACGGGCAGGCAAATATAGGGTGTATACTTCCCCTAGTGTGTTTTCATGGAGTCCAGGAGTTTGCAGCCTATAATGTACCTGAACAGTTCTACTCTTATGTTTAAGAGCTCTTCATAGATTTTACTTTCATGAGCTTGTTAAATTATTGCTTCAACCACGTGTAGTTTTTAAGTTAAAATTTTGGCTATGAGTTGTGCAGTTCAATTGTATGTTGTGTGAAAAAAACACAGTGCTTTTTGTTAGCCTGTTTTATGTCTCCTTTATAAATTACATTCCTCTAGTCTCAATTTGTCCTCAGCATTTTCTGGCCATTTAATTTTGACCCAAGAGAACTTTGTGCTTTTCCAAACCTGCCATCTTTTCTTAAGCCTTCAGTTGAAAGAATAACTGGATCTCCCAGCTACTAGATGTCGTTACCAAAAGTATAAATAGCCCAAAAGTGATTAGACAAATCATGGAAGTAGAGTCTGTCAAAAGTCATTAAATATGATGATGTGAGGGCATCATGACACAAACTCAGGCAGCTTCTACTGTGCTGGTTGTCAGAGATAGACAGTTAGAGGAAAGCTAGTGTATACTTGCTCTGTTATTACAGTCCTTCTCTAGATATGTGATCTTGCCACCATTCAAATACGGAAGGGGATGAGCCTTTGGTCTGCCGGGATAGCTGTGCTGGGATTGATCAGCAGAGAGGGCAATGGTGTCTGCACATGCTGTCTTTCCTAGAAGTCCTGTAATCCCCATGCTCTTGGTTAGTGGGGAGGGCAGAGCTGGTGCAGCAGTGTGTGTGGAACTGGTAGGGTACAATGATGTGGGGAGGTGGTGGCTCTGGAAACTGCAGCTGTTATTTGTCATTAGGCCGGAGACCTGTTCGAGAAGGTCGGGAACCCACGGAAGGCTCTGGAGTGCTATGGCAAGGGCAGTGCCTTCCTGAAAGGTACTGTGCTCAGTATGTTCTTCCCTTTCATCTCCAGCAGGAGCCTGGGTACTCTGTCCTGCTGGCAACATTGCCCTGGAGCCCAGAGATACCTGGATGCTCTGCAGCCTCCACCTATCGTATCATTCAGTGTGTGTATTTTCCCATAGTTGTAGTTGCACATGCAGTCCCAGGAGAGTGTCCTATTCCCAAACCTCGCTGGACCATGCTGATTGCACCAGCGTGGATTTGACCCAGCTCTCCAAGGGGTCTAGGTTGCTGGGTAACCCATTGGAGCTGGAGTGGCTTAGACAGTCCCTTAGACTATGCCCCTCCTGTGCCAAATCCAAGGCCCATGTTTGCTCCGCAGTTCTTCCTTGCTGGCTTCATCATGACAGCTCTTGTGTCCCCTACAGCCGTGGAGCTGGCTCGCCTGGCATTTCCTGCAGAAGTTGTGAAGTTGGAGGAGGCCTGGGGAGACCATCTGGTGCAGCAGAAACAGCTGGATGCTGCTATTAACCATTACATCGAAGCCAGGTGCGGGCAGGGGAGCGCTGTATAAGCAGCAGGATACCAGTAGGGTATGAAGTTGATACGTTTGCCTCTATCAGCATGAGGTTTGCCTGAGTGAACCCCCGCTACCCCACTTAGCAGTGCCCCAGTTGCTTGTGTGCACCAGCCATTGATGGATGCCTTCCCACACCTCTCCCAAGATCTTACAGCCCTGGTTGCTCTTCCCTGCTGTCTCAGTTCTTTCATCTTCCTTAGCACTGCCAGTTACTCAGCTCCTTCATGCTACTCTAACTGAGGAAGCTGAATCAAGCAGCAGAGTACTCTAGTCTCCCTGGCATAGTGCAGCTGGAGGAGATGGCTGCTGCCTGGCTCTAAAGACTGATGGGTTTTGTGCTAGGTGCTCAATTAAGGCCATTGAGGCAGCTTTGGGAGCCCGGCAGTGGAAGAAGGCTGTCTACATTTTGGACTTGCAGGACAAACAGACAGCAGCCAAATATTACCTCAAGATTGCCCAGCACTATGCAGCTTTACAGGAGTATCAGGTGAGGCCACAGACCCCAATCATCACTGCTCTGTGTGTCCCATGGATATATTAAGTGTGGTCTTCTCCTGGCAGGTTGCAGAGGAGCTATACATCAAAGGAGGCCAGACCAAGGATGCCATTAACATGTACACACAGGCCGGGCTCTGGGAACAGGCTCACAAGGTAGAGCCAGAAGCCAAAGCTTCTGGGAACCTCACCCCGCTTTGTGAGATGTGTCTTCCATTGGGAGGTGGTGGTGCCGTGTGCACCAATACCTGATCAACCAGTACTCTTCCCAAAGGATGCATGCAGGGCCATCCAGTAGTCAGCAAGAAAGCTGTTGCTAGTATTCATATCCTGACTGTGCCCTTCTCTTTCTCACAACCCCATGTGGGCACAAAGGGCCCTCTCCAAGAGCTGGTCCTGTGTACTTTGTGACAGTGACAAGTGCTACCCATTATTTGCAGAGCATATAGCATGGATACCTGTTTGTCAGATGGGAAGGAAATAGGTTTTCTTCTTCTCCTTCACTGCCATGTGTCAGGAAATTGCTGTTCATTGTCTTCCCTGTGCATTCCTTTTGGCAGCTGGCAGTCAGGTGTATGAGGCAGGAGGACGTGACTGCACTGTACATAACCCAGGCCCAGGAGATGGAGAGGCAGGGCAAGTACAAAGAAGCAGAGAGGTGAGTTTCTTCCAGTGCCAGCACCAGTCCAAGACTGAGCCCTGTAAAATTGGCTGTAGTGAGGAGGAGCCGTTTCCTGGGTTAGGAGTAGAATTTGGGACTGGGGTTTGGAATGGTCAGAGGAACTCTCTCCTCACACAGAGGTATTTCAGGATGCAGAGATTTCAGGCACTGGTCATGTCCTTGGCTGAGCCATTTGGGTGTGCTTGTGTTCCCAGGCTGTATATCACTGTGAATGAACCTGATTTGGCCATCACCATGTACAAGAAGTGTAAGATGTATGATGAGATGGTTTGCCTAGTAGCCAAGTACCACAAGGACTTACTCGGAGATACTCACCTGCACCTGGGCAAGGTGAGTGGATCGCATGGCAGGGGATCAGCTACACCGAGCATGGACAAGAGTGTTGTTACAAACGAGTGTTTGAGATCGCTTAAAAAATCACTGGCAAGGGTATGAACAAAAGTCAGATTTAATATTAAGCAACAAAGCACAACAAGTTCATTGGCAAGACTCACTCTACTACTTATAGGACAGCTAAGGCACAAGGGAAAACAAGTGACAGCAAAACCAAACAAAATGCAGGCAATCAAAACAGAAATGAGCTGAGAACTATCTAGGGGTTTGTGTGTGTGTGTGTGTGTGTATGTGTGTGTGTGTGTGTAGGTGCATGTGACAAAAGACAGTGCGGGCAAGGATAAAAAGGAACACGGCCTAAAAGCTTAACAATACTCAACAGTACTTTAACTTAACTTATACCTTAAGCCTAACAATGTAACATAGGAAAACACTTAACTTACACCTAACTGAACTTATAGCTTCACCTTAACAACCTAACAGAGGAATAACACTTAACAGGATTAAACCCAACTTGAAACTTCGAAGTTACACTTAGCAACTCAGCAGAACAACAATTAGTAGCACTTAGCTTATAACTTAATGTTTAACAACACAGCAAAAGAATAACACTTAGCAGCATTTACGGAAGTTTATTACTATAACTTAACATTACTTACAGGCCTAACTTACTTAGGTATCCAAGGTACTTAAACATCTAAGAAAGCAGTATTTCTCTCAGATTTGCTATAGCATATGCATGCACATGTTTATGCACCCAGACAGAAAGAGTCAGTGCCTACAAGGCACCTGTGAAAAACTCCCTACAAAAGTCAGTGAAATACTCACTTCAGATACTTTTGCATCTCCCAGTGGGTGAAGGATCAGGCCTTGAGGAGTGAGGATATTGGCACAGGACATGTTGTTTTTTGCTGATCCTCCAAGTATAACAAACCTGAGAGTTTGCTGGCTCTGAGAGGCATCCCCCTCAGAGGAAGATTCCTGGTCGCAGTCCACTGCAGTTCCAGGAGAGCTCAAAAGGTCTCATTTTAGACTGCTGTTTATAGGGTCACAAGAGAGTGGGCTTCATTCATGATGGTGTTTCATCCTGGCCACAGTTTGGGTCAGCACTTTCTTTGAAGGTGTGAGGACAGGAATGTTACACGATTCAGGCCAGAGGAATATTTTCCAAGGCTTTTCATAAGGAAACCAGAAGCTTGTTAGCAGTTCCTGGGAACAGACAGTGTTTCTGATAAGCTCGGGAAGAGCTGAGCCCAGGTGCTGTTTTCAAGGCCAAGGCCTAACAAGCATTTCTCAGATCACACTGCTGCCTAGAAAGGAGGAGGTGGGAATGCACCCACCACAAATGTGACTATCTCATTGCCTCTGACTGCAGGAACTGGAGGCAGAGGGGCGCTTGCAGGAGGCTGAGTACCACTACCTAGAAGCCAAAGACTGGAAGGCCACAGTGAACATGTACAGAGTGAATGACATGTGGGAAGAAGCATACAGGGTAATAATAATCATTCAGAGCTCCCCACCTGTGCAGCAATCAGGCTCTGGCTGTGGGATCCTGGTGGGAACCACTTTGTCTCTGCTCACTGCAAGATGGGAACACTTGGTGTGCACTACCCAGCCTCAACACTGCCCCAGCCCTGGAGGCCTATGGGCTTTCCACTCTGCAGCATTGCAGTCCAAAAGCAGGGGTTGACCCCTTACCTTTCTGCTGTGCTGCTTTCCTCCAGGCACTGCTCTGCCCCTGACCGCTGCGTCCTGTTGTACCTCAGAGGTGTTGCTCTGGCCACAGCCTCCAGCACTGTTCTTCTCAGTGTGGGTATGGAGTGCTGAGGTCACTTCTGCTGTCCAAACTGTGATGTGGACTGTGCTGAGGCAGCAGCTCTGCTCCGCCATATGTGCCTTTGTCTTACTCTCCCACTCACCAGTTCAGTGGTGATTACAGAAGGGTTCCTTGGGAGGGAATAGATGGTTTTGGTGGCCCCTCATGCTGGCAGGCAACACATGAGAGGGACTCAGTCTGCTGAAGGTGAAACAGATACACTGGGTTCTTCCTTTTCTTTGGACAGGTGGCCAAGGCACATGGGGGCGCAAACTCCCATAAGCATGTGGCCTTTCTGTGGGCGAAGAGCCTGGGTGGAGAGGCAGCTGTGAAACTCCTCAGCAAATTTGGACTTTTGGAAATGGCCATTGACCATGCAACAGACAGTGGGTATGCAGGTGCTTCTGCCTAGCACTCCCTTCTCTCTGCCTAACCTGAGGAAAAATGGGTGGGCCAAGATAACTGTGTGCACATGGTAACTGCAAGTCCAGAAAATTACATGTCTTCCTACCCCACCATACTTCACACAGGCATTCCACTTCCTTGACTCATCCCACTTCCCATCTTTGTGTCAGTCTCTCAAATGCCGAGTCCAAGCTGGGCAGGCAAATGCAATTTGTCCCTTAACTTCTGCAGGGGAAGCCTTGTGAGAGCCTCTGAGCATGAGAGGAGGTACTCCTCATGTCACCATAAGTAACTGCCTGCCACAAAAGCTTTGAGCCCGCTCTGTACATGGCCAGGTCTCTGGTTGTATTGCCATTAATTACTGCTCTTCCACGGGCTCCCACATCTCTTGGCTCCTGCCTTGAGCTCTAACAGCAGGTGTGAAGGAGCCAAATTTCCTTAGTGGGGATTTTAAAAGCCCCTGATCAGGAACAGGTGGAGTGGGCAGTGCCAATTCACTTGGGACCCCCTGTACTCCCCTCTGTCCTCTCCCAGTGTCTTGTGCTGTACTTGGTGTCTTGTTCTTGTTGAAGGCATACTCTAACATCACAGAGTCCTTCTCTCTTTCATTGCAGGGTCTTTGAATTTGCTTTTGAACTGGCCCGCCTCTCCATGAAGCAAAAGATGCCAGACATCCACTTAAAGTATGCCATGTTCCTAGAAGATGAGGTAATTTTTCCCCTGGAATAAGTGCAAGTTCTCTGGTCCCACAGGTAACTGAGCAGTTGTCCCTGGGCTGCTGCAGCTGTCACAGTTCTGGCTGCAGTCACTGCATATCCAAAGGGCTCCATGATGACAGCCCCAAGCTCCACACACCTTCATTTCATAAATCCTCCCTGCCTTTGAGTAAGTAGAGGAGGTCATGTGATGGTGTCAGAACAGGAAGGCGTGCAAACAAATCACTTCCTCTCTTCTAGGGCAAATTTGAAGAGGCTGAAGGAGAATTCATTAAAGCTGGGAAGCCCAAGGAAGCTGTACTGATGTATGTGTCCTTCCACATCCTGGCCTGCTGTGTCTGCTCTCTCCATGCAATGGCAGCCGGGTTGCCTGTCCAGCATTGGGCTGCTCCTTGTCATCCCCCTTGTTACATCTCATGTCCCTGTTACATCTCATGCCCCCAGGTTTGTGCATAACCAGAACTGGGATGCTGCGCAGCGTGTGGCTGAGGCTCATGACCCAGACAGTGTGGCTGATGTGCTTGTTGGACAGGCACAGTTTGCCTTTGAGCAGAGAGAGTTCCAGAAGGCAGAGGCCTTCCTCCTACGAGCACAGAGACCTGAGCTGGCCATAAAGTACTATAAGGTGAGCACAGTCTGAAGCAACATCATTGCCTTCCTCACTGGACAAGAACCCAGTTTAGATGAAGGAGTGAAATCCACCCCCCAGCTCTCCCTTAGAGAGAGAGCTTAGTCAGCTTAGTAGCCAAGGAGAAACCATTTACTCAGGGTTTCTAGAAGAGCTTAATTCTGGCCTGAAGACTGAACCAGTGGATTTCGCAGCATAGCTTTACACTCTCACAGGCTCATATCCTGCCAGAATACGGGTGGTCCTCAGGGTAGCACAAGTGGGTGCATTTGGAGACTTTAAGTGCCCATCCCACAGAGGTAGCTGGAATGGATGAGCATGTTCCCCTGAGGTAGTTTGGATAAGTGGATAGACACAGGTGCCATTTTGGGGGAGGAAAGAATTGGATGATGCTACTGTGGGCGTTTATTCTACTGGGTTGTCTGGCAAGATGACGTGAGGGGTTAGATGTGTTATGTGACGGCAGGAGTGTGGGGGATCCTGGTGAACTGGTGAAAACTTCTCCCCATCATGCCTGTGCAGGAGGCTGGCATGTGGAGTGAGGCCCTGCGGATCTGCAAGGAATACATGCCTAGTCGGCTGGGAGAGCTACAGGAGGAGTGTGGCAGGGAGGCTGGCAAGAAGGGCTCCAGGTAAAGAGTGCTGTGGTCAGGCTGCAAGAAATAGCCAGGTAGCTCTTCCCCATGGCCATTTTGCTGATGCCTTGCAGAGACAGCCTGATGGGATCCCCGACATCCAGATGTTTTCTTCTTGAGGGCTCCGGACTTCTTACTGCATAGGTTTCCTATTAGCCTTCCTTATTGCTCTGGGAGGCTTATTTCTGCCATCCAAGGTCTCTCAGATGGCTTCTTGCCGCACTTACAAATCTCCATGGTCTCCTGTACTGCCGGTGCATCTCTCCAGGGTCTTTGGTCAGTTCTTTCCTCAGCACTGTTCATGTTCTCTGACACATACTGTGCTCCATCTGAGGTCCCTGCTTACCTGTTCTGTGCACCTTCCTGCCCACACCCTACTCACTCTCTACAGGATCTCTGGCAGCATCCCTGTCCTACTCACAGCCTGCATTCCTCCCTGCAGTGGAACTGAAGGGCTGCTGGAGCAGGCACGGGAGTGGGAGCAGGCTGGGGAATACGCCAGGGCAGTGGACTGCTACCTGAAGGTGCAGGATCCCAGCAACAGTGTCCTCGTGGAGAAGTGCTTGCTGAAGGTACTGTATAGGGCTATGATTCCTTTCACCTGCTCTTCTGCCTGGAAGGTCTTCCACAGCCTGAGTGCACCTCAGAGATCCCTGTCACTGCAGGGCATGGGAGAGCCTGCAGGCTGCAGGAATTGCAGGGCTGAAAGCCTTCATAGCTGTTCTCTTGAGCCATGACAGGCTGTGCTTATCCTGCACGGTGCTGCCTCCCTTGCTCTGGCACCACTGCCTGTGACAGGCCATGCCTGTGCGCCCACAGCTTCCTGCACTGAAGAGCTGCACTTTAGGACTCAGCCCTTGCTAGAGGAGCACCTTCTTGTGCTCTGTGCCACCAGTCTTTGTGTTGTGTTCTTGCTCATACTTCTCACTCACACCCATGTCCTTGTTTGATCTTCTCCTGTGTGCGATAGTAGCTGGGCTTTGCTCCTCTGACTTGTTGAAATGGACTGCCATTTCTTCTCCCCTTCCACAATAATTCAAGTGCTCCCAACTGTCAGTCTTTCAGTTGGGACTGAGCACTTCCCAACTTCATCCCTCTCTCCCACAGTTTTTATCAGCTGAGCCGCTGACAATTTCTCTTCACAGGCTGCTGAGTTGGCCATGAAATTCTTGGATCAGCCACAGAGCATGGAGGTGACACGGACTGTGGCTCCTCAGCTGGTGGCCATGAAGAAATACAGCATGGTAAGGGCTGGCTCCTGCCCCCAGACTGCTGAAGAAGTAGTGACATTGGAAGGGAGAGTTCTATCCAGGGAAAGGAGGTCAAGTCACATCCTGGGGTGATGGGTGGATGGATGGCCTTATCTAGAGTTAGGCTGTACAGAGTCATCAAGGAGGATGGAAGAGGGGAATGAATCAAGTCCTGGAATAGTGTGAGAGAGCCAGGCCTTGGGAGGAGGTGGAAAGCAGAGGAGAAGCGTATCTTTTGGGAAGAGACTCTGTTGTGTCATTGTGCTGGTCAGCACCAGTTTCAGCCTGGGATACAGGGAACCTCTGGGGTTTTGTCTCCCATGGAACTGTCTCTGGCCCTGCAGGCAGCTGAGCTCTACCTAAACTTGGACCTCATCCGAGAAGCTATCGATGTCTTCATTGAAGGGGAGGAGTGGAGCAAAGCCAAGCACATGGCCAAGGAGTTTGACCCCAGGTATGCCCTGAACTTCACAAACTATACCCTTCTTGTTCCCCCTCCCACCCCAGCATGATCTCTTGTCCTGCCTTGTACTGCCCTGCTGCCCCTAGGTTTCCTGGATTCTCGCCACAGTGACCTTCCCAGGTTTGACAGGGCACATTCTCCACAGCTAGCCTTCCCAAGCCATTTAACCTTCTGACATTTTTCTATTGCCACACATCCCACAGAAATTGTTATCCCCTTTTGCCTTATCCCTACCCCTATCTCCCTTTGCCTTATCATAATTCTGTGCATGCACTTCCTTCCAAAAGCCCTGTGATCCCTTGTTCTCCTCATACATTATATTGTGAAGAGCTGCTTAGACCATTTCCTTCCCCTTCCACCTGTGCACCAGCAGCCTTCCAGCAAGACATGGCACACCTGGAAGTCTTCTAGTTCCAAGGCTGAATCCAGCCTCTGCACTGATGCAAGACCTGAGTCTTGCTGCCTATTGGGATTCTTTCTACCTACAGGTCAGAGGAGTACGTGGACCAGTGTTATAAGGAGTATTTAAAAAAACAAGGGAAGGTAGATTCGGTACGTATTTGGGATGTCTTGCAGGCTAGGGAGTGATGTTAGGACCTGTGAAGATCCTTGGGGCCTTTTTCATGGGGCTTTTGCCTGACTGTGCATATGGGTGAGAAGTCTGTATGTGCCTGTGAGTCATGGCTACTGCCAGACCACAGAATCACAGAAGGGGTTGGGTGGGAAAGGACCTTAAAGCTTATCTCAAGCTCATCTCGTTCCACCTCCTGCTTTGGGCAGGGACACCTTCCACTAGATTGGGTTGCTCCAAGCGCACATTGCTGGGTCATGTCCAATCTGTTGTCCACCAGCACCCCCAAGTCCTTCTCCTCTGGACTGCTCTCCATCCATTCTCTACCCAGGCTGTAGCTGTGCATGGGGTTGCTCCGATCCCGGTGCAACACCTGTCACTTGTCCCTGTTGACTGTCATGAGGTTCACACGGGCCAACCTCTTCGGCCTGACCAAGTCCCTCTCGATGGCAGATGGGTCACATGGGCTCTGTGATTTTGTTCTGTGGAGGGGGAGAGACTCTGTGTCTGGGAAAAAAATACATGAGTGACCCGATGCCTGCCTGGATGTGCGTAGGAAGCCTGGCCTGCACAGTGAATTTATGGCTGTTTCCATCCTCAGCTGGTGGGAATTGATGTCATGGCAGCTCTGGATATATATGCAAAGCAGGAGCAGTGGGAAAAGTGCCTGGAGGTTGCAGCTAAGCAGGTGAGTGCTTGTGTGAGCCCTCAGGAACCAACCTGTGGTCCTGGCACCCTGGAGTGGGTGGGCAGCCTGGAGAGCCACTGCAGGGGCTCAGGAAGTGCCACAGCACTGTCCCCATCATGGCCAGTCAGGCTGAGTGAGGAAGCATTAGAACCTGGAAGCATATTGTGTTTAAATTTTGTGATTAATGAAGCATTGGAAGAAGCTAAATGAGTTGTTTGGGCTGGAAGTAATTGGTACCATGGAAACAGGGATTTGTAGAAGAAAGCCTTCTTTCTCCATGTTCTTGAGTGCTCTGGTGTCAGTCGGAATGAGACATCCTAGTCAGGAGAGCAAATTTGGCATTTTTTCAGTTTTACTGACCTGAAACTAACAAAGTTACCTCAGCAAAGTAATAAAAATGAAGAAAAGCAAAATGAAACTGTTCTACAGTGCTCTTTCAAGGCAGTAACAGGAGATGAAAGTTCTCGATTACCAGGATCTACCTCGAGGGATGGTTTGTATTCACTGGTTATTGATTGGTGATTGGTTATTGAATGGTTATTGGTTCAATGGTTGTTGATAATGGAGGTAACCGAGGGCAGGCAATTGTTCGGAGTGAGGTATTGGTTCAGATTGACTAACAGGGCAGCTTTGGCAACTGTGTCTGGAGTTGGAGACATCACAGCTTATCACTCAGGCCAGCACTGATGCCTTGGAAAAGCGCTGGGAATGCCTGGGGCTGTGGTTTTATAACTTTGGTTCCACTAACCTAACTTCGGGTTCTACTAGAGCAAACTTGGTATCTCTTAGACTTAGGCTTCTCTGTGTCACAGATGGTCTCTGTTGTAGTCATTGTTCTCTTGGAGGCTTCTGTACTGATACTCTGTTTATCAGGAGCCACAGAGTATAACTGCACACTCTGTTTAATGGGAAAGACTCGGTTTATTGTATTGGGCACCATGCGGCCACATTGAGCCTGAGGAGATCTTGGTGTCTGCTCATGTCTCTACCAGAGCATTAGCATGACCCTTCCTTGTAACCAGTGCAGAATATTGTAACTTTGACTCAGCTGTTCTACAGTGATTATACAGCAAAAATGTTACATTTATCAAAACAGGTCAACTACCAGATTTAATCTTTATCTCAAGCTATACTGAACATGGTGTTTCACTGGCACCCACATCTGGGTGTTCGAGTTCTAGACATATACTGGGACACTGCATAATAAAGTCGCTTCCATTGCTCAGTTTTTAATAGGACTGCATATTTTGTGCCATTTTCTTCCTCTCATTACTATATTTATGCCTGTGTGAAGCAGTTCTTTCCTTACTTGAATTTCTATGAGGCCAACAGCAGTCCTCAGCAGTGTCTGTGGAGTCAACACATGTATGAGCAGCACTCTGAGAGGGTCTGCAGTCCTGGAGCTGTGACAGCATGTGGATAATGGATTAGAGCAGCTTTGTAAATTACAAATATCTTCACTCCACCCAGGGTTTTAGTTAATTTCTTTGTTAGACTAAGGGCTGCTTTACAGTTGGTATCCTTGTTGACACATCGTAGAGGTGCTGTATCCTTCAGGCGTGTGGCAGTATTCCTTTGGCAAGTGGTGAACAGCTAGAAAATGGCTGTATTTCCGTGTGTGGAGGATCAGCACAGCATCAGCTAGCCAAGATTAGGGTGTCAGTAGGGCCCAAATAAAAACCCAGGTGTGCTTAGGGTAGTCTGGCTCTGATTAGCTGTTTCACCCTTTGGGACTCAGGTGTGTGGAGTTGTGCACTCATGGCTGAATTCATTCCCACCAAGTGACGAGTCTTCAGTTCATGACTCTCACGCTGCTGCTTTCCATGTGTCTTCTCCAGAACTATAAAGTCCTACACAAGTACATTGCTCTGTATGCAACACACCTGATCCGGGAGGGCAGCTGGGATAAAGCCCTGCGCCTGTATGTCCACCACGGAGCACCTGCCAACCCACAGGTAATGAGGGCAGCGTGACATCCCAAGGTGAGCTGCCCCAGTGTGCTGTGATCTGCTGCACAAATCAAGCTCACAGCTCAGAACTGGGACTGCCTGCTGTTCAGCACATCCAGCCCTGCCATGGATTCTTCCAGAGGGCTGAAGGCAATCTCCTGGCATGTTCTCCATGGGAAGGAGCAGAGCAAGTTGAGTGTTCATGTTTGTTTTGAACACCTTGAGCACCAAGTTCAGAACAAAAGGAACCATTTGCCTCTCCAAGAGCATGGAAGCATCCTTCTTCCACCCTTTCCTGTTTCCCTGCCTTGTCCCCAGCACCCCTTGCAGCCAGCGATCTGCAGCACTGCCACTCTCGGAGCCATTCCCTCGGCCCATGCTTGGCAGCAGGAGAGCTACACAGTTTGCTCACTCCCATTCTGTCTCCTTCCACACTTCCCTCCTTTTTGTTGCAGAATTTCAACATTTACAAGCGTCTCTTTGTGGAGATGGTGAATGCCTCTGGCATGAACTGTGCCGAGGCATACTCCAGCTGGGCTGACCTGCGGGATGTGCTCCTCAGTCTGGTAAGTGTGGCCATGGCCACCACTGCCTCTTCAGCTCCAGCCCCCAGGGGCTCCTGACTAGGCAGGAGGAAGAACCAGTCTCTCGCCAGGTGATATGGGCAGTGTTTTTAGAACACAAGCTCAGGGTAAAGAGCTGGCAGTGTGGACAGCAGGGAAGCAGGATGCTATGAAGTGGATGTGGCTGAGCAAGAGAAGGCAGAGAAGAAGGAGACCCTCTACTAAAGGCCAGATCCTAGGAGCAGGTCTGGACATTGGCCCTTGCAGAGCTCCATGTGTCACTGTGACATGGGAGCTATCATGACATGTCTGCTTCTCGTCCTACACCCATATTCAGTAGCTTGCATGGGGAAAGCACAGAGCTACTGAGCCTGGAAAATATGTCCTCCCCATCTCCCCATGGATGCTTAGAGCCTTCTTCTCCTCATTCCTGTCCAGAACACCTCAGCCAGAGCCCATGATTGCCTTATCTCTGTTTCTGTCCCACAAATACCCACCTCTAGCATAGGCAAAATCAACAAATCCTCCCTTTGTCCATCCAGACTCACCCCTGCTTCCAGTGCTGGCTCTTGTTGCACTTCCTGGCTCCCACAGCCTCCTTCCTTCAGCATGGTCTAAGACCCAGAGCACCCAAGGTCCAGCCCTTGTTCAGTCCCAGAGGTGTCTGGATATTTCAGATCCTTCTCTCTCCTGACTTCCCTGGTCTCATGTGGATGAAGAGTGCCCTTGTGCTCTCCTGCTCAGTTCCTCTCATTTTCTCTTCCCAGTGTGAAAACTTAGTGAAGTCCAGTGAGGCAAACACCCCGGCACATGAGGAGTTTGAGAGGATGCTGCTGATCTCCCACTACTGTGCCACTCGCTCTGCTGCGCAGGGCCTGAAGCAGCTGGTGAGGCTTTGAAGTTCTTTTGCCAAGTTACCATCGAGAGCGGGGAATGCCATGGGGTTGTGCAGATTCAGGGCTCTTCATAAGTTACTATTCCACTTCATGAATCACACATCATGAATGCATGAGAATGGGACTGCAATAATCTGGGAGCCCACCACTAGCAGGTGAAACTGGAGATGATCTTCTCTGCTTATCGTGGGAACTGCCCCAGCCATTGTGGATGAGCTGTAAACCAGGGGAGAAGCTGATCCATGTTCCTGGCATGACTTCTGAGAGCAGAGGTGCCAGTAGAAAACTAGGGATCACAAAAAATGTGATCTTCCCAGGAGAGGAATGGCTTCCTCTCTGCTCTCTTGGGCTCCAAGAGCTGCTGGGCTTCACAAATGGTTTTCAGAGCAGACTGTCTGCCCAGGGCTTTGGCAGGTACTGGTCGTGTGTGCTGGGTCTCTTGGGGGACTTTGGAAGCTTGTGGACGTGTGTGGGGGCATCATAAGGTCCTGTGAGTATTCTGGAGTCTTGTATGCACTGGGATTTGTTCTGGGCCTCCCTGCTGAAGTCTTGATCCATGTGGTATTGTGGAATTGTTCTAGAGCCTGTATGGATGTGGGACTGGAGCTGTGATGGAGAAAGCTGTGAAAATGAAAGGTTGCCACAGCTCAGACCCCAATCAAAGTCACAGGGGAGACTGGGGCTTCCTCATGGCTGTGTGAATGGATGCTGGGGGTCCAGAAACATGGCAGACAGCAAGAGCTAAGTCTGATGTCTTGGAAACCTGTACAGATCTCCACAGCTGTGGAATGTTGAGGTGCTGGGCAGTCTATTTGGCACCATGAAAGAGGGGTGGCCGTAACAGTTCTGGTGTGACGATGGGTATCTGGTAGCAGAAAAGTGAAATTACCCTTCAATTCCTCACACCAGCTCCAAAATTGTTATGTAATTGAATACAAGAAAAAACTTACTGTGGCTGGAATAGGTTTTTTGGAGAGGTTAGAGAGTGTACATTCCTTGAGGTGGTCAAAACCTGACCAGGCTTGTTCCTGAACATGCTATAGCTGCCTCTGCTTTGACTGGGGCTGGGGGCAGGATTTGGGGACTGCCAGCAATCCCTTCCAACCTCACCTGTTGTGTGACTCAGATAGGGGGAGTTTGGGTGTGGCTTCTAGTGAAAAATAGCAAGGCTCATAAAGCAGTAGAATTTCACCCTCAGGTCACAGTCCCATGTGTTCTCTAGTGAGGGAACTCAGGGTCAGGACTGAAGTTTTTGACCTTTGTTATCTGTAGGGCATGTGGGTGTGCAGAGTCTCTGCTGTTAGTTTGGGATCATCTCATGAGATCCCTTCCAATCTGTTTTTTCTGTGCTGAATTGTTATGGCTTTCCTGTCCTCTGTGTCCACAGGACACCATGGCTGCCCAGCTGTCCATTTCCCTGCTGCGCCATACAGATCTGCTTCCTGCAGACAAGGCTTTCTATGAGGCTGGGATGGCTGCCAAGGTAAGAGCTACCTGCCACCAGTGCAGAGAAGGAGGTAGAGCACCCTGGGCTCAGGGATTCTCAACTTTATCTTCCCAAATGCTCCCCTGGCTGCTGGACTCCTGCACTGGAGGATGTTCCTCAGGCAGCTGGCCAGACCTCAGCCAGTGAGCAGACTGGACCTGCAGACCCAGGGGTGGACAGAGGCCATATTAAAGCTCTGTCAGTGTGGATGTGTCCCAGCTTTGCTCTGCATCACCCAAGTGTCTGACAGTCTGCCCAGGAGGAGTGGCACATGGCAAGGACAGCAGCATGTCCTCACTGCCTGGACTTGGCTGTGCAATAACAGAATCATGGAATGGTTTAGGTGAGAAGGGGCCTTAAAGCTCATCTTGTTCCATCCCCTGCCATGGGCAGGGACATCCACTAGACCAGGCTCCTCCAAGCCCCATCCAGCCTGGTCATAATGCCTGTTTCCATTGTGTGAGACAGCCTGTGGCAGTGAGCTGGTTGTCCCAGGGATTCAGTCTTCAGGGATGGCAAGCTGGGATGTGCAGTCTCCTTGCCCATTCTCTGGCTGCAGGCAGGATACTGTGGCACAAACAGAGCCACGTCCTTCCCCAGCCATGGCTCTCGGACAACTGTGGCTGTGAGGATGAGCTGCCCAGTTTCACTGAGGGTTCCTTTCCATACCAGGCCGTCAGCTGGGAGAACATGGCGTTTGTCTTCCTGAACCGCTTCCTGGACCTCTCAGATGTGAGTATGGTCTGTGGGGGGAGGGCTGTCTCTCTAAAATGACAGTAGGCTCTAGGGCCACCACAGATCCCCAGCCTGGCCAGGGCACACCTGAAGCTCCTGTGTGACAGCACATTGGAGCTTGTACTGATGGAGAGCCCTGAACCCCACTTGTGTGCCTGGAGAGCAGTGGGCACCCTCACACTGTGTGGGAGGACCTGCCATGCAGGGCACCTGCACAGCTCTGGCCAAGTTGCCCTGGGTGTGCCAATGCCACCGTGCACATGGCGGCAAAGAGCACATTGGCCTGAAAATTTAAGCCTGAAATCCTCATGGCTGCAGGTGCCATTACAGCTTTCAGGGTGATCTCACTCAAGTTGTTCCAAGAGAAGAAAAACTACTTGGGGGGGTGGAGGCCATGGCACAGTGCTTTGTCCACTGTGATACAAGACTCAGGAGTCCCTTCAGCCCCTTCCTTGACCAGCAGGTTGGTCATCAGAAACACCAAATCCAAGGGAGCTGACAGACCTCACTGTGCCAGACTCTCAAGTGCTGGGGAAAAACAAAAGCCTCCGATGATATCTTTCCCTTCTTTGAGGCCACCTCAATAGGGCAGTGTCTGATAGGCACTGCAGAGTGTGGCCATGGATGACAGGAGGGCCTGATCACCACAGCATGAACAGGCAGAGGCATCCTCTGCATGAATTGTACTGCGAGCTCCACGACTGGCATTGCCCAGTGCTCTACCACTTCTTTCCCAGGCCATTGAAGAAGGGAACCTGGATTCCCTCGACCATTCCGATTTTCAGAGGACAGACATTCCCTTTGAAGTGCCACTTCCAGCACATCAGCACGTGCCCGTGAGTGTCACCTGCCTTCTTCAGCTCCTGTGAGCAGTGATGCTGCTTCAGGGCCCTATGAACAGGGATTGGGGTGAGGCTGGGACACCAGGGACTGTGGGGGATGGAAACAGACCCAGCACTGCCACCCTCTGCCTGCCCCTCCAATGCAGGATGCACACGTGTGCACGCACACGTGCACAGATGTGCACACACCTGTGTACACAAGCACACATGCACGGGTGTGTTGCGCACACACGTGCACATGCCTGTGCACACACACACATTCTCATGCTCCCCAACATACACATAGACACTCAACCACAACTGTGCACCAATAATGAGTGTGTTCTGTGCACATCATGCACATCCACGTCCTCCTCTCCCGTGTGCTCCCTGGTGCTGTGGGGCTGCAGTCAGGCAGCAGCATCACAGTTCCAGGCCATGCACTGGCCTCTGCCCACAGGAGGAGCAGCGGGAGGAGGTGAGGGACTGGGTGCTCACCATGTCCATGGACCAACGGCTGGAGCAGGTGCTGCCGCAGGATGAGCGCAACACCTACGAAGCCTCTCTGGTGGCAGCAGGTACCGGGGTACACTCCCTGCCCTGCGTGCTTACAGGTAAGCTCCAGGACAGCTCACTCAGACAAGAGATGACACAGTGCCATACGGGAAGTGGGAACATGCTGCAGGGTAGGTCTGGGAGGAGGCCTGGGTGGTGCTGTAAGAGGAGTGGAGACACTGTGTGGCTGTGGGGAACCAGCTCTGCTGGAGGAGATAGGACTGTTTTACTGTGAGGGTGAGCAAGCACTGGAACGGGTTGCACAGAAGTTGGGGGATCTCCATCCTTAGAGGCAGTCAGAAGCTGTCTGGACACAGCCCTGGGCTGAGGTGGCCCTGCCGGAGCAGGGAGTTAAACCGTACAAACCCCAGAACCATTCTGACTTCAGCCACTCTGTGGTTTCAGTGATGGTTCAGCCTGGGGACTCCAGGCTGGCCAGCACGGACAGTTGTGAATGGGCAGCACCTGGCCCCACTCTGCCCTGCTCTGCAACAGCTGTCCCTTATGGCAAGTTCTGTCTCTCTCCTGCACATTTCAGACAGTATGGGACTGCAGTGCAGGATTTAAAAAGGGTCAGGGAAGGGGGAGCAGGGTTGGGCCACCAGCAACAGGGCTCTGGCTCCAAGAGTCAGAAGTTGGGTGCCATCACTGGACTTACATAGGTGTCATTGTCCGAGGGCAGTTCAGCCCTCGTCTTCACTTGACCCCACCACTTTGGGTACCACTTCTTCATTTTGGTCCCCTGGAAACGAAGGCAGCATTATTCCCTGCAACACACTATGCTGTGAGGGCAGCCCCAGCCACAGCCCAGGGAAGGGGTGCACCAAGTGGGGCCCTGTTGTGGGGCTCACCTTGTACTGAATGTGTCACTTTATGCCCAGGGTACCCTGTGCTAAGAAACAAGATCGAGCTGAGGCCAGGCCGAGAAGTGAAGAAGGATGTGTGGTACAAGTTCGTGATGGCTGTCAAGGTGAGCCAGAACCCTGCAGGCAGGGAGACAGGCTGTGGGTGGGGTTCAGCCCCTCATGCTGACAATACAACATTGTTCTTCTGGGTGAGTCATTGTCCATGGTCAGTTTATGGGACTGTCCTGACAGTGCTGCTGGGTGGGGATTAACAGATCCAGTCCGGCCAGCCCACGGGGTGCCTTCAGGAAGGGGGGACAGGGGTGTCCCCTTCCAGTGCCAATGCCTCTCTCATCCTGCAGACGACCCACAGCCCTGCAGGCCAGGACGTGATACAGTTCCTCCGACGGTGGTGCGGGGGACTCCCAAGCACCAGCTTCTCATTCCAGTGAGCACGACTGTAGCTGCTCTTCAGCACCTTCCACTTCCAATCCAATAAACACGTTATCTCAACTCTGCAGTGCTCCTGTTTGCCAGGGGATGCTGAGCGCAGAACACCTGCAGCTGCTGGGCACAGGGTTATTAACCCTGTACATGTGTCTCAACCTCCACATCCATGGGTGACTGTCATACTGGGACAATGGCTCTGTCAACATCCCTGTGCCTGGGGAGGGGCAGGCATGAAGATGGGCTTACAGAGCAGCTGCACTGCCCTTCCTTTGGCAGTCCTAGCTCCCAGTCAGCATTCACCTGGCAGAGCCACTCAAAGCAGCCAATGTGGAAGTGAAAAGTTTATTTATGTAAGAAAACTAGAGGTTCACACCACAGGGATTCTTCCCCTTCTGTTCCCTGACATGCCTGAGCACAGGCACAGCCAGCTGACATGCCTGTAGTTCCACCAGGATTCAGGCCCCAGCTACTCTGCCCACTCCCATCACTGCTGACAGAAACCAACGGAGCCTTCAGCACACCAGGAAGGGCCTGGCAGCTTGGGAAGAGGAGGGGAGAGCATCTGAGGCCCACAGCACCTGCTGGCTTGCAGGGTCTGTTCCAGGTGGGGTGGTGGAGCTGGGGGAGAGGGGAAAGCACAGCCCTCACCCCTGCAGCCCACCTTACACACACGGACTCTGCAGCAGGTGTGACATCACCTTGCTGGATCACAGCACTCCTGCAGCACCACCTGGAGTGAAGGAGCACATGTGAGTGCCAGGCTGTGCTGCAGGGCCCAGCATCACACTGACCCCTTTGGCCATGTTCTTTGGATGAGGTGTTTAGGGGGGCTGGTGTGGGCATGGGCCCTCTTGATGGCAGAGCCTGCTCCCCCTGTCCCAAGCATGACCCACGTCGTGCACTCACTTCTCCAGCTATGCATGAGACTCAGCAAGTCCTGCCAGGAGCTGCTGCCTTTCACGGGGGGGGTTCTCCATCACTGTACTTGGCCTGGCCAGCTAGAGAGAAAAGACAAAAAGAAGTGGAGGGTGGCAAGGGTACGTGATGCACAGTGTTCTCACAGGGAAATAACAGGCCTGGCTACCAGGGGGATGAAGAAGAAGGTCCCTCTGCAACTCCCCATGAAGGGGTGCTGCTCTGACATCTAGGCTGGCTAGAAGAGGTTCCAATTCAGCATACCCCCTCCCACTGCTGCACAGCTTGCTTGTTCCCAGCAGAACCCAGCACCTTCTAAATGCAACACAAAGGTAGCAATCATGGGACAGATACACAGAGATCCATCCGGCTCAACAGGGCATACCTGCTCTTTGCCATAGCTGCGTGCACAGGGCCCGATGCCCCGGAAGACCAGGGCCACCAAACAGCACCTGCCCGAGAGCACAGCTTCTGCAGCCGCCAGCAGCAAGGAGGGGAACCAGAGGGCCAGAGCTGTGTCCTGCAGAGCAGATGGTCAGAAGAATGTGGGCACTGCAACCCGGCTGTCTGAACACACTCAGCAGAGACTTGCTGGGCAGCAGGAGAAAGAAGGGGGAGAGGGAGAGAGAAGGGGAGTAGGAGGGAGCGGGAGAGGCAGAGAGTGCACAACACAGAGTGAGAAAGAAGGAAAAGAGAGATGAGGAAACACAGAAAGAGTTGATGGGAGGAGTGGGGGTGTGCGGTGACCCTGCAGACTCACATAGATGCGCGTGGTGTTGAAGGGACAGTCATTAGTTGCAATGGCTGCACGGGCATCCACAGGCAGTGCGGAGCTGTTGCAGCCGCTGACCAGGTGTGTGCCCCGGCTGTGCACCGTGAGGGCAATGGCCAGCGCCAGCCCCACGCTGCACGCGGTGGACAAGAGGCAGTTCAGCAGGGATACGCTCAGCAGGGTCCAGTGCTGCAAGCAGCAAGAATACGAGCGGGACTGGCACAAACTCGGGGAAACGCTCGGGCCGGGCACCTAAGTCTCTGTAGAGCTGCTCCCCGAGGGAGCACACTCCATCTCTTGCCTCTTTCCAAGTCGGCTCAGCCTTGCTCTTGGATGAGGCTCTCGAACCTTTCGCATCCTTCACCCACTGTGAGCTCAGCACCGCCGGACGTCCCTTCCCTCGGGCTCCGTGGAGACTCCCACACAGGCTTCGCCGAGTGCCGGGAGCCCCTAGCCGCAGCCCAGCCCGGTGCCCCCCGCCCCGCGTCCGCCCACCCTGCGAGCCCACGCGGGACCCCCGACCCCGACGGGGTACCCGCTGCTCCCACCCTTCCGGGGCCGCCGGCGGGGCCGAACCGGGCACAGGCGACACCTGCAGCGCCGGCAGCCGCCGCCGAGGCGGAAGGAGC
>VZRL01002505.1:151402-209410 GCA_013397895.1 Origma solitaria | reverse complement strand
CGGCCCCGGGCGGGTGCGAGCCAGTAAACAAAGTGCAGCCGGGGCGGGAGCGAAGCGCCGGGCGGGGAGGGGGGACGAGCCCGGCCACGCCTGGGCCCACAGCCCGGGAACGGGGGGAGTGATGGGGTGCAGGGCTTAGGGGCTCACCCCTGCTTACATTTAAATTAAAAAAAAAAAAAAAACCACCAACAAAAAAAACCAAAACAAAACAAAACCCCAAAACAAAACAAAAAAAGAAAAAAAAGAAAAAAAACCAGAAAAAAACCCCATTTCTGTGCTGTGCAAAAGACACTTTGTACAATTCAAACAGAACAAACTCCATGCACATGAGTGGGGCTGCAGAACACCCCAAAGCCAGGCCTCAGCTCCGCAGCATAACCTGGCAAATCCCAACAAAAACAGGGCTGGAAATAATACTGATGCGCAAAGTCCCCTTTTCGAGGCGGGCAGGGAGGACTGTCGCTGAGCCCAGCCACGGCACATGCAGGATGAGCTTCCAAGCACTGCAGCTGGGGTCTTGCAGATGCCCGACAGTGGTGGGCAGACACAGATGGGTCGCAGGCAGCGAGGCCACGCTGGCTGCCCAGGAGCCATGGGGCTAAGATGACACAGTCACTGCCGTCAGGGCTCCATTCCGAGTGTAGTAGAACTTGCTAAATGCCTCTTCAAGTAAACAGGTGAGTCTGCTCTGGTCAGCCTGCGGAGAACAAGGATAATGAAGGGTAAGCCCCGTCCACTCAAAGCTGAGAGCGTAGCTGGCATCCCCCAAGGCAGGGACATGGTTTATTTCTCCTGCCTCCCACCATCCCCTCCCTCCCCCAAAAACGGCTGATCTGACATAAACCATTGAACTCTGAGAAAGGAACAGAGGCCTATAGCCGTACCTGAGCCACTGCTTACCTCGCTGATGAATCCAAGCTGGACCAGTTCAGCTGCCAGCTCCTGGATGTTGTCATCTGCAACACAGTAAAGGGTGTCGGTCCCTGTTCCAAGCATGCTGCTGGCCCCAGTGCACCTCAGCATGGCCAGAAGGGTACTTACTGAGCCAAAGAGGGTACTTACTGGGCTGCAGGTCACAGCTCAAGTGTCGATTCAACTTGTCCTCCAGTTTCAGCAGCAGTGTCAGCTGCAGGGCAAAGAAATTCTCATGGTGAACTGCAGTCCGGCAGGCTACCATGGCAAGCCCAAAGCAACCCCAGAAATGCCCCCTGGGATCGGAACCACCCCCCCAGAGCCCCGCAGGGGTCTAAGAGAATAGCCACAGCCAGCTCCATCCTGAACCGCAGCTGGCAGCACCATGCTGAGCTGGAAGCCTTGACCTGGGGGTGGGCCAAGGTGCCAGGTAAGCAGCAGGCACAGGCCTGGATCAGGCTCTGGGCCCTGACGGTGGCAGCTGCAGCAGTGCAGCGTTACCCGAGGCACCAGCAGCACATCAGAGCCATGAGCCCTGCACAGCTGCCCCAGCCTCCCTCAGCTCAGACAGATGTGGAAACATACGTGGTGCTTCACCCCCTCCTCCACAGACTCGATGTTGCACTGCATCAGCACCACCTGGAACAGAGGCAGAGAACCATAAGAAGCCACCCCACACATCTGCCTGGCAACAGGAGTGGGAGACCAAGCCCCTAGCGCTCACCTTGCGGGTCTCTACCTCAGCAGGCTCCGGAGTTGGAGTTTTCACTGATGGGGGAGCAATGGGAGATTTCACCACAACCTGCTGGGGCTGCTGGGGTCGTGGCATCCCAAAAGCTGTGAGGGGATAGATTCCATTCCTACAAGGAAGGAGCAGCATCTGAGGTTACACCTCTCCAAAATTTTTCCAGTCCCACGCACAATTAAAGGTGTCTTTTTAAAAAACCCTCTTACCTCACATCCTCCAGGAACTTGTCCAGCTCCAGTGCTGGAGATTGTGAGAAGCTGGAAAACAAAACGTCCTGAGATGAGAAATCATCTCACAATACCATCCACTTGGGTCTCTTGGGGTGCAGCTTCAAGTCCCCATGTCCTGGACTGTATCCACGTGCAGGATGGGCATGGACGGAGCCAGCCACAGGTGAGACAAGATCCAATCCTCCCTTAAGGACACAACTATCCATAGGAGCTAAGGATGGGGCAGCAGTTATGGCAGAGCCAGTCTCACATCCCTCACAACTGTCCAATGCACAGCTATTTGGAGGGTGGCTAATGACACTGTTCCTGGCAAGGAGTTCCACAGACACCTGCCATACCAGGTCTGTGGTTGCAACAAACACTTGGAACAGCCAAACCCCTGTCTCAAGGCTGCTCTGAAGGCATTCCAGAGATGAGGCAAGGACTGCAAAGCTGTTGGAAGCCTGACAGGATATCTGCAAGTGCTTCGCTGTCCCACAAGTCTGGTGTGGGTTCCACACCTGTCTCAGCTCCCAGATCACTCTCCAGCCCCTCCCACACCCCCAGTAGCTGGGACCATCCCATCCTCTTAACACAGCAATAGTTTTCAACAAAAATTGACGATTTTTTTTCTGCCAGCTTGGCTTGCCCGGCAGTCTGATGAACCATCCAGAAATTATGCTCTCTAACATTTCAAGTCATTGCCGCTTTCTTTTCCTTTTCCAGCACCTCTGAGGTATGGCACTACCAAAAAGCGAGCCTGCACAGACTGACATCCCGTGTATGTAAAGGATCTCTCTTGCACACCTTTGGCTATTCACTTGTTCTCCACTTTGAACCTGTATCAAAAACATTCCAAAGGGAATTTCATACTGCTATTTACTAGCACTATGACAATTGGAACATCAGGTTTTGGAAGGGTCTCTACAGCTCAGAGAGCTGCTCATATGGATGGGACTGTTCTTCCTTGTTACCTTGGTTACTCTTGTTCAGCAGCCTGAGCATACCAGAACTCTGGGCTCCACTGGTAGCACCCTAGGCTTCTCTGGCAATACAGTATTCACATCTTAGTCTTTTCAGCTAATCCCTCGACCAGCCAAGTCTTTGTTATCCAAAATGTACATCGCTTTTTGGCACTCTGCTTGCTCCATGTCTTACATCACTCCCTTAGAGAGCCACTCCTACAGTGTAAGCAGTGCTGTGTGTCATTGACACCTGCCTCAACTGCCTTTCCCTGTGCATAGTGTGGAATAAGCTGCTCCATGACGAAAACGCTGAGGAACCTTCCTCTGAAGTGCTGGACTTCATTTGGCTAGGCTGTGACTGCTCAGAGCACCTCCCCAAAACATGTTTTGCTGGGGACTGCTCCAACTACAGCGTGTCCGTTTCCCACCCCTCCATCTGGGGAACAATTCCTGGGAGAATCTGCTCCCAGGACAGGGTGCAAGGTCTCCTTCCACCCAGTAATCACCCTTCCCAGAAGTGTGTGTGCAGAAAGGGACTGCTCCTTCATCTCCAGCTCCACCAGCTCCCATTGGCTCCCAGTCAGTGGCGAAACACCAACACTGAGGTGATGGGCGAAGTCCCAGGCAGAGCCCGTGGTGCAGACCTCAGTGCCCAAGCACTGTTCCCCAGAACAGCCCCCCATGAGCACACCATGGGGACTCACATCATCTTGACTCCTTCCCTGTCCTCATGATTGATCTCTGCCAACACTGCATTCATGTCGAGGTTTTTGGTCATTTCTTCTAAAGCATTTTCAGGAATCATATCTATTTTAAAAAAAGGAATGTTAGAACAATTGCAGTTCCTTTCCAGCCTCAGAAAAGCAATGAGAAGTCCAGAGGTCTTATGCTCTCTGATGCTCTTGGAGCAGGCCGGGCACCATGGCCCTCCCAGCCCTGCAGCAACTGCAGCCACATCCAACAGCCAGGCACCTCCAGAGCAGGGCGCGGGGCAGTTCCCAGGGTGTCAGCTCACTGGGGTGAGCACTGAGAGCTCAGAAAAGCTCTGCAGAGCACCAGCCAATGTGGGGAAGTGGTTCCTGGGGCTCTGTACTCACGTTGGTGCCCAACGATGCAGTGAGCAGCCAATAGCTTCAGCGACGGCACCTCAAACAGTGCCTGGTGGAACAGGAGCTCCCGGGCCGTGGGGCGCCTGCCAGGGTCTTGTTCTAGACACTTCTGAATGAACTCCTAAAGACAAAACCTGCATGAGACAACAAGCAATGCCACCAGAGCAATTCAGGGCGTTGACCCCCCCTGGCTCACCCGCTGCAGGGGGTCCTCCAGCAGCTGGATGGCACTGTTGATGGCCTCCTGCGGCACATACGATGACTCCCCATTCCCCTGGATCTCCAACACCGCCATCTGCAAACAGAGAGCAGAGCATCAGACTGCACTGGGAATGGCAGACTGCATGCGAGATAGGCTCAAGGAGACCACTGCCAAGCATGAGATCACCACAGCCAAGCTGTTTGGGGGTACTTAAGGTCACAGTTTGGAGAGACAGTAAGAATGGCCGCCTTATTACAACAGCTTCCTCCTAGTACCCCAAAAGACTGCCTGGGAACCCTGGGAACTCTACCAGCAACAACCTGGACAGCTAAGTGTCTCCATTCTGAAACTCATGATCCACAGCCCTGTCATTCTATTTGATAATTCCATAATGAAGCAGTAACTGGATCACTGCCAGGATCTGACAGTGTCCCTTCTGGCTGTGTGAATAGCTCTCCGTCACAGAACAAGAGCAAGCACACAATACATTGAGAACAGTCAACCCCAGTCAACTACACAGACACTAATTCCCAGCTAGGAAAGGCTGGAAAATATCGCAGAGAATGTCTTTGCATTCATCTTAAGTTTTGTTTCTTAAAAGTTGCATCTTTCCACAGTTCTCTTCCTACTTCACTTATGGAATGTGCAGCACAGGTTGAGGGTTCCTTGTGTTGGCTCTTTCTGACAATTCTTCTCAGAAAATACTCGTAACAACAACTCACATTTCCTGGACTTGGACCTACTGATTGCAAGGACAGAGGAAGCATGAAGCTGCTACGACCAGGTATGTCAGACTCACATCGACTGCAACCAGCACCTCTATCAGATGGGCACAGGCTGGCCCAGAAAAAGTGATGGACTACAGCTGTCCTCTGCTCCAGACACCTCAGGAAGAACAGGCACTGGGAGCATACATGGACATTACATAACATTTTGCAACAGTGACTATTCCCACCAGCCAGTGGGTCTGACTTCAGGACTGACTAAGACCAGCAAAGTAATTCATTACCTGTTAGGAATTTCAGAAAGAACTGTAAACCACTGAGCCATTTACTTCTTAGTAAGGCACTTGGGGGAGCCTCCATAGGGATCCCTCTAAGGCAAAGTGCACTTGGCCCCAAGAACAAAACACACTTGTCACCGAGCAAACCCATCCATGGCCACAGCCTTTTCAGAGCTATCTCCTTTCTCAGATTCATCATCTCTGTCCCACAGCTCATGTTCAACACTTACCTCCAGTGCACACATCCCAAAGGAGTAGATGTCCACAGCAGTGGTGACATTGGCAACTTCTGTAACACAGAAATAGCTCTGTTATCAGTCAATTCTGCACCAGGTTGGGACAGTCCTGCAGCTTCTCCCTCCTCTGATACCAAAGGACAGAGGAGCTGAAGCATTTCAGCTGGCAAATGGCTCAGAACTGTTAATGCGGCATCTGTCAGGAGCCTGGAGCTGAGAACAAGGTGCGGAACAGCTTGGAAGCAACAGTAAGGCCAAAAAACCCTGGGCTTGCAGCCAGAGCGATGCCATACCTCCATATTCCGGGGCAAAGAAGTGCAGGTTCTTCTGTTCTTCACGACAGGTCTTCACATGGTTGTTAATTGTGTCCGGTGCCACTAGAAGAAAACCAGAAATGCTTAGGATACTGGAAACCATAGCCCATCCCTCGTGAAATCCAAGGGAAGACCTGCAACTCCAGGCCCCTGGTGCCCAAAGGGACAGAGTGGTGGAGTGAAGATGACTCTTCACAGTCCTTCTCTCTTGTCACCTACCCCAATACACTCCTGCATTGTCTCCTTGGCAGCTTAGCATCACTCTCCAATGGCAAACTTGGAGACCACAGATGCTGCCTATTGGGAAGATAAGCTGGGAAGGACTCCCAGTTGAAATGCCTAACTTCAAGCAGATCTATAGCATTCGTCACAAGCAACTTATCCAGGGCAGCAGCCTGAGGAACAGCCAGAGATGCCAAGGTCACTGCAATTGGTCGCCACCTTGGTTACTGCCTCGGGGTTCTGGAAGGATGGACCTACGAGGTGACTCTTCCATATATCAGGAGGATGCTGGTGCCAAAGTGCCTCCAGACAACAGTCAAGCCAAGCTGCTGACGGAGGGGAGGTGACTACCCAGACAACAGAAGCCTCCCAGCAGCCAGAACCTCCATAAACCACTCATAGCTATGGGGAGGAAATAACTTGCAGCCACAAGAACAGTGAGCAGAGCACAAGTATGGACCTCCAATAAAAACAAGCATTTGAGACAACCTCTGCAGAGATTGCAAACAACCCTCCAAAACTAAGCAGCTGTCACTGCCTGGGAGAAGCACTGAGGTGGGCAGGGAACACAGAGCCACCACCCATTTGAAGCTCTACTGTCACACTGGAAGGCCCAGAGTCTCAGGCCCATGTCTCACCTGATCACCCTCCCGAGCAATCACAATAGGTCCTGGTCTGTACTGGCTCAATGTGGGCTGACATGGGATGTGCCAAACTGCTTGTATTTTTCCACACCAAAGAGGATTCCCATCTGAGTGACTTAATTACCAGTCTCAGAGAAAGGATGTTCTTTAGGCTCTAGTTAGACAAGAAGGATCTCCCTTGGTAACTCAGCTCAGCCTTGCTGCATGGCACATACCAAATTGTATTATCCAGTCTGAGCGCTGGAAGCAGAGCTTGCTCCAATAGAGGCTTCTTTACCAACCAACCATTCACAAGTAACTGCTTTTTGTTCCTTGTGTTAGCTCTGATCTTAGGAGTCCAGCAAGATGACTTCATTCCTAGTGCTCACATGTTCCCAGACATCATGAGGAACATCCTCTCATCTTCATGTCATCAAGCAACTTAAGATGCGTTCTTTGTCTTTCTCCTAAGACCTGTTCTGTTTTCCCAGGGAAACGGACTGCTTTAGACAAGTTCTGGCCAAGGCCATGCACCATCACACCAGTTCTCTCTACTGAAGACTCTGCCCCAAAGGATCTCAACACCACCCCTATGACAAGTGGCTCGAAGCCTCCCTCAAGGAGCCAGCAAATGCCTGATCCTCCACAGTACCCAAAGTATAAGCTCTGGACTTCTATGCACCTTTGTACTTTGCACTTCCGAGTCAGTTACAACTGGAGTTTGTCCAGTCCTCTGCACTGCACTGGATGTGTTCCTGTGCTGCTTGAGCCAACCCTTCAGCCCCACCCCTGTCGCCATGCATTCATCCAGTGCCAGACTCAGCACACTGCGTAAAGCACCCACAGCTTGTCCAGCGCACTGGGTTCTCATACCAGGCCTTCTAAAGAGAGTATTTAAGGCTTCAGAAACCCTTCTGTTGTAACATCAGATTTATACTGTTTATGGGATCCTAGACGTCTCTGTGCCCAATGCAGTAGATGTTTGTGATCCCTGTTAAACCTGCAGCTACTGCAGGCATGGCAGAGAGACTCCTGGTGGTGACCTCGACAATCTGGGGAGAGAAAATAACGTATTTTTAAAGTCTTCTATTGGTTCTGCCTTTTTTATCAGTACGACGCATTGTAAGAGGAAACAGGAACCAAAAACTCAACAACCCAGTCCTGCCAAATATGGAGCAGAATCAGCCAATGATAAAGTCACCTTCCATGCAATACTGTGATCAGCTTCATTTTACCATGTGTCTTTAAATCCTGTTATGACCACATGTCGGATGGTAAGGGCCAGTCCACTACATGGGCACTTTGTTCTTGGCTCCTGAGACCATTAAAGGACAGGGATGAGGCAGTAATCAATCACAGAACAGATTATCAACAGAAACCTCAGTGGTGACAGCTGACACACTCCCATACCAGACAGGGAGGTAGAGTGGAAGCCCAGCCCAGGCTCCATCTATAGCATCCTTAATGAGGTCCAGCCAGTGTTGATAATGCGCTCCTCTGCATCCAGGTCCTACAGACCTTCTGCAGTGGCACCAGCATTTCTGGAAACAACTAGGCTCACACCGTCTGTGGGAATCTCCAACTCAGACGCACAGAGCTGACATACAGGCAGCTCTGAATTTGCTGCTGTGGGTCAGCCAGGGACCTGCCCCCTCTGGTACTCTGGTTCTTGTGCCTTCTAATTTGCTGTGTCCCACTGGAGCGTGTTTCCATCACTGCTGCAGAGATTGGCTCTGCAGCTAGGTTAGATCAGCCACACTTGACAGGGAATCTGCCTGTTCCAGCCATTTATATGCCAGCTCATGTGCAGCTCGGCTGAAGTGACAGGCATCACCTCTCTCTGTTATTGCAGAGCTGAGGCAGCACAGGGGCAATGACATCAGACCCCCAGAATCTTCTGTGTGTCTCAGAGCTAAGCAGGGACAGCCTTGGCAGACACAGTCCTGCTCTCTGAATCACTGACAGCACAACCTGCTTCTGAGGTCAGCTCTGAAAAACTCCCTGCAGGCACATTCAACACAGCAGGCAGAAGTGCTGTTACAACTGTGACAGGATTTTAGGTGCTAAGACAAGAAACTTTGGGTTTGGTCTGGTCACTATTGCAAGTATCTTGGGGCATGGGCCACTTAGCACTGACAGGGGCTTGAAAGCTTCACCTGAGCCTACATTTTAAATCAAACTCCTGACGTATGAGGTAAGAACACACACCTAAAGTTACCTCTGACACAATCTCTCCTGCCTGACTCACACACAGCCGCTATTTGCCACCTGTTGCTATATTCTCAAACTGGCTCCATGCTGTGCATGACTGGATGGATGAAGGCTGAGGACAGCTACGTTAAGGGAGACAAATGAAGGCCACAAAGGAAAGCCAGACTGCCAACATTAACAACGAACGTGTCTTTCTCAGCCACAAGAAGGTGACCACAAGGGGCAGATTACAAGACACAGCCCCTTGGGATTGACAAGTCTGGTGGGCAATTAGCAGAGGTGAATTTTAGAAAAAGCTCAGACAAATATGGTGCCTGAGCAAGGCAGGTGATAGGAAGAAATGTGAAGTACAGCACAGGCTAGAACGAGCAACCTGTCTTTGACAAGCTGAACTCAATGAGACAACAAAAGCATAAAAACAGGTTATCAGCATTCCCACAGAAACATGCTATAGCTAATCAGACTTCTCAAACCCTCAAGGACATGACAAGAGTTGGCCAGAGTGAGCAGACAGCTTGTGCACCCACTGGCTGTTAGCAGCGCCAGCCAAGAAGGCAATGGTGGCATTCCTTCTCATTTGTCCCCACGGCAGGTTTAGCAGAGGTGCCTGGGCACACAGCCCCTTGCTCTGAAACACTCCATGCTGCAGAGGATATTTCCCTCTCGTGTGGTGTCCATCTCACACCTGCCTTTATTCTGCTTTCAGAACTTCTTCCTTGCAGGCAGGAAAGATAGCCTGTCCCACACTCCTCCCCACGGCCCTGCCTCTCCTCCTGCAGCAGCCACTGAGCTGCTCAGGTTCTTGCAAGCATGTGAGCACGCTGCAAAGCAGAACACAACTCCGCTCCTCAGTGAAGGACTCAGTGCCCTGCCTGACAGAAAGCAGGGGGAAACCAGGTGACAATGAGAAGGATCAACAACTGACCTCCACCTGTCCCAGGCTTGCTGTGCAATCCAGCAGTGGGACAATTAACCACTGTACCAGCACCCAAAAATTATCAACTGAACCCAAGACCACCTCTGCAGCTAAAAAGGGGTGGCCACAGTGCCAGGACAGGTATGAGGCCACATTATTATCCCCTGCACTCATATGCCCCAGACACTTTCACTCCTGCAAAAGGGTGCAAGACTGCACAAATCCACGAGGTTACACAGCTTGCTTCCTGTGCACACAGTGATGACAAAAGCTTTTTTATTAGGGAGGGCAAGGCGTAGAAAATAAGGAACTAGGAAGCCATTTGGAACAAAAAGAAGCATACAGCCATTAAACATGAAGTCAAACAGGAAGAAGTGTCAGATTTACACTGATCACAGAATACAAGTACCCTACAGCCCTCAGATCTGTATCAGGGATTGCAAACAGTGTTTGCAAAAAATTTGCACCACTGAGTCACCAGAAGCAACAGGATTTTATTATTTTTAACAGTTGAGTATCATTAGCTGAAGGGGCAAATAGATTCAGTGTACAAAAGTTCACTACCTACTATTGCCAGTGCAGTTAAAGACCCCCATCTGCTCACACACATATGCACTCCTGCCACATCTACTGACATTGCTACCCAGCGGGAAACCAACCTCTGCAAAAACACTGCCCATGGTTCACTCCAAAGAAAACAATGCTGGAGCAGAATCAGTGGTACTGGCTACAGAGACTTAACGTCACAGAAAAACTGGAGAAGGCTACTCTCCACAGAAATTAATGCAGAATCAAAATCATGGTGTGGTTCATGTGGGAAGGGTCACCTTGTCCAAACCCTCTGTTCCAGCAGGGACACCCAGAGATGATTGCCCAGGACCACGTCTAGATGGCTTTTGGGTAACTCCAAGGATGAAGACTCCATCACTGCCTTGGGCAACCTGTGCTTGTGCACCACCACACTGAGGAGAATGTCTGGGGTCCAGAGGGACCATCCAGGGTCCAGCCTGTGCTGTGGCCTCTGGTCCTGTCCCTGGGACCCCCTGGGAGTGCTTGGCTCACCTCCACACACCTCCCTGCAGGTGTCACTTCCAGGGATCCCCAGAGCCCACTCTGCTCCGCTCTGCTCCGGGCTGAGCAGCCGCAGCTCCCTCAGCCTTACCCCAGCAGAGAAGCTCCAGCCCTGCAGCATCACAGGGCACTCAGAGAGCTCTCTCCAGCTTACCCCTGTCCCTTGTGTCTTGGGGAGCCAGCACTAGCCCCAGATCTACAGGGTGGCTTCACGAGTGCTGAGTGGAGGGCCAGGACCCTCCCCTCCCTCCTCTGGCAAGGCTTTACCTAATGCAGCCCAGGGCATCATCAGCCACCTTTGGGGCCAGGGCACACTCACTCCTGTCAACGAGCCACAGAGGGACATGATCACTCTGTGTCACACTTCTCATGAAGCAGTGGGTGGTATTTTTATATTTAAAAGAACACTTAAGAGTTTTAAGTTGATGTGTTTGACCACATCCATTACACAAAAGCAGAAAGTGGAAGTAGGCAGAGCAGGAAAAACAAGAACAGATAAAGAAGAGCTGTAAGATTAGTACCTGTCAATCCTGGCTGCATACAGGCGACTTAGGAGCTTATTGCCACTTTATCTGGAAGAGTTCATGCTACAAACAACTTCATCCCTAATGAAGTGTGTTGGGAGATCTGAAATCTGCACCCAAAACCAAGTTCTATGTGAACTTGACCAAAGGAATGAAGGTCCCACTGACCATGCAAACACCTGCTTGGGCTACACCATTTAATTGCAATGCAATATCAATATGAAAAACATACAAATCTTCACATCACAGTGCAAGAATTACATGCAATCAGAAAAAACAAGAACAGACATTCACAGAAATGCTACAGACTGAGCTACTCTGGAGGAATCATCTACTCCCAGAAGACAGACATACACTAGAAAAAGAAGTCCTCAGAAATGTGACTGTGAAAATGATCTTTTGTTGTGAGCAGCTCTGCTTAACAGAAATGGGGATTGAACCAGTATAAATGCACATTCTAAAATGTGATTAGGACCCACAAGTTCAAGATTTTCAAGTTCACCTTTCCCAAATTTCAAACTCCACATCTGTGATTATCACTGCTCCACAACATGCCACAGGGACCTTGGAAGATGTAACCCACAGAAGAACTCACCCTTGGAAGCAGGAGCCAGAGCACAAACACTGCTCAGCCCATACAGTTCCACGCCTAAACCACAAACCTATCCAGGCTGGGAGGGACCTCTTGAGAAGACACCTCACCCTCTGCTCAGCCACCACAGGCCGCCCTTGATTGCCTTGTTTGTGTTTAAGTCATCTTTTCAGAACTGGCACAAAGGAGCCTCCTAAACTGCTGATGCTCCCAAAGCCTTCAATCAAAGGGCCCTGAAAGGAGGAGACACCTGCAACTGCTGTGCTAGTATCAAAATGGGTGAATGAAGACCTGGATGACTATAATCCATGTCCCCATGGCCATTGGGAAAGTCATATAAAAGCAGAGAAAAAACAGAGCCGAGCAAAACCGAGGCAGCAGCACCTTCAAGGCAACACAGAAATAACAGTGACCTCAGAAAATGGATGTTCCATAACCTGGAGCACTTAACCGCGACATTTAAACCTTTTAAAATATAGTACTTGACTGAAAACAACAACCAGTCTAGATGATCATTATTTTCTGATGTTTTCATGAATGAGGTGAATCACAGCAGCACACAGAAGATATGCTGAGCAAGGGAGGTAAGTACACGGAGCAAGAGCCAGCTTTTAAACCTTCTGCAAAACAAAAATGAGTTTATTGCTATCACAACATAGACGGAGGAAAATCTTTGTAACAAGGCCACAAAGATCACCAGTTCTTAGCACTAAAGCTGACCTTAAAATCCCACTACCCTTCCCTGATGCACACATTGAACATCTGGGTCAGCCGGAGGCAGCTGGGACTTCCAACATGGACAGAACCATGGACTGCCATCACCCATGGCTGCTCCTCCTACCTTGAGCTCTGTGCTTACACGAAAACCCAGGGCAGGTCTCTGGAACTGTTGCCGCCACTCTAGTAATCACAAACAGCAGCTAGAGCGTTGTTGCATTACAATTACAGCACTGTACCACTACAATTAAAGTCAAGCTCATGCTATTCAACCCAGTTTGTTCAATAGTTTCTCAAGAACAACCCAAATGAGAAGCATTTTCACTTGGAGACAGGCTTTTACACCAAGAGTCTCACAGGAAACACTGACCCATGGCAGACGAAGCCTTTAAATAAAAGCCAGTCCCCCTGCAAAAAAGTAGCCCAGATCCAACTTTGGACTTTCTGAAGCCTTCTGGACAAAAAGCTCAACTCAAAACTATTTCCTTGCCCAGTGTCATTTCCAGCAGCAGCTGCAGTCACAGACAAACCTTACAAATATCTGCCTTAGTTTTGCCAAGTTTCTAAGGAACTGAAAAAGTTTGCCTTGCTAGAGAAAGTGCTTGACTTACACATAAAACTGTACAGCTAGAAAAGCTAAACTACTTCAATCCATGTTAAAGCTTCCTAAATCAATGCAAACATGCCATTTTTATGGCAGATTTTTCTATGTCTGATGACTTCAATTATCCATTATTTTCCCTTTAAAACCACCCCTGCCATAGTTGAAAAAATAAATAAGCCAGACCCAAGATATCCTCCTAAGCTCTTATTTCTACATCACCTCAGGTATCTGTTAAGAATGCAGAACTCAGCATGACAAGTCTTTAAACATCAGGCAACAAAATCCAAGGGAGTGAAGTGATGACTAAAATAAGATTAGTTATGAAAGCATGTCACTCACAGCCTCATTAGCTCAATGCTCAAGCAACACAGGAGCCTTATATTTAGTGTTTTGTAACTGAAATCACTGTTCAAAATCTAAGGCTTGAACAATTCCCAGCTCTCATATCAACAGTACCTCCTGGTACAACAGACAAGTTTGCAATAAACCATCCAGGAAAGCTCAGTATTCCAAGGCCATCTGATGCTGTTCCAGAACAGGTGAGGTAACACAGCATCTCCTTATGACTGCAGAGTGCTGGCTCAGGCTTCTCCTGCCCTTCTAGAACCAGGACCTTTGTTTCAGCTCACAGGAACGACGTGATTTTGGATGAATGGCTGGCCAGCCTTAAGCCTTGCTGCCCCCAATGTGGTTGAGCCCAGGCTCAGTCAGGTTCCCATTCTGTGGGCTTGTTCCTGGACCAATCTGCTCACTGCTGCTCTGCCATCCTGCCCAGCCTGCAGCCATCCTCAGGGACACCTGCCCTCCTCAGGACTCAAGCCCTGACTACATCACCACCCCCCTCAGCTACACCAGATCTTAGATTAAGCTTTCCAGAAGCCTCTGCTCTGCTGGGGATGCAGAGTGGCACAGCATGTCCTCCTGCAAACACCTGGAAGGCACGGAGCCCATCTGGTCAGGGCCTTCCCCTCTCCACCACTTCCAGCTGATGGTTGGTAGGTGCCCAAATCAGTAGAAACAAACTCTAACCATTGAGAACAACCCTGATGGCAAAAAATAAAATAAATAATTATTTAAAATGTAAACATGGTGTTCTATGCAATGGGGTTACAAATTGCAGCACTCGAATCCTTCTCTGGCCCCCACCAGCCCAACTCCCGCCTCATATGCACAGATCTCCCCAAAACCAGAGATTTGTCTGGGGAAACATCAATAGCCAAGCTTACTTCAACCCAGGGACTCATTCGGTACAGGAAGGCTCTGGCCATCAGGAGCCAGACACATTCACTGAAACATTCATCTTAAAACCAACGCATCTAAGGAGTTCAAACTACAAGCAAGCAATTGGATAGCCAAGCACACAGTGGGGCTAGTCCAGGGCTGGGTCCCAGCCAAGGGCAGCAGAGCAGCAGCAGGGAAGAGCCTAATGGACACGGGAAGTTCAGCTGGGAAGAGCTCAGAACAAGGCATGGCTTGTTGACATGCAGGAGCTGGCATGCACAGGACCCGTGGACTAGCACACACTAAGAACATGGAGAGGGAGAAAACTAACAACCAGGAGATTTCACAAAGGGCAGTGCTCCCTCTCTGTAAGGCTCTGGCCAAGAGCACAAGGAACCATTTGCATCCCAGCACAGAACATGAGCTCTCCAAGCAGGATGCACCTAAGCCAAACAGTTTTACACACAGCCTTATAGCAAGGGAACACTGCAAATAGATCAGTGTGTATGTTTGTGTGTTACAGATATAGATATACACACACATATATATATAAATATATATATACAGATACACACAGAGATAAAATCATGTACATGACATAAGTGGAGTCACATCACAGGAGCGGAGAAGTTTGCTCACCATTAGCAAATATCCTATGAAAGACTGTTGTAACAGAGCAGCCCGTGAGCGGGAAGTAAAACGAGATAAAGTCAATGAGTTGGTGAACAGCAAAGCACTTACATCCATAGAGACAGCTGGGTCAGAGTCAGGGCACACAGGGACAGGACTGAGCACCGGGCCCTGCCTCCAGCCACCTCTTCAAAAGAAATTGACCTAAGGAATATCAGGGTTTCTACCTGAGAACCAGACCAGACAGGGCAGACAAAGCATCTCTGACCAAGGAGAAGATTATGGCTGACTCTGAGACCAAGAAGCTGGAAATTCTGTTCTTCTGTGAGTGTCCTATAGTCCCTTAGCCCCACCCACCCCACCCCTTCAGCAGAAAATTCCCTTTCTCTACATCCCAGTGGCTTCTGGCTATGGACGTCAGGAGCAGAACCCACACTTACATACCTGGCCACATGATGCCACAGCAGAGCTAACACCCAGTAAGAGTCCTGGCCCCATGGCCTGGAATTGAGGGCAGACTCTGAGCAGACACAATTAAATACAGACTGAGTCCACGGTCAGGTGTGATGCAGACACAAGAGACGCATAGCAGCAATGCCTGGAGGCACAAGTGGGAAATCTGCACTGCACTTCATGGAGCTTTCCCTGTGCTCCACCAATATCTCATTCAGCACATGCTAATATATTGCCGTGTCTCAGGGGCACCAGAGGACACTGAGACTCTCCAGCTTGAGGCCTCCCTTCTGCTGGGACACTCCAAGAGCTGCCCAAAAGGATTTTTAATTCAAACACATCACTTCCTTCCACCTGTGAACAGTTCTTACACTGCCAGTGAGAATTCCAGGAACAGCTCACAACAATGCCAACACAAGCAGGCAGCAGCACCAGGCACCCTGTCTGTAAACGCTGTTCTCCCCACACTAGGAGCCCGTCTCAGGAACACATCTGGCAGCACATCCCCTTCTTAGACAGCACAGACACTCACAGAAGCACCACTGTGGTGCATGTGGGTTCTGTGAAGAGTACACAGGGCACAACTTGGATTTATCACAAGGAATGCTTTCATCTGACCACAACTACACAAAGCAGGTGAAACATTCTAGTCTCTGGGAACACCAGTGGCAAGTTTAAGAGCTCTGTCTTCCCATCCTCATCACAAGTTCTCCAAAGCTCCCCACTCATTTGAAACTTATTCTCCTTAAATCTATTAACTCTACACTTTTTGGCACTGGAAAAAAAAAAAAGGGTTAGTAAATAAATGGATTATGGTGGCTTTTGCAGTATGCAGACTTAAGCAGTATGCAAAATCCTTCCTCCTTCCCACCCCATTTTTCTTCCACAGCTGACCCTCAGCACACAGATTTACATACTGAACAGAGAAACAGTGTTAAGTCCAGCCAGTGAACATGCTCCTGCATCTGAGGGAGCAGCAAGGAGCAAAGGGCTGTTACTACACCGGAGCATGTGTCACAGGAACCAGTACCAGACATTTTCAATGTGACACTGCTCTCCTGGCACACCCTCCCCCAGCAGACAGCAGGATGTCCTGCAGTGCACACCAGCAGCTCCCTTAGCCAGGTTTTTGCCTCACATTCAGCAAGTATTCTCTTTGCCAAAGCCATGGGGAGAGGAACTTTGGGAGCAGCATCCAGCACAGTACTGGGGACAGAGACAGCACCAAAGCACAGATCATAATGCACTGAATCCTTGTTCCCCATAAATCCACAGAAATTACTGCCCTGCTGCTTTTAAGAAAACACAGGGGAGTGCTCAGATACCAGCCAGTTGTATTGAACAAGGACAGAAAGCAGCAAACAAGAGCCTGGCCCTGTCAGTGACCCTGGAGCAACTGTCGCTCTAGGGCCCAAACTCAAACCCAGCCCATCTGGCACTGTGAAGGCAGCAGTGCCAGGGAGAAAGGCTCAAGATCCAACACAATCAGGAGCCCTGCGGATGTGGCTTTGCCTTTTCTGGTTGGGTGGGCACTGCAGGAACAGAAATACATCTTGCAACATTGCCAACTCTAATTCCAGCCTGCACTGGAGCCACAGCTTTCCCGTCTGGAGGATTCCTCTTCTGACCACAAGTCCACTTGCACTCACTTCCTTTCTTATCTAGGAAAGGACCAGAATCTTCCAGATAAACCACTTCACTTCTGAGCGTGAGGTGAGCCAGGCAGCCCACAGCTGTGGAGCAGAGAGGTCTGCTCACGAACAGCTGCACTTGAGCACTGCAGCTGTACAGTCACACTCCAGCACATCCTGCAGCTGTGACAGCACAGACACCCACTACTCCTGGCATGAGCACACGCATATGACTGCCATGTCCTTCCTGCAAAGGCTTGTGAACTGGAGGGAGCAAAGACGTAACTGTGCTGAGGCCACCATTTGCACCCCAACACCTGAAGAGCCACCTTCCTTCTGAGCAGCCTCTGAATGGCACCACAGGAGTTTCATGTTCTGGGAATGGCAGGTCTAATGACCTGCAGGACCTCCCTCTGGTGAAAGCTGTGGCTCCAATGCCAGCTCCATGGGTTTGGTTTTACAGACAGCGCTGGCTGCCCTGCAGAACAATGACAGCTGTATGATACTCTCAAACTAAACTGAAAAAAACAGGATTTCTTAGTACTCAAGTCTTCCCATCAGTGGCCTGAACTGAATGCCAGGAAGTTTGCCAGGAGACAGGTACCAGATGTACACATTCTTGGAAATCTCTCCCACCTGGACAAAGTCAGGAAAACACAATAAAGTGAACCCTATGATGACATCAGTCTGTGTGCAGAGCAAATCCCCAAGTTTACAGGCAGGTCAGGAGCAGAGTGTTCTTCTGCCATGACCCTGCCTCCCTGGTACAAGTACAAATCTGCTACAGAGAACAGAGACCCCAGTTCTAGAACAAAGGGACAACACAGGAGTTCTTTGATGGGAAGAAAAGCCACAGGTCTGCAGCTGATGGAGAGGCTATTTCTGGATGACAGGCGATGCAGAGCATCTTTCCCTGTATGCTGCCACATCAAAGCAGAACTCACACAGACAACAACTCCAGGAAAGCAAAGACTTACTCCTCAGATCGAGAATACTTGCAGAAGTTGAACAGGTAGCAAAGCTGTCCCTTGAAAGATCATGTCAAGGTGTGACATAATGCATCCTGACTGCAGATTTTTAGAGACGAGAATAACAAAGGTAAAAAGACCAGAGCATGAAAGGATGCACTGCACTGCCAGGAACATCACTGCTTACTTACAACATAAACCATTTCAGCACAGAGTGGCTGCCTGAGCAGGGTGTGTCTGTGCCAACCAGGCCCAGGGCAGCTTGGGAGCCTGAAGCCAGGACCACGGGAAAGATGTTGGATGAGGATGGCAGGACAAGCCACTCGCTGCAGTCAGCGTCTGTCTGCTTTATTACAAATGTGGGTTGCTGCAAACAGCACTCATGTGGCCTTCGAGGACACAGCCCCCTAGGCAGCTCCCAAAGCTCCACAGTGCTGGGAGGAGAACTCTGTGTGGTATTAGCATGAAAACCTGCAGAGCAGATGAACCCACAGACAATGTGCCTACAAAACTTCAAAGTTTCAGCATCATTTCCTGTGTCAGCCCCTTGAAACAAAAAATTAAAGAAGAGGCTAAAAGGTAAACAGTACCCTCTATCAGTCTTTCCTGCACCTGACAAGGGTCCAATCACCAGTGAATTCTGCTCCCAGCCTCTGGCACATCTGATGTGGAGGTGGAGGAGCACATGTACACCCATGCCTATCACGCCAGGGAACTTGGAAAGGAGTAGATCCCTTTTTCTGTTTAGGCAGTCTCTTGGATGGGTAGGGGCACCCCCAGCAAGCATTACCTGATCCGATTTTGATCAGTCCGTTGTGCTGGATGAAGATGGTGTCACAGGTCAGGTTGCCGTGGATGATGGGGGGATCACAGGAGTGGAGGTAGCTGGAGATGCAGAACAGAGCAGTGGTCAAGGCCTTAAATCCCTCCCTTCAACCCTTTCCCATGTTGAGCAACATCAGAAAAGAACAAGAAAGCACAGGGCACATGCCAGGGATTTACAATAGCGATTCAGTGACTACATCAGCCTCTAGCTAGGAGAAAACCAGGAATAAACAGGAATTGTCTCTAATGATCAAACTCCAGAAGATGAGGGGAAAAGAGAAAGCTTTTTCTGATTAGCTCCCAAGAAGTTCAGGATACCAGAGGCAAAGACAATTTCATCCACCCCAGTACTGCTGAGTGGGTTCTAAAAGGGTTACAATTTTACACCAAAAATATCAGAGCCTTACTCTGTCCCCACTCAAAGGGGACCAGAGGCACTTAGTGCTATACACACACGACTGTGCATGCTTGCCAGCAGGCACAAATAAAGCTTTTTAGTGCTGGGTCCCAGATACACTCTGTCTTTGCATCTCACTCTGCCTGGGTTTATGTTAGCAGCTAGCACAAATGAGGACAGTCACCTCCCAGAAGTTTATTAGAACCCCAACTATTCACCAACAGCTGTAATTTAGCCAAATGGCACCAGAGTTTTCTCTATGGAGTGAAAGCCATGCTCTGTCATATAGGCAATTGTTTTTCCAAGGCTCTAATTAGTTACTCACCAACTCTAGCTCAGACGGAGAAGAGTTTTTAAAGCCAAAAACACATTCGACTCAGCTGTATTGAGCACAGATGGCTGCAGAAGATCTGCATCATCAAGAAATGTACACACACATATCTAACAACAACCTGCCTTAATATCCATGAATCCACTGCCTACAACAAGGCTACAGCCTGACAACCCCATGGAAGTTTTTCTCAGTCCTCTCACATGGAACTTGATTTCCCTGTCATCTTTGCAACATCCTCCTGACCATGGTGAAACCCAGGTTATAAAGCTGGATGCTCTGGAGAGCTCCCTGATACTCAAATGCCACGCTCACTGCCACATCAGTCACAATCGTTGGGATCCCAAGATCAATACCCCACGTACCTGAGCGCAGAGAGGATCTGGGTACACCACCGCTTCCACGCCTGCAGACACAAGAGGAAAAGGATAAAAAACATCCACAAGTAGCTAATCTGTAAGTTCTATGATTCACAGCTCACAGGTAGGAAAGAATACGCGTTCCAGCTTTTACTCAGTGCAGATGTGAAGATTCAGTACTCTTATGGTCAGCTTGTTTCTACATATTCCCATGGGTCCAGAAACACATCTGTCCTCCTGAGTCCAGCCATACACAGACACCCGCCCCTTTCCTGTGAGGGGCCATGGAGAGGGACATGCCTGTCACACCCCACCTAAGAAGCTGCAGAGCTGCTGGCAGTAAAGCACCCGGCACAGAACTGCTGTCCCAGAGAACCTGCAGCTGAACTAGGTTACAGAGACACAGAGGAGCTGCAGCCGTGTGTTATCACCAGGTTCTCATTGGGATCCTCTGCTGAAAGAGCCTTCAGGGGCTGATGGATCTAAGGGAATATGGTCATGCAGGAAAAAAGAGTTACCTTTTCATTCATAGTTTTGTGGTTTTTCTTTGTCTTCTTCAGGAACTGTTTCAAGCTCCCTGAAGACATGTACTCAGTGATGAAGATCACCTGTGGGGCAGTACGACACATTACCCTCTACCTTGCTAATTACCTAACACACAATGAAACGCAACAACCTGATGACTGCACTTACCCTGGCCTTGTTCTCCTTCACATCAGCCCAGTATTTGTGGAACTTCACAATGTTGAGATGATCCAGTTGAATTAAGTTGTCAAACACTGCTTTAACTTTTTCCTTAACATCAGAAAGACAAAGACATGTCACATCAGAGACTACACCAACCTATATCCTTCTTTCTTCTTGGGTCTTGATCCCCTCAGCCACCACCGTACTTGACAAGCTCCTATGCTAAGAACAAACAGCATCCCATTTCCTTCTGCACTGCATCTCAGTGGAGCATGGTTTGATTGTCAAGTCTAAGTGAACACAAGAGCTCATGGAAATAGCACAGCAACAGTTTTCCAGCACATTTCCTGTACAGGCCAGGCTTAAGCCGAATATGCCACATTTGGACAGCACAGCACTCCAAAACCAGCCAGTAATCCACACAATAGGTCCCCAGTATCCATAATCCCACCCTGGGGCAAGGTATGTTTCTCACATCCTGTTGGGAAACACATCAACTTACTTCCTGAAGCTTAAAGTTCTTCCGCTCAGAAAACTGAACTTCATTCCAAACAACTTCCACACCTTCCTCCGTATCCATGGCCAGGTAGGCACTGTCAATCCCCGGGACATTACGCTGGTTCACCTGGAGGGAAGGGTAGAGAGAGGTGTCAGCTCTAAGCCAGCAAGACCAGATCACTGCCACGCAGCACTCATTGGAGAATTATGAACTCTGCTCATTAACTTTTAATTAAATGCAAATTCCAGGACAGGATTTGCACATGTATCTTGGAGCAGGGCATACCCAAAACATGAGTCACTGTAGGCACGAGAGGAGCAAGTCCTGAGCATACCAGTGGAAAAACCTCTTGTGCACAAACACTGTGTTGTAGCAAAGCTGCCTTCTGCCAACAATATATTTGATTTTCATGTTTTATGACACCTGTGGGTCATTCCACAAGGAAAAAACCATTCCACCCATACAAAAGAGATACAGAAATGTCTGAAGAACTCAGATACAGCTTCACGGAGGAATCTTCTGAAAGGTGATGACACCCAAAACTCAATTAAAGCAGAGAGGAACAAGGGGAAAGCTGCAGGTTCAGTGGTGGGAACAAACAACACAAGCGAAACAACTACAGTACTTTAATTACTAATTGTAAGTGCTGACCCAGCACAAGTACATCCACACTGAATATTAAGGATACAGATGAACACTCAGAAAGCAGCATGGTAAGGGGAGAGGACTGAGAGTTTAGAGTCCAGCACAAGAATGGCAAGGGAGGACATAAAGCTGAAAGACTTGCAGAGATCAGAGGTGAACCACACTCCCAGCAGCAAAATTTTCCATAACGTTTTTCTTCAGATATGTAGCAGCATTCAAAGATGCACACAAGCTCTTTCAGATCAACATCCATGGCATTTACTGTAATGCCTCTGGCAGGCAATTTCACAGGCATACAGCAGTCACAGTCATGGCGAACATCCCATTGCACCAGGCAATGTGCAGTGATAGAAGTGGATTCAGAGCACTTAGAGGAGACAAGAGGGTAAAATTCACCTTTTAATTGTCAACCAACAACCATTCCTGTTCCCATCCACTGATCACATACCAAGAATCGCTTCATAGAATCATGGGATATCCTAGGTTAGAAGAGACTCACAAGCATCACTGAAATCCGGCTTCTGGCCCTGCACAGGAAAACCCCAAGAATCCCACCATGTGTCTGAGAGCATTGTCCAAACACTCCCTGAACTCAGACAGGGTTGATGCTGATTACCAGGCTTGGCAGATTTCAGCTGACCCAATTTTTCCCCGAGGTAACAGTTAACACAGATTTGCCTGGCAAATCCAGGCTCATCTTCCACTTCTATCACTTTCAAAACCTAGCTGTATCACAGCTCCTCCTTCTCATACTGTGTCAACTTCTCTTCCCTCACTAGGAACCCCATCAGCGTCCTCTTTGCTGGAATCTTCTCACCATATATAAGAGCTCACTCAAAAATCCTTTCCCCCTTGGCAGCCACTTTCACATGATCAAATCTACCCAATTTCATCATTCCAGCTGAACTACTCTAGCCCATTCTACTCCTTCTGTAGTCTGACAACACAAAGTGACAAGCCACCAATACAGGTGGGATTCTTTATGATCTCCCAAGGGAATCTGAATGGCCTGATGACATTCAATACCCTGACACTGCAGGTGACACAGTGCAGTGACAAATGATGCCAAGCACAGTAAACCAGAGTGATACAGACTTCTCCAGCAACTGAGCAGTAAATGAGCGTGACACAACCAGCTGCAAGGCGTGGCACAGGCAGGAATAAGGAACATAGGCCATAATTACATAAGGAGAGCCTGAGCTACAGAAGATAACTATTGAAAACCATCACAGGAGGTGACAGCTGAGCATGAACCACCTCACTCCCTTCCACTTGAGCCACCTGCATAACTGAGGGGTGAAAGGACTGGGATTTGGTTTAAGAAGACTTCCATATTGATCTTAAAACCTTGATTTTATACACACACACACGCACATACTGATACCAGCAGGCCAGGCCTGTTATGTTCCACCATTAAAGAAAGCTGAAGGAATAAAAATAATTAAGGATAGAATACTTATTCCTTCAAATTTTAAAATAAGCAAGATCTTAGGAATGACAGCAGCATAAAATCGCCCAGTTCAATTACTAAAGCTGAATGGCAAAAGGCTTTAACTTCAGGGAAGTTTAAAGAAGCAGAAAGGCAGGTGTGTTCGAGCAGTGCAGGGACAAGGTAACAGCCACCACACCGACACGCAGTGCCCCTGCATCCCTTTGGATTGCTGCCTATTCACAGAAATACTGAAGTTGGAAAAGACATCTAAATCACAGAATCCAACAGTTAAATGCCCTCTACTGTAAAAGGCCTCCAGCTTTACTAGAAAAAGTGAGTCCTCAAGTACTAGCAACTACTCAAAATCTGCCCCAATAATGCAGCTGGGGCTGTGGACTTGTCACATCTCACACTTCTGGCCAAGCTCCCCAAGCGTAAATTATTTCCATGACTCATAGGCAATATTCCAGAGCACTAGATACGACTCAAGACACCAAATCCAGCTGATATCACTGATGGCAATTCTGTTTCTCAGGACATTCAACAGCCTGGGGAGAAGGGTAAAAGGGGGAAAATGCAGACAGGAAACTGAAAGGCAACAGCAGATTCCTCCTGGGTTCAGCTTGCCAAATCCGTATTCCACATCCCTCTCCATGCTCAGCAAGGCAGAATCCTAAACCCTCATGAAAGCACAAAGATAACGTATTACTCTGGTGCTTGTCCCAGACAGCCCACAGACTAGGCAGCTTTTACACTCCAAGGGAGGAAGTGACCTGAGCCCAGCTTAGCCTGAATTTCTGCAGCAGAGGAAGCAGCTCCACATGACAGAAGTACCAACACAGCTCTGACTCAGTGTAAGCAGGAGGCAAGGAAACTCAAGATGAATTTCAAGTGAATTTAATTACTTAAAAGAGTATGGATGGAGTGTCACAACAGCTCTAAAGGAAAAAAAGTTTGAAAGTCAAATTTCCTTTTGAAAGGTTATTCCATTGTCTAACACATTCTATAGCTCTCAAACATCTCTATCACTGAAAGAACACAGGCTTTTGGAGATACATTCTGTAGTTCACATGATCTGTTAATTAAACAAAAAATAAATACAGCCTAAATCACAAGTGATAGCGATGATTTACAACCTAGAGAAAAAAGGTATAAAAACTGGAAAGAAGTCCACAATAACTAGAATATCAGCACAGAATGCACCTGCACACTGAAGAAGAGCTGGGGAGTGGCTGCACACCAGGCCAGGCCCTAACAAGAAGCCCCAGATCTGGTTCTGAGGAGCCTGAATTTGTTAACCAGCTTCCCTGGCCATTTGTTTAGGCCAGAGAAAGGGATCAAATCTCTGCCCAACCACCTGGCAAACGCTTGGGACTAGAGATAAGAGAACCCCAGGGTCAGCAGCTGGGCCATGAGGAGCTCAGCTTCTCCTTGAGCTGTGGGGAAACAAAAAGCAGCAAATTTATCAACAGAAACTGAACCAAAAGGGCTCTCTGGGATCTGAGGCTAATCCAGAGTGTAACACAATAAAGAATCGCAGGTCCACTGATGGCAAAGGGAAAAGAAATCAAACAAAGCAAAGAAGCAATCCTACTTCGTGTTTTAATTTAACTGACACATTGGCCTTGGAAACTATAGTCATGGTAAAAAAAAATGCTTAAAAGGCTTTCATTCAACAATAAAATTAAAACAACCAGTGTAGTTTAACAGTGACAAGGAAAGGGAGTATTGATTATTACCACAGCTGTACAGACTACCTCATGCAGCAACTAAACTGTAAGGGGAAAACAATCTGACCATCAGCAATATAATAATTGGTTCTTCCAGACATGCTGCAACAAGTAACAAGAAGTCTGTCTGTTAAACCACTGGACACATCTGGACCATTTAAAGGCAGGGCTAAAAGTCCTCCATGTGTGGAAGCTCTCCCTCGCTTGTAACTTCATTGCATCAGGAGATGCTGTGCAAAGACCCAAGCCAAAGGCTGACACATCCTTTAGGCACAAACAGTACATGTTCCTGTCACCTCCTGCAGGTCCTGCTCCGTGCTGACCCACACAGCTGAGCCCTGCTGAGAGCCAGGACACCCTGCATGGAGCCCAGGCCCCTCCTGCCAGCCAGAGCTTCATCTGCTCTGCAGGAAAGAGGCAGGTTTTGAACCACAGCACAGCGTCATACTGCCCGCGTCACACCACCACCCCACAGGCTGTCACCCAGTGGCCATCCAGGCTCTCCAAAAGCACTCTGACAGTTCTGGGTAAACAACATACTGCAGGACAGACCTAACTACAAATTCCCAGCAGGTAACTCCCCAGGCAGTAGATCAGCAGTTTACAAGAAGACAAAAGTATGACAGAAGTCAAGGTGCTTTGAACAGAAGTGGCACCCCTCTGGATACAGCCAGTGAGATTGGAAAAGCTCTCTCAGATCGAGTCCAGCAGCTCCCCCAGCACAACCAAGGCCACCACTTACCCAAGTCACAAAGTGCCACATCCACACAGCTTTTAAATTCCTTCAGGCATGGGGACTCCTGTCCTGGCCAGCCTGTGCCAAGGTTGGACAAATCTTTCAGGGAAGGAATTTTCCCTAATATCCAACCTTAACCTCCCCTGGCACAGCTTGAGGCCATTTCCACTTGTCCTGTCCCTTGTTCTGTGCGAGCAGAGCCCAACCCTCACCTGGCTGCACCCTCCTGTCAGGGAGCTGTGGAGAGCCAGAAGGCCCCCCCCGAGCCTCCTTTTCTCCAGGCTGAACCCCTCCAGCTCTCTCAGCCGCTCCTGGTGCTCCAGCCCCTTTCCCAGCTCTGCTCCCTTCCCCTGACACACTGCAGCCCCCCAATATCTCTCTTGCTGGGTGGGGTCCAGAACTGACCCCAGGATCTGAGGGACAGCCTCACCAGTGTCGAGTATCTCAAAGGGAGACAGGCATCATTCCATCTATTTATTGGATACCAGAAACGAATGCAAATTGCCTAATGCAAGAGCAAAGGGACGAGTGCTCAGTTTCACTTGGTGCTTCAAAACAAACAGGCAATCCAATGGAGTCCAAGAGCTCAGTCATACTGAGCTGGTCTGTGGAAGGAGGAAGAAGCAATGACTCTTCATCCCTAACTCCCAAAGGAACAGAAACAGCACAGCAAAATAAATAAGGGAGTGGGGAAGAAAACCCAGTATCTATAAGTAAGCCCATTCAGACAGAAGTTCATCAGGAAGGTTCTGGTAACTGCACCTGGGGCAGTAAGTTCAGGTGAGTGCCAGCAGTATGAAACTCCAAAGAGAGAGGGAAAACCAGACAGGATAAACTCCACATGAGCTACTCCCAGTCTGTCGTAGCCCATCCTGCTCTTCTGTGATACTTTCACTTAGCCAAGAGATCTTCAAATCACTGCAGGTAAATGAATAACATCAGTCACACAGGAGGGGTTGAAAGATCAGTACACTGAACAGAAAATGCCAAAAAAATTGGTATATTGTGGAAATACCAGTCTTGGAAACAATCCCTGAGGCCACATAAAACACTAAAAGAAAGTGATTATTTCATGTTTTCTGATAACACTGGAGAAATCTGGCAATGAAGTGAGAAAACGTATTTTAAAGAGGACGATGAGGAAGCACTTGATCTTGACACACATATATATATATAAACTGCAAAGATGACTGACATAAGATGTTGGAAGTAAAAATGGCTGCAAGGTGAGATTATGGGTAATTTTGAGATGGAATAAAATTATTTGGGTACACCATTCATGGGATACTTGAGGGAAGTTCCAAAAGCGTGGAAAAAGAATGATCAAGACAAGCCTCAAGACAAGCCCTGAGCTTGGTCCCCATCACCCGCACTGTCTTTTTGTTAAACTGTTTTTCAAACTGTTTTCTGTGCGAATGTGCTTCTCAATCTCTGTGTATGTGCACAGGCAAGAACACAAGAACACATCTGCAAGCAAACTTCACACCAGACTAGCCAGAAAGTTGGGACAAGAGGTCTTGGGGAAGAATTTTGCAGAGACAGAGGGCCTGGGAGACCAGTACTAGAAACCTGAAATGGGATTTTTCCTGAGCACCGATAAATAGAAACAGGATACAGCTATTCCTGTCATCCAAGTTACCATGGGCTCCTTGAAAATCACCATGCTCCCATGGCTAACCTATGTCTGGCTGTGCCTCTGTCCATGAGGATTTGCCTTGCAGTCTCTCTCCAGGCAGGATCTGGAGTCAGAGCCAGCACATGGCATCTCCCCTCTGCTGGCCCAGCAGGAAGCCTCTTCCCAAGCCTAAGCTTCACCAACCCTGCGGCAGCTGTCAGGATACCACGATTGCTGCCTAGGTTTCCCAAGGCAGAGGGCTGACAAAGGAAGGCTTTGGTGCTGCTGCACAGACATACTCTAAAAACAGTATTTTTAGAACAGCTCTGTAAGGAATGCAGAAAGAACTCCATCCCTCGGTCGCAGGCAGACAGACTGTGACCAGCACCTCCAGCCTCCCAGGAGCCCTGGGAGAGCAGCAGTCAGCCACCCCTGCTCCTGCCTCTGCTGCAAGGAGTGAGTGCCAGCTGTCCGTCACAGTCTGTGAGCAAGGACAGAACGGGGCTGTGACAAAGGCTCAGTCCCCTCTGCACCCTGAAGTGCCCCTCAGCTCATTCTGGCACATCACAAGGGTTCATTTCTTCCAGGAAGCCCCCACATGAGCCAATAAAAATGCTGAAAGGCTTCACATACTCCCTTCTTAATATCTTCCCTATGGTCAAGGAACACCATAAAAACGACAGCATGGCATTAGTTTTCTCCACCAACTGGAAAAAAAAAACCAGATCCATTGCGAAAACCTGTCAGGGAGCTGGCAGCCCTCTGAGCACCAGCTTGCTTGGAGGACTGGTGCTTATCTTTTACTACCTCAGCAAGTTTCCTTCCAGTCACAACAGAGGCTGAGAAGATCAGACTCCAGCATCCCAGAAGCCAAACACTCAGTCTGTTAGTATTTTTTCTCTAAGAAACCTGCACTGTGTCTCCTTGAAGAAATGTAAATCCAGGGGTACAAAAGTCACCAAGTGCCTCCAGATGAAAAATTATTCAAGAAACTGAGAGTCCTCCTAGAAGTGAGAAGACAACAAAGAGATAAAGATGCAGCAGACCCAGTGTTTCACTTCCTGTCTCTCTGAGTTCAGGTCCTCATGAATCACAGCTCTTTTCTTAATATTGCATAGTTCCAGCATAGAGCAAGAACATCTGCAACCCTGAGCACTGAAATGCAACTGTAACATCCAGCCATCAACAGCTGGGAAGTGCCAATTCAAAGGACAGCCAGATCTTTCATAGGAAAAAGAGAGCCAAACTAATGGCAATGTGCTGCCTAAATTCATTTTCTGAACTTCCAGCAACAGTAACCAATGAAGAACAGCAAGACCAGACTCACATGCACAGATGCAGACTTTCTCAAACTCTGCTCCTGACCTGACATCCACACGGAACTCCATCCATCACCCTGTATGTAGTCTGCATGCCACTAAGGGAAGCTGTGAAGGGCTGTAGCTTTCACCTAGCTACCTGACAGTGAAAAATCCCAGAGACAGAAAAACAAAAATTATTCAACATAGCGACCACTGCAGGCACAGCCACACTGACACATGAGGTGTGTGCCCGGAGATACGGCAGAAACAAACCTCTTGATCTCAGCAGACACTGAAGTGGGGCAGAACATAGAAACTGCAGCAGGGGAAAGTCCAGCAGCTGAGTTGCAAACAAGTTCGTAACACATCAGCCACAGAACAACAATCAGCCACTAGGTCACTGATGGCTATCAGGAACTGAAACATCCCTTCAGCCACTCCAAAAATCCCCCTCAACACTTCAGAATCTATGGGACAAAGACACAACCCCTGTGCTTGCCCTTGGCACAAGACAGCATGATCAGCACTGGGACGCATTTCCAGTCAATGGACAGGACACGAGCAATGCTGCAAGAACGGCACAAGGTTCTCCCACTGCTCTTGAGCAGTCTGGGATCTTTTCTGGGAAAGGGCAAAGGTATTTAAGCAGAGATCAGTGATCATTCTCCCACTTTCTCCCTCTTGTGCTCTAAGTGCCAGGCTTCATACTCTCAAAGTCTCCTGCACCAGAGAGCACAGCAGCACTTGATGAGAGCAGCAGCACCCCAGGCTGTACCTCCTGAGGAGCCTACGGAAGAGGTAGCCAGGCCCACCGAGGCCTGTCAGGCCTTTGCTCTCTTCACCTTGACAAACATACTCACACACACCCTCAGATGGGAACCTGCTTGTGCCCACACTGACAGCATGACACAGATTCCCTCTTATTAAAGTATACTACAAAGATGTCAACAAAGTACTTTCTTATAAAGTCTTGGCTTACACAATCACACAGTGGTTTCCTCCCCGGAAAAGGTACAGAAAGAAACTTGGTCAATAGACAGCTATTACACATGGCAAACCCAATGACATCCCCATCTAGAAAGGGCTGAGCCTCTTCTGTTCACATGAGCTTGCCAAGCCAAACACCGTAACAGTAGGCTGAGAACAGAGACTCTGCTGCAGAAGAGCATGACTTTTCCTACAGTTATGTTATGTGTCATCCATGTAGCACCCAGGGACAGCAGGCACAAAGTTCTCAGTTTCAGGTTCACCACTAGCCAGTTTCAGGAGGCTAAACCCGACCTGCTAATGCGGTGCTGCAATCCAGCTCCATTAGGAAGTTTCTATTCCTAGGAGGCACAGCAGATAATTCTTGAGATACTTGGACAACCCAAGAAAAGTAAGTTATGCATGCATGCTGCCTGCAAGAAGGAACTGGAGTGTTACAGCAGGACAGCAGAAACAGAGGGGTTGGTTTGTCAGGGAGAGCAGACAGAAGGGAGTCAGGCATGCCCAGGCTGGGAGACCTCATCAGCCCTGCAACCGTCCTGCCCTCATGCTGTGGGGCCTTGCCCTGTGCCTCAGCCATGGGACAAGATACCCTGCAAAACCTCACCTGTGTGCTGGTCAGGAGAGCAACCAGGGACATGGGCACAATTCCAGAGCCGGATTCGGCTCTGGGAGGAAAGCAGCACAGTCCACAACATTGCAGAAACCACAGGTACTGTTCCATGTTCCACAAAAAATGGAATTTGGGGAAACATAAGCATTTTCTATCTTGTTAAAATAGGTTCTTGGTCAAAAATGTCACAGAAGCATTTAATTTTAATAAAAGTACTCTGATCTTTCACTGGAATTACATACTTTGCACTGCAGAAGTTCCCCATTTCTAGGAAGAATTACAATCGATGAACTCAACACTCAATCCTTTTTTGCATCTGAAGTTTAAGCAGGAATAGAATACAGAATACAGAACAGCCAGCTGGAAGGGACCTCCATAGACTCCCTTGCTCGACTGCTCAACCCCCTCAGGGCTGGCCCATGTCACAGCATGTTATTATAGGCATTGTCCAAATGTCTCAAACACGGACAGTCCTGAGGCAACAACCTCCCCTCCAGGAAGCCTGGGAAAGGTGTGACCTTCTCAGTAAGGAAATGTCCAGCCTGAGCCTCCCCCAATGCAGCTTGGAAGTGTTCTCTGGTGTTCTGGCCCTGGACCCCAGTGAGAAGACCTATAGCGGGACCATCCCCTCTCATGACCATCTGATTCTGTTGTGTGTAATTGCCCCAGGGATGGGGTTTGTTGCCCTCCCCTTCGGTTCCCGCCTGGACAGGGTTGGCCCTCTCGATGCCAGGGCACACGCTCGCTCTGGCCGAGATGCTGCCGACCAGCACCCGGGTCCCTTTGGCCCTCTTCTGCAGGGCTGCACTCCACCTGCTCCTCTCCCCGTTCAGACTTGTGCCCAGCACCATTTCCCCTTGTGAGCCAATGTATTTTCAGGTTCATTAGAGGATATAGCTCAGCCCAGGCGGCTGACGCTAAAATAGGACCATATCTCGCCTTGAGCAGCTACTGTTCGGCGGCTTGGCCAGAACGGCGCTTGCCAGGGCCTTTCCCGGGTCCCTTCCCCGACCCCGACCCAGCCCAGAGGGTGTGGCCGCCTCGCGGCGCAGGCAGGGCGGACTCCAGCCAATGGCAGCCGCCAGCGGTGATGTAACGCTCCGCGCCGCCTGCCATTGGCCCTGCTCGGGCCGCCCGGCCCCGCCCCGCGCTGCCCCGGGAGCGGCCCTGGTTCTTGTCCCGGTCCCGGTCTCGGTCCCGGACGGAACGCGGGGCGCTAGGGAGAGCCCGAGGCTACTTCCCCCGAATCGGGAGCAGGCGGCCAGGACGTGCGGAGACGACACGGCCAGCTTGAGGCCGTCCTGCCGCCCAATGACCGTGCCGGGATCGGGACCGGGACCGACGGCGCCGGCACCGTCCCGCCGAAATCTGCTCGTTTCGGTAAATAGGCACCGACATCCGCGGCTCACAGCCAGCCCACTCCGCCCTGCTCACGGGCCCTCTCTGCACCGTCTGCACAGCCCCACCTCTGCTGCAGCAAGTTCATCACAAACAGTTCATGGATGGCAAAATAATCTTTTTTTAAAAAAAAAGCAAGGCCATTACATTTCAACACACACACCCAGCCACGGCACTAGGAGCAAGCAGGAAAGAATGTCACACCCAGGAAGTACCAGAGCACAGGCACAACATACTGTCTCCACAACCATATGCAACTCCAGATTATCACGTCTCATTGCTTCCATGGTGCCACCTAATCCAACATCCAGGAGATACTGCCATTGAAAAAGATAGGGATTGCATCACCGGGGAAAGGTCGGCAAATCCTTTTTCCACAGAGTAACACCACCTCCCTGTGAGAGGTAGTGAGTAAGAGCCTATTCACACACTGCACTGACAAGAATAACCAGTGTGGACTGAGCTGCCACACCTCCCCGGGAAAAGGGGCACTCTACTCTGGGATGCTCAGAAAGTAAAGCTGTTATTCCAAATAAATTTCATGTTAGGACATCTGCAGTGGGAGAGTCTACCCTGGAGAGCAGATCAGCCCAAATGCTTAAGACAGCAAAGAGTCTGATGTCATGCAGTTCAGGAAACAAAAGCCTCTCCACAGGCTCAGGGTTAATTGAGCAACAAATTCACGTGTGAAATCCAGAGACACACCATGATTTCACTGCAGGGTCACAGCTGCAGCTGAGGCCACTCCCAGTCAGACATGAGTCAGTGCAGCTTCGATGGGTGAAGGCTTCAGCAACAGAAGTCCCGAGCTCACCCAGATCACTCAACAATGTGCTCTGTGGCCCCAATGCCCACCCCTCGACCTGTGGGGGTAGGCAGCCTGAAGCCATAAGACAATCATTTCGTCATGCCAACATTTCAATTAATTTTTCTTGTGTGGGCCTTAATTTGTCTGCAGAGGAGAAACTGAAATCCAAAGAAAACACTAGAGCTTCCCAAATCTTACTTGTTATGTAGGAGAACACAGAAAACCCTGGGAGGAAATTTCTCTTTCTATGTCAAAATGATTGGTACTAAATAAAACACATTGAAAAGACGACACAAACAAACTAGCTTTGTTCTCCGGCATGTGCCAGTTCAGTGCAGAGCAAGACATAAAGCACTTCAGGTACAGAATATATTGTGAAGGACAGAACCCGAGCTTCCTAATTTTTTAAAAAACAGGAAAAAATAAATTGATTTATTTCAAAATGTTAAAGCTACATTTACAATCAATCTGCAGAGCCTCACCAGAAAAGGCACATTCTAACCACACCATGGCAGGGTTTGGCTCACATTAAACCAGATCATAACAGCTCTCAGCACGTAAAGGTGAAGAACTGCGGGGAATCCCTGACCTTACTTTGACCTCCAAATTTACATCAGAATAAATCGACTCTTTCATCACTACTGAGGCTTGCACTGCCCTTTCTGCAATGGTGGACAAAGCAGACAAACCCCTGTGTTCAGCGCTGACTCGGCTGAGAAAAGCCCCATCAGCACTTGTGCCGCAGCGCTGGAGCAAGCACGTTGTCTGTCTGTCAGCACCTGCCAGGGCTGCAGAGCCTGCCCAGCTAGGCAGGGGCACTGTGCCAGCACAGAGCAGAAACCAGTTTGTGCAAGCAGCCCCCAGGAAGGAAAACAGAGCCCAGCAACAAACAGAAAAAGGGATATGTCCCAAACAACACGATCTAATCTCCTTGTGCCTTCACAAATCACACTGCCAACACACACACTGAGCTGTGGGTGTGAGTAGGACAGGCCAAGAAACAAGCCTGTGTGAGCTGACTGTGCTTTATCCTGATGGCAAACGCCAAGGCAAACCAAAAGCAAGGACTCAAACGCTAATGAGCCTGGGTAACCGGCCCGAGTAGCTGGCCACCCCAGCAGCAGGTACTAAGTACACTTCCCTGCAGTGAACACTAAGAACTATCCAGCCATTGCTCTTCACCATTCTCAGAGTAAAAGATCTATGAAACGCGACGCACACCGGGAGTGCCAGAGCCACTCCCTACTCCACGGCAGCAACAGCTAGCCGTGACACCAGCCTGAGGCGGGGGAAGACATCACTGGCTGCGCTCCAGCCGAGACGCTCCGGGCCCGAGGAACGGCAGCCCCACCGCTGGCGAAGGACCACCCATCTCCCTGCCTTCCAGGAGAGTGACGGACCCCCACGCTGGGTCCCGACTGTCCCGAGCACAGGTGGCAGGAAGACCCAGGGGGGCGGGACAAGCGGCCGCCCGGGCCCCGCCCGGGCTCCCCCGCTGCCCAGCCCCGGGAACCAGTCCCCGGCACTAACCTCCTCCCGACGCTTCTGCCAGCGGCCGCACGGCGATTCCTCCAGGATCTCGGACTCGTCCTCGCTCTCCTCCTCCTCTTCCTCCTCTGGGGGCGCCGCGGAAGTCACCGGCGCAGACACCGAGGTCATCCCCGGGCCAGACGAAGCAGGCTCCGGCTTGGGGTCGGAGCCGCTGCTGGGCACCTGCTTGGACTCGCCCTCCGACATGCTGCGGTCGTCCACCCTGTGGGAGAGGCGCGGTCCGTGAGGCGCGGCGGGGCACCAGGCCAGGCCAGGCCAGGCCAGGCTAGGCCGGGCCTNNNGGGGACGCGCCCCGAGCCTGGCGGCGGTGCCCAGCCTAGGCGGTCCGGGGGGCGGCGGGAGGCGAGGGGCGAGGGCCCCACACTTACCGGGCCCGCGGCAGCTCCCGGTCCCGAGCACGTCCCCGCCGCAACCGCCGCGCTGCGTAACGCGCCGTGCGGGGTGGGGCCTCTGCCGTAACCAATCAGCGCCGCGGGCGGTGCGTCAGCGCCCGCCAATGGCCGGCGGGCGGGACTCCGCCGTGCGTCACACCGCAGGGGACGCCTTGCGCGAAGGGCCGTGAAGGAGCGTGAAGCGGGCGGGGCAGCCCAGCGCAATAGCCAATGAAAGTGCGAGAGCGGGCCGCCAAGGTCGCTGATTGGTCGGTGGGCGTGACTGAGCATATATAATGCCCTGGGTGCGCGAGAGCCCCTCATGTAGAGGGGCAGGGGGATAGTGGTGGTTGCTGTGAGCGTGCGCAGTTTTAGCTGTGCGAGTGGCTGCTTGTGGCACCGACCGACGGTAGCATTGCTGGGCCCAAGTCCGCTGTTCCCCCGGAGGAGCCTCAGGGCAGGTCGAAGTCACCGGTGGGCTGTGTGGGTAGTCCTAGGGCGGAGCGGGCCGCTCCGCTCTGGCCGCGCCTCTATGGTCGGCTCTTCCGGCCGNCCGGTGCGAGGTCCCGCCGCCCCCGCACTCCGCCCGCGCCCCCCGGTCCGGTCCGGTCGCCGCCGACCGAGGCCGCCGCGGCCGCAATGGGCGCCTACTTGTCGCAGCCCAACACGGTGAAGAGCTCCGGGGACGGCGCCGGGCTCGGGCCGCGCCCGCTGCACTTCGGATTCAGCGCCATGCAGGGATGGCGTGTCTCTATGGAGGTGAGGGGGTTAGGCGGTGGGGACTGGCGGGGCGGCGGTAGTTCTGCACCGCAGGCCCCGACGGCGCCGAATGGCGAGGAGGTCCGGGGGCTCTCAATCAACCCCTCCCTCAGCCAGGATGGGCATTCTGCTTTTCCCGGTGCCGCCCTAGCCTTCCCCGAATCCCCCACAGCAGCCGCGTGTTCCGGCTCCTACGGGGAGAGTCGCACCGGTTCGTGGGGGACACGTGCGGCTGGACAAATCCCCGCGAGAAATGAGAAATTCGGGGTAAAAAGCGGTGGGAAGGAGCGCTTGGGGTGAAGTGCTGAGTGAAAGCATGTGGAAAGTTCTCGGGGAAAATACCTGGTTTTCTCCCCTGAAATGAAGTGGCGATGTCTTACTGTGCTTCCTCCCTGCTTTTGTTTATTTAGAGGAAAATTTGTAGGAAGAATTCTCATGGCTACTCTCTCTCCTATTGCCAGTCCCGGCTTTGCTGGGCTCGTTATGGGCAGATGAGCTACCACCAGACCCAAACCTGGCTGAGGATCCAGGTATTTGCCCGTGTTCCCCCAGTACAGGAGGCGGCAGGAGCTACTCTTAAAGCTGCTGGTTGGTGTGAGGGCATTGTGGGGCTGCTTGGTCCTGCAGCTCTGTGAACTTCAGACCTTCTGTGAGTACCAGTAAGGTGCTGGTTTGTTTTCCCTTCTGGGCAGCCAACAAACAGCTGAATTTGGTAAGGATTAATCCTACTCTCTCAGTGTGTGGTTCGTAACCCTGTGGCTGGTTTGGAGAGCATGTCCCATTCAGGCTTTCAGAATTTTTGCTGATAGGGGTTCATGAGCCATTTTGTCAAATTCTTCACCACTTCTTGGAGTGGGACACCAGTTGTACAGGTGACAAACCAGTGACCAGAAGTGTTTCCTCTTTTCTGTGTGTGAAACCCTTGGGCTCTGGTTCTTGGGGTAGAAGAGGCAGAATTGGTACTTGTGTTCCTGAGATGCACTCAGTGTGTGTGTGCTGAACTGGCTGACAATGTCTGAGCTGGTCCTTCCCAGTGACCCCTGGAGGAGGGAACTGATGGCACAGGGACATTCCTGGAGCACTGAGTCTAATCTCAAAGGCGATTAACATGTGTGTAAGCAGCTAAATGCGGGCATGGCTCTGGCGTCCCTTTGCACAGAGCTGGGATGTGTTAAGGAGCCAGGCTGGGATGAGGGAGAGCAGAGTGGCCCTGTTTTATAGTGCTGGTGGGCTTACTCAGCCCTCCCACAGTTGGGGCATGGCTCTAACTTCACTTGCTTGAGGTTTGTCGCTTGTACCTTCGCAGAGGCTGGATGAGGCCCCAAGCTACAGATGTGGTTCTGCACTACCCAACATCCCTGGCTTATCCCTGCTGGCAGAGGCAGCATTGAGGCCATCAGTGTGGAGATGATTTAGTTGAGTTATCCCAAGAAACAAGCACATGGCAGGAGCTGAACTTGCTGTAGATTGCTTCTGAGCCTGATCAGAGAGAAATGTGTGTTTTGCACGCAGCTGAGCAGTCCATTTTCTTTCATTCCAGCGTTCTGTGTTCTGCTCTCTGTCTTGTCTTGTTTTGTTTTTCCCTTTTCATCATGTTCATTTGCACTTTTGCTCTTCTGCGAGGCTTGGAGAAAGTTCTGAGCAAATGTTTGTTCTTAATGCTCTGGTTCTGTGTGTGTTGGTGAAGTCAGCCAGAGTGTGCACATGGTAATACACAGGTATTTTGGGTATAAAGGAGCTTTTTGTCACCTTGTACTTTGGTTTTAGGAGCCTCCAAGTGAGATGGGTGTACAAGACTCTGAAGAAATGCTGTAACTTGGTCCAGAGAGGTTGCTTTGGGAGTAAGGGAATGTTTGGGACAGATAAGGGATCCAAAGCGTAAGGATACAAAAAAAACCTTGTATTAGGTACTAGAAGCAACAAAGAAAAGGGCTGAAGTCAGTTTTATGGTCTGGAGGAGTGCTCTGGGATACAGTGGGAGGCGCAGGATGTGGTTGGATGGGGCCTCTCCAGACTCTTTGCTTCTGTTTTGACCATACCCTGCAGTGAGATACCAACAGCACTATTTTGCAGCTTCATTCCTCTCCCAGGTTCAGAACAAAAGCCCTTGCTTCAAAAACTGCCAGAGTTTGGTTCAAAATATGGATATTTGTTAAATTAACTCTCAGGTTAGTTTATTAATTTGCTTGCTGATTTCAGCTGAGCTGGATGTTTGATGTTTCAGATACACTGTTTTTCACCACAGTTACAGTAACCACTCAGGTGACTGGGGAGAGTGAGGGATTCCAGAAGGCTGGATAGCAGGGAGTGGACTTTTGGAACTTCTGTGAACTCTTGCAGTGCACAAGATCAGAGTCACTCAGAGGACAGCCACTGCAACTCACCGACCAGGGCTGGGGGCTGGGCTGGAGGCTGGTATCTGGCTACTCTGCTTGTGGCATTGGCAATGCCAGGACCTGGCTTTGCCCTGTGTGCAGAGCCACCAGCACTCATGCTTGGAGCAGGTCAGAGTGAGCCCCATGCACAGTGTGGGAGCTGAGCCCTTCTTCCTACATGTGCCAGCTGTGCCCATTTTCCCCCTCAGGGTATGGCTCAGTGAGGGGACAGATCAGGACAGGCTCCAGTGGGGGCTCGGAAGGGGCAGCACAGACCATTTTTGGTGCTAGTGCTGGGTTTCCTCCCTAGCACCATTTGCATCTCTTTAATTACACTGCTGTTTGGCCACCTGGGACTTATCCCAGTTGCAGTGTTGGTGGTTCACTGTCTTGCTGGCTTCTGTGAATGCTCAAAAGAGCGAGCATTAAAATGCTGCTTCTTGGTTTATCCCTGTTTTCATTTGGCCTCTCCGGTGAGGGCTGGGGAAATTTTCTGCATTGCCATTCAGTCATTACTCATTTTGAACTCAGATGGTCACTTGCCTGTTCAGAAGCTCTTTTCATCCCAGTGCCAGCAGTTCCATTGCAATGAGTGCTGCATGAATCCAGAACCTCTCTGTTCCTGTTTTCCTGAGCAAGGAGGAAAGTTCTCTTTTTACAAGACACTGGGATTCTGGAGAACAAAGAGACCTTATCCAAGGAGTCATACATAAAAAAGCTGTAGAGCTCAGTGGTTGCTGGGCTGTGATCTAGTTCTCCGTGTGTGTAAATTTTGGAATATCGCTGGTAGCACGGACACATCCAGATATTTGAGCCAGCTGTCTTGGAACAAGGACAGTGTTTTGGGGCAACTGTAGCACATCTAAGGTGAGGAACCACAGCAAAGATCACATTGTTGAACATACCACAGGGTACATGTTCTTCCTGAACACAAGCATGTGCGGGGTGTCAGGTGGTGAGGTGGTGGGTGAGGGCTGGACTTACAGGGAAGTCAGGAGGTTAGCTGGGCAGGGGAAGGGCTTAAAAGAAAGGCTCAGCCTGGCTGTCTGTTCCAGACTCTGTGTTGCAATAGCCAAAGTGGGTTTACTTATCCATAGGGGAAGAAGTTCAGGCATTTGGCTGTAAAATCAGAGGGATGCCTTCCTTAAAGCTGTCTGTCCTACAGAGACCTTGTGGAGAGAAGGGCTGTGCAGTGTACATGGCATATGTGTTGACTTTTGTGCTTTGTCCAGAGATGGGAATAGAGCTGGGGAAGGGTCTGGAGCACGAGTCTGATGAGAAGTGATAGAGGGAGTTGGGGAGGGTTCAGCCTGGAGAAAGGGAGGCTCAGGGGAACCTTCTCGTTCTCTACAACGCCTTGACAGGTGGGTGCAGGCAGGTGAGGGTTGCGCTTGTCTCCCAGTGAGCAACTGATGGGACAAGAGGAAACAGCCTCAAGCTGCACCAGGGGAGGTTCAAGTGAGCAATTTCTTCATGGAAACGTTTGGCCTGCCCTGGCACCGGCTGGCCAGGGCAGGGGTGCAGTCCTCATCCCTAGAGGGATTTAAAAGCTGTGTGAATGTGGTGCTTGGGGGCATGGGACAGTACTTTGGGTTGGCAGTGCTGGGGAAATGGTTGGACTTGGTGGTCTCAGAGGGCTTTTCCAAACCAAACAAATCCGTGGTTCTCTGATTTTCTGTGGGTCTAATGCAACCCCTGTCATTCCAGACCTTTGCTCTCTCTTGCAGGATGCCCACAACTGCATTCCTGAGCTGGACAGTGAAACAGCCATGTTCTCTGTCTACGATGGACACGGAGGTAACTGCATCCACTTTGCTCTGTCCTGTCCTTCAGTGTGACCCCTCTGGGCTGTCCGCAGCTGCTGGGGTATCCATCTATTGTTAGGAATTCTGCTCTTTGATGGGAAGCATTTTCTTTGATAGATACTATGAATGGAGGTTCTGAACCTCTTAGGGGTTCTAGAAGGAAGGTCAGGGTTTGATCTGAAATTGAAATCAGATTTGTATTTCATCTTTTATACCTTTTGAGAATGGCTGTTTTTGTGGTGGATAAGCTGGGCAGGAGAGTCACTGAAGAAAAAGTGGTAAGAAAAATTACCTGAGATTGGCTCTAGGCAGTGTGTTCTGGTGGTTGCCGAAGGAAAGAGTGAAAATCAGATCAGACAGATCCATTCCCCAGGTAAGTGTTCCCTAAACTGGAGATTGCAGCCATTCCATCCTGGAGACATGCTGGAGTCTTCTGGATGAACTAACTCTTCGTGAATTTGTGTAAGTGCAATTTAAGCAGGTTTCTATATTTTGTGGTTGCTTGCACTATGCATTTTGCATAGAATCATTATTTGAAAAAGATATGGTTAATTCTGCTGCCTGATAATTACAGTGCAATATTCATAACACTTACAAGGAATGAGTGAATAATCACTGTGGTAGTACTTTTCACTTTTACCATTTTGGACTCCGTGTCCTTTTTTCCACTCAGAGGAGCCCTAGGCTTGTCTCTGCTTGTATTACTGAATATCACTATTAAATATTATTGCTAATATTATTAAAGAATTTCCTCTGCAAATATCATGTAAGAGGTCAAGATCCTGCTATTAAATTGTGCAAATTATTTTAATTTTGATCATCCTGAGTGATCCATCATGTTTTACTGACCTCTTTTCCTGCTAATTTATGTAGATCTTGAACAACATACCTTTTCAAGGAGCTCTCCCAGTGGCCATCCTCCATTCAAAAAACTGCTCCTAAGCAACCTCCTTGCTTTTCTCATGGTAACTTAGTTTGGAAAACATTTAATGATTTATTTGAAAGCTTTTTGAAGATCTCTGTGGAGTAAATGAACTACACTGCTTGTTTCCTCCTATTCACTGGCTCTATAACACAGTGGCCAGTTTGTGTCTGTCACTGCTGTGTATGTAGCAAGTAGCTCTTCCAGAGATGTCATCTGTGTATTTCATGTTCTGAAATTATTGTTTTTCCTGTACTTCATCTTAGAGTGTGCAGAGACCCATGCGGAGCAGTCACTGATATCCTGAAGGGTATCTTTGAGAACATGGGGATGATGGGTTGGTGCTGAGAGGCAGAGAATGACAAGGAAATAGGATGTAGGGATCAGGAGCTACTCACCTCAGTGCAAAAACTCAGAAACTGTGTGTGTCATGCAAAAAAAAAAAAAAGATAAGGAGCATCTACCAAAATTGTGTCAAGAATGAATAGTATCAAACCATCTGTTCTCCTCTGAGCTCAGTGTGTTGGTTTCTCAGCTGCCAAAGTCTTACTCCATGTGTTGGGTTTTAGAGAGACTTAGGCCACTCGTGACATTCCTGTTGATGTATGACATGAAGTATTGTGTTTGGGGTTCTTAAATACAATAGGGAAGATTCAAGAGAGACATTAGGGAAAGGCATGGAATGGCAAAGCACTGGCATGAGTTTCTAACTCATATTTTGGATTTCTAGTGATTGAATCTCTACAGCTCTTCCTAGACAAACCATATTAGGAATGATATGGATTTAGTTGAACCTGACTTAGAACAACTTTTGCCCCTCCCTACTATTGTGTGATTTTATTGATGTGTTGGTTCTTTAGTTTGAAACAATATCTCAGGTCTCTCCCGTGTAAGAGTAAGTTTTTGGGTAGGAATCTCACTAAGCTTTATTCGCTGCCAGTGCAAAAACTGAACCTTGCTCATCTCTCAGCCTGAAACTCTCCAGTAAGTTTCCTGCTCCATATAGGTTGGGAAAAGTTTTTATTACTGTGTTATTTGAAAAAGGGTGAGCTTGAGGGTGGTTTTTCATATTAACTTTTCCCATTTCACTCATCACTTATTTTCTTATGTTTCTCCCATGAGGACCAGCCTTCCAGTGTTTGAAAGATGCTGCTGGGCCAATTCTTTGCCATCCCCCAGCTTCCTTTTTATGAGCTCTGGCCTCCCTGCCCCCAGATTCTGGAGAATGATATTTGGGTACTCTGCCCCTTCAGTGGCAGGTTTTTGACCAGTGTCTGTTGCTGTCTACTTGTGCTTTAGCCTTTCTTTTAATAACTGTCTTAAATGACACATATCTTGCATTGCTTGTCCGACTTGAGGTTTATTTCTCTCTCTTTTTTGCTGTTTTCCTTCTCACTGTTTTTTAAATTATTATTACTGTTTTAAATTCTCAGCTCCAGGGTTTCTTCCCTTTTACTCTTCCAATCCACTCTCCCATCCCATGAGAGGTGGGCAAGTGGCTGGGCCGTGCTTAGTTGCTGACTGGGAATAAAGCACAACAGTCCTTTCTTGGCACCCACAACGGGGCTGGAAGAGTTGGAGCTAATAATAGATAGATCAGAGTATGTTAGAGGAGATTTGTATCTGTTAACAGCTGCAGGTCATAATGGTGGTTCAGGTGTTCCCAAAGATCAGTTTACCTGACCCACACCATGCTCTTTTTTTATGCTGTACCTGTTAAAGGCTGATCTTGGGTCCTGCTGGTTTTTGGGCTCTGCAGTGTTTTGTGGTGTTTGACTGAGAGATCTGTTATTCAGACACTGACCTTGAGCCTCCTCTGGCATTTGGACTCTGCTTTGAGGCCACTGCTGTCCTTCAGGTTCCATCTCATGGACACAACTAATAATTTTTCACCTTCCTACAAGAAGTTTTTGAGGAGAAAACACAGAATGGCCAGGGCCTCATGACCCTCACAGGCAAGACTTTCTTCCTAATATCCCACCTAGCACTGCCCTCTGTCAGTGTGGAGCCATTTCCCCTTGTCTTGTCAGTCTAGGCCCTTGTCACAGGTCCTCTCCAGTGTTCCCAGGTCAGACACAGTCTCTTTGTTCCCTGGATCTGTACCATGGAATGCTTTGCAGCACTGTGTAGCAGGAGCCGTTTTGCTGTTTTTGTTCTCTGTCAGTAGCCACTTGATCCCTTCTCTGCAGGTACATTGGAAAAGTCCCTTTCCCTCCCTCCCTTTCTCCCTTCCTTTTTCTTTCTTTCCCCCAAATCTCCCCACTTCTCTGCTTCCCACTGCATTCTCTTTACCTCCCCCTTTGCTGAACTGGTGGCTGGCTGCTGCTTTCCTGTCACTTCCCCTGCTCCCCATTCTTTCACAGAGCTTTGCTCCTCTCTGCACAACTCCATGTCATGCCTGGCTGCCTGCACAGCCTGTGTTGGTCTTGGAGAAGGGCAGGGAAGTTGGGGTGTGCAGCAGGAAGATCAGGAGTTGTGTGGCTGGTCCATACTGTGAAAAACCCTCCTGTGTGAAAAGGGTTCCTTTCCTTCAGGCTACAGGAGCAATGTGGCTCTGGTTGTACCTACAGCCACAGGAAAGCCCCAGGTGCAGGTAGGCTCTGGAGTGCTGTGCCCAGCCCCCCACACTGCTCCTTCTTTGTGCTGTAACAAGGGATGGCTGGTCCAGCACAGCCACAAGATGTTCCTGGACCCTGCGGTGGGACCCTCCACCTGCCTGCAGCCTGCCCTGCTTTTCTTCCTCTTTCTGTGCAGTCATTTAATTTGTTTCTCAGTTTCTGGCACTAATTTTTCTTTTTCATGAGGTGTGAGCCAGGTTCCTGTGTCCTACACTGTTCTTTACCCATATAAAAACCCCAATGGCTGATCTCTTACACCTCACACTACTTTTTTTGACTCTGTTCAAGATAAACTGCAGAAATTCATCATCCTTCACTGTTTATTCTTCCTCCTCTCTTAATAACACCTTCAGGATCACAACAAATGCCTCCCATGCCCTATTCCATACCTGACACCATTACTTACCAAGCTGGGGGAGGTTCTGGCTTTTAAAAATCTCTCAGCTGCTCTAGGATGGGCACTTGACTTGAGTTGTTTCTCAATCCTAGTTATCCTCTCTGCTCTCAGCACGGTGTTCTGGCTGCTGTTTATCTTGCTGTGCTCTTTCCTGTACCAAGGTGACTGCCCTATCTCCTGAAAGGTTCATCTCCATCTCTGGGATCCCATTGACGTTGGTCTGGAACACACACTAGGACATAGAACACTTTTTATGTGCTCACTGCACGTCAGTAATGCTCCAAGAGAGCCTACGGTGAGCAAAAGCTTCCCTTTCCTTCTGCTTGCACTGACATGTGAAATTAGAGATTTCCAGGCAGGCTGGGTCTAAAGAGTTGGCCTAAATGTCTCCATGGGCCTAAGCTCCCTCTTGGGGAGCTCACAGCATTGGCCAAACCTGGTGGTTTGGAGCTCTTTGAAGTTTGCCAGGGCCGTCTGCACATCCTATTGGGAAGGTGTGAACAGGATCCCCGAACTCCGCTGCTGTGTTACCATTCTGTGTCTGGAGCAGCTCTGGTTTGTGTCCCAGGATTTACCTCAGAAATTCAGTTGCTCAAGAGCGTGTTCTGTCTGGGAGGATAAGCCTCTCTAAATGGTTTCTGCTCTTTTTCAGGAGAAGAAGTTGCCCTGTACTGTGCCAAGTACCTTCCTGAGATCATCAAAGACCAGAAGGCGTACAAGGAAGGCAAATTGCAAAAGGTGAGAGGCAAACTCTGCCCTGGACTGAGTAAGTGCCAGCATGGAGGAAAGCTCTTGTGTCAGTACCCAGTTGGGTATGGGTGGTCAAGGGAGGTGATGGAGTCTCCATCCTTGGAGCTGTTCAGAACCTGTCTGGGAATAGTCCTGGGCAACTGACTCTGGGTGTCCCTGCTAGAGCAGGGGGTTGGATCAGGAGAACCTTGGAGGTCCTTGCTGGCTGCAGCCATGCTGTGATTAGTTACCATGTGTGTGCTGGAAGAGACTGGATTGTACAGTATGGCGGGCAGGTATCCCATAGGGAAGGGGCAGCCACTCATGTCTGTGTTCACACATAGGCCCTGGAAGATGCATTCTTGGCCATCGATGCCAAGCTCACCACAGAGGAGGTGATTAAGGAGCTCTCTCAAATGGCTGGGCGGCCACAGGATGATGAAGATGAGAAGGAGAAAGTTGCTGATGAAGATGATGGTAAGTCAGATGCCACTGAACAGACAAGGCTGCAGCTCCAGGACAGGGACATAGAGCAGCAGGGTCAGGTCTCCTTGGGCACGTTTTCTGTCCCAATTTCTCAGTTAAATTTTGGCTAAGTTGAGCTACTGCCCCTCGGCATTGTCCGTGGCTTTGGGTTGGTGCTAGGGGAACCCTTAGCCATGTGGGAGCCTAATGCTATGGATAACAAACCAGTCTGTCACCGTTTTCTATAGGGCTTCCTCCATGGGTTGCAGGTTTCCAGGATGTGTCAGGAACTCTGAGCTGGGCTCAGTTGTGGAAGGGAAATGATGTGGTGGCAGCCACCAGCTGCAGGTAGGATTGAAGCAGATTCTGGTCTCTTCAGCAATTCTTCTTCCCTCAGAGAAGCAAGTGTTCCACCAGCAAGTGATTGCCAGCCCAGGAGGTGTTTCCTGGGGTGGAATCCTGTGCTGCCCTCGCTGAGTACCTTGTGACCAGCCTTGAGGCAGATGCAAGGCAAATCCTATCACTTTGAACAATATTATCAGTCTGGAAATGCTGCATTTGTTGGTTCTTTTTCTCCAGCTGACAGGGGTGGAGTGGGTGGTCGGTTGGGTTTTCTTTCTTTTTGTTCTGTATTTTCAGGAGCATTTAGGATAACTGTATTTGTTTTCCTTTTGAGATTAAATAGCAAGGCAAACTATACGCAAGGGGATGTCAGTAGGGAAGCAGCAGTCATTGGCTTGTGGTCATTGGGGAAAGTCTTCCCACTTTCTGTCTAGTCCCACTTGAGAGATGCTGCAGTCACAGCCCAAAGCTGTGCTCTCTCACCTGTTGTACCTGTCCAAGTGACAGTTGGTGTTTCAAGCCCATGGAGCAGCTGCTCTCTTGTTCCCAGCTGTAACATTCATGACCAAACCTGCACATGAAAGTGGTGACTGCTTCCCTGTGGCTCCCAAGGAGGCTATGCTTGGAAAAGTGTCTACCCCTCAGCCACACACCTGATGTGAACACTCTGCTACTCCCAGCCCTTAGCCTGATGTAGGCACTGTGGTGCTGTCAGCTGGCCAGGGAGCACTGGGTCTGGGGCACTGGGGGCACTGGCAGGCTGTGCCGTGGTCAGAACCATGACCTTGCTGTTCCCATCCTGCTCACCTGCAGCACCTGGGAGCTGTGGGAGGGAGCAGGCCTGGCCACGTGCTCAGAGTCAGCCTGGAGAGCACTGCTGGAACTGCCAGCAGCAGCCTCAGCTGGGGCAGCTCACCACAGGACCCAGTGTGGTGGGTATCCTGCTCTCTGACCCTCTCTGTCCTTCGCCCCCTCCCTTTTCTGTTTGCAGTGGATAATGAGGAAGCTGCTCTTCTGCACGAAGAAGCCACAATGACCATCGAGGAGCTTCTCACACGTTATGGACAGAACTGCACCAAGAACCTCAAAGCCAAGTCTGTAGCTGCAGCTGGGGATAACGCTGTGGAGGGGACAGGCAAGCAGCATGATGGGGAGTCAAATATGAATGGAGAGGCTGACCCAGGGGAGCTTCCCGACCACAAGGAGAGGAAGAACGGGAAACCAGATGAAGAAATCACGGGTATTTCCTCCACCTCAGACAAAGCCAGCGCTGGAGGCAACAGCCCTGCTCTGCAGAAGCCTGAACTAGGCAAAGGTGACGAGGCCGTCACCTCTTCTACTGGGGAGGCCGGGCCCTCCTGCTCCTCCACGGGAAAGCCCCAGCGCACAACCAAATCCAAATTTTTTGAGGACAGTGAGGATGAGTCAGATGAGGTTGAGGAAGAGGAGGAAGACAGTGAGGTAGGAAACAGCACTGGGACAGAGTGGCCTTCTGGCTGGGCAGAATGCATTGCTTATGGTGGTACTTGAGACGAGCCTCTGGCTCATCCTAGGTGTGTCCTAGGAGCAGATGTTTCAGGCTGATCCCTTGAGGCCATCCCATGGGAATGTTTGGGATTGTTGAGCTAACCCTGAAGGACACACCCTCATCCTGCAGCGGCCATAGCTGATACCCCTCAGTCCTGCTGCATGCACCATCCCTTCATCCACTGCCATAGTGATACCAGCTGCTCTGGTTGTAGCCATCAAGTGTGGGGGACACATGCCAGGTCACCTCACACCTCTGGGGGAACTGACCATTGGTTCCCAGGATGGAGGGACCAGCAGAGGGACAGTACCAAGTGTCCTGTGTGACTCCTGTGATATCTCTTTCTTGTAGGAATGCAGTGAGGATGAGGATGGTTACAGCAGTGAAGAGGCAGAGAATGAAGACGATGAAGATGACACTGAAGAAGCAGGAGGATGAGGATGAGGAGGAGGAAATGTTGTTACCGGGCATGGAGGGGAAAGAGGAGGTGCACATGCTGTTTTTGTGTTCTGCAGCTTAACATGGAGCCAGGAGCACTTGGGAGACTCAGCTAGGGGTTGTTCCTGTTCAGGTGGGGATAGAACACCCTGTGTGCATTCCAGGGGCTGAGGGTGCTGCTGACAGCCTGGGTTTGTGCAGAAGCTGAGGGATGGGCCTGGATCTGGATGGCAGGTTAAGATCGAAGAGGCTGATCCTGCTTCTGGGTGTGGGGTGCTTGGAAAGCAATGTGGGAGGAGAGCATAGGGCAGGAGCAGGTGGGCTCTGCTGGCACCACTGCTCCAGAGCACGGCATCACTCCTCATCAGGCCAGGGCTGTGGCTTTTCAGCCTATGGCAGCAGGATCAGGCAGGCCAGGAACCCGGGAGATCAGGTTCAACAGGGATATGGCTTCTTTTGGGGAGATGTCCTGGCTTGCAGTGAGGATGTGCTCAAGCTGGGCTGGGGCTGCAAGTTAGCACATTAGAGTGGAGGGTACGGACGTGTGGAACACCAGAGAATCCTGACCCACTGAGCTGCATGAGGCTGGGACAGAAGTGTTGCCTGACCCACCCCTCAGTGAACACACTCCTGGTGTTTCCCACTGCCCTGGGGCTTTGTCCATTGTTCCATATGTGCTTGTAGGGTGAGATGCAGCACCCTGAGATCTGGGACACTGCTGGGGCTGTGGCAGCTGGTGCTGGTTGCCTTAGTGACATGACACAGAGACAGAGAAAGGAATCTCACCAAAATTCTGTCTCTTGTAGCCTGGCTCAGACAGCGGGACCACCGCTGTCGTGGCACTCATCCGGGGCAAGCAGCTGATAGTGGCCAACGCCGGCGACTCGCGCTGTGTCGTGTCGGAGGGTGGCAAGGCCGTTGACATGTCATACGACCACAAGCCAGAGGATGAGGTGGAGCTGGCCAGGATAAAGAATGCTGGTGGCAAGGTCACCATGGATGGAAGGGTGAACGGTGGCCTCAACCTCTCCAGGGCTATCGGTAAGCAGGAGGGGGGATGCTGGCAGGCCTGGCCTTGGAGCTCTGGCCTCGGGACAGCCATACTTGCAACACTGCCAGCCACTGAGGTTATGGAACAATTTTTAATGAGATGAGTAAAACCTCTTCAATATTTGATGGAAGATTTCAGTCTAATTGGAGAAAATGGCCATGAAACAGTTAAACATCAGTGGAAAGCAGCATCTGCCACCTCCCAGGCTGTAGTGCCACCAGCTGGCTTGTCAGAAGCCACCTCATGTAAACTGTCCCAAAACCAGACAGCTGCATTTGGAATAGGGCTTCTCCTGCTTACTGGCTTATTGAGGAACCTTGGTGTGTTGCTTCCTGGGGACCTGGCTTCATGGCAGTCTGAGGGTTTTGTTCATCTGTGCATGTGCAGAAGGACCCAAACCACTGAAATCACAAAATCATTATCTTAGTGTAAAGATACAAAAACACCTCTAGGATGGAAATGAGGAATTTATCTGGCATTCCCACCTGCTATTTTGTGGTGGCCATGGAAGTCCCTTCAGAGGATGTGATTCCTGATAAGCTGCTAGCCAGAGCTGAGGGCCAGTTTTCTCAAGTGAACTTTGAATCATAAAACGAACCCTGGAGTGGTTTGGGTGGGAAGGGACCTTAAAGCTCAACCAACTCCAGCCCCCGCCATAAGCAGGTACACCTTCACTAGAGCAGATTGCTCCAGACCCCATCTAGCCTGGCCTTGATCACTTAAAGGGATGAGGCAGCCACAGCCTCTTCAGAGGTGACAGATGCTGTGTGCTGTTGGCCTGGTGTTGCCTCAGAAGGTGGGGAAGGGGCACTTGGTTTGGAGTGAAGAGAGGCTGAGCTGGCCAAGGGCCCTCTTCCCAGGGCTCGCCAGAGCTTCCGCCTGGAACCTGCAATGGTTCCTCTGCCTCATGGCCCACAGCCTGATCCCCGGCTGTGGGAGCACTCGCTGATCCCACTAGGAATGCCCTTTGGCAGGGCTGTGCTGCTCACTGTCCAGGGCAGGCAGCACTGCCTGTGCCCAGACATCTTCCTCCCCACCACAGGGGATCACTTCTACAAGCGGAACAAGAACCTCCCCCCAGAAGAGCAGATGATCTCTGCCTTGCCTGACATCAAAGTGCTGACAATAAATGATGACCACGACTTCATGGTCATTGCCTGTGATGGAATCTGGTGAGTGGTGAGGGAGCCGTTGTGCCTCTGGGGCATCGCCGCTCTGGCCTTTCTCCAGAACTGGGCCTGAGGAAGGCCTGTTGCACACTGTGGCATGTGTGCTCCCTTTGCCTGCCCTTCTGACCTCTCTGCTCTGCAGGAATGTGATGAGCAGCCAGGAAGTGGTGGATTTCATCCAGTCGAAGATCACCCAAAAAGATGAGAATGGAGTCCTGCGGCCACTCTCCTCCATTGTAGAAGAGGTAAGATCTGAGGCTCTGCTGTCCTTCCAGCAACATGGTGTTTCTGCGGCCCAGCTCGGTGCCTGGCTGTACCCTCCGACTCCCTCAGATGGGTTCCTGGGTACTCCAGCCAGTGTCTGACCTCAGGGGTGCTGTTCAGCCAAAGGAGTTTCTGCCCACATTCAGCGACCTGAGGTTGCCAAGGCCATCTCTGTCTCTTGTGCAGTGGGACCAGCATTTGACTCATCCTGTACAGGTGTGGCCTGGCAGTCCCTGAGCCACTGTCAGGTGCTGGAATGGGCCCACTGCCTCGGGGTGGTCCCACTGTATGTCTGTGCTCTCTGCTGACGTGCCCTGTCCCTCCCCAGTTGCTGGATCAGTGCTTGGCTCCAGACACGTCAGGAGATGGCACCGGCTGTGATAACATGACCTGCATCATTATCAGCTTCAAACCCCGTAACACACACCCACCTGCCGAGAGTGGGAAGCGGAAACTGGGGGAGACGGCAGCACCAGCAGAGGAGAACGGTGGGGACAGCACCAAGAAGGCCAAACTGGAGTAGCAGGGCCCACCCGGGGACTGGGCCGTGCTCACCAGACTCTCGTTTCTTACCCATGCTGAACTCAAGACTCCAAGTCTTGTCCTTTTTTTAGCCTTAGCAGAGGCCTTGTTTGTCTGTGTCCTGGTCGGGGGGTGGGGGCGGGTCTGGTTAGCAAGGGCATGTCGCACTGTTCATCCGTAACCATTCCAAAGAGGGAGCGAGGACGGAGCTGCGCCTGGGAGCGCTGCAGTGCAGAGCCCATGGTGAGGAGGAGGAGGATGTCCCCCCATTGTCTCCATGTGGTTGTTGCCATTTCTGTGCCTGTGAATTTCCGTTTGGAGGGAAGAACTTTTTCACTGTTGAGGTTTTTTTAATCTGCACCCGATTATTTAAGGCCCTTTCTGTTTTTATTTGTGAAACAATCTGGCAGTGGTGCTGCAGCCATGCCATGTTCGGTTGTACACTTTCAATCAATACTTTTTTCAAACTAAAAGACCAGAAAATGTAGCTGTGATCTTGGTCCTTGGTTCTTTCCTGGAGGTGGGAGGTTGAGGAAGGTGGGGTGGGGAAGAGAACATTTGTCCTTGGGGTCTTGGAGCACTGCAGGGCTTTGGCCTGTGGCTCCCAGTTCCCCCAGGATGGCTCTTCTGAGGAGTCTCACAGAGAGCAGACATGAGAGTCTGGAAACAGTTCTGTGTCTGAAGGGGTGAGTGTACCAGTCACGCTCCTGCGCTCACCTGTCCACAGCAGACAGCACCCATTGAGCTGCATCTTCTGTCAAGGTATGGCGAGAGGCAGCTCCTCCTTGATGCTCAGCTCGTACAAGGTATGTCAATACCTGTGGCTGCTCCGGCAGGAGTGAAGTCCCTGAGCTCTAAAACACTGACGGAAGGGTGGGCTATAGAGGTGGGCTCTCCCTGTGCAGCAGAAAGCCCATGCACATGACAAATCACTGGAAAAGAAAAGCACTCAGTGGTGATCCATTATTTCTTTTCTTTTTTACACACAACTGGCCCCTTTTATGTCAGTTTCCCACATTTGTTCTTTCCCCAGTCCCTCCTTTCCCCACACCCTGGAGCAGTCCCACCTGCCCCAGGATTCCATGGGGAGCCACAAGCTCTGTGGGCAGCAGACCCCACTGATGCCAGAGGGGTCTCCCACTGGCCCCCTCGACCTCAGGCACCCCTGGCTCTGACCATCCTGGGGCCTGGGCCCCTATGGCAGCCAGGCCAGAGCCTCCACTGGCTCTGCAGAGGTGACCAGGATGTGTCCCTGCACAGCCTCCGGGATCCTGTGCTCCCCTATGTTCCTGGTGAGCTGCCATCATTGGACCTGCCAGGCAGCCATAGCAGAACCCTGAGCAGCTGCAGCAAGGTAAGGCAAACACCTGCAGCTCTAAGGGCTTTTGATGTGGCACAGGACCCTCCACAGATTTTGAGTAAAAATCACCATGATAAAACATCAACAGAGCACACAGAAAATGGTCTAAACCCAGTTATTGCTCAATACAGGTTACTAATGGGAGGTCATCGCTAGTCAGAGCCATTTGGGGGACTCCACAGAGACTGGGGGAACTCCTGCATCAAAAACCTTAACGACCAGGAACAAAGTTTAAAACCAAACCTTCTGGAGGTGGATGTCTAGCAGCAGGAATGGGACGACAGCACATGCAATTGAGACAAACTGTTTTTAATGCCACTGAGCAAAGCTGCCTAAGCTCAGGCTCCCAGGGACTGCAGAAATAACTAATGTTTTAGGACTGCTTCTCCCTATGACTATTAATTCAGTTTATTCAAAATTTGGAGTCCCTTTGGCCAGGACATTCATAGCAGGGAGGAAGCATGAGGTACTGAGCAACCCCTTCCCAGAATGATCCTGAGATAAACCTGCCTGGCAGCAAGTAGAAGATACGCTGAGAACAAACCTACTTTTGCAAAGGAAATAAATCTTTTTGGGAGATCTCCTCAGGCAGCCCCATTCCAAGGGAACACACCAGCTTATCCAGAGTTTCTAAGCATAGAAACCAAATCCAACTGCAGCAGCAGAGGGTATTTCTGGCTCTGAAGCACCAGAGCCGCACAGGGCTGCAGGAGCGCAGCCTGGACAATCCAGACACCAAAGCAGTTCAGGACTGGGCAACTCACTGCAGAGCCACCAGACAGGGTGGGGAGCCAGAGCTTGGGGCCACCAGGGAAGGGGGTCAAAAGTAACATGAGAGACACCACCTGTGCTGGTGAGGCACAGATGAACTGCAGAAGCCAAGAGTCCAGGACCAGAGGGTGGAGCTCATCTTTGGAAAGGGAAGATCTGCAGTGCAAGGCACTGCCGAAGGCATAACCCAATCACATGGGAACCCCAGAGCAGCTGGAGGAAGCTGTGCAGGTGAGTCAACTCAAAAAACCTCATCTCCTATGGAGACAGGCTGGGAGAGCTGGCAATGTTCAGCCTGGAGAAGGCTCCAGGGAGACCTCACAGTCACTTCCAGTGCCACAAGGGGCTCAAGGAAAGCTGAAGGGACTTTGGACAGGGGCCTGGAGGGACAGGACAAGGAGGAAGGGCTTCCCACTGCCAGAGGGCAAGGTTAGATGGGATATTGGGAAGGAATTCTTCCCTGTGAGGGGGCCGAGGCCCTGGCACAAGCTGCCCAGAGAAGCTGTGGCTGCCTCCTCCCAGGAAGTGTTCAAGGCCAGGTTGGACAAGGCCTGGAGCACCCTGGTCTAGTGGAAGTTGTCCCTGCCCACAGCAAGGGACAGAGATGAGCTTTAAGCTCCCTTCCAACTGAAACCCTTCTGTCATTCTGTGACTGCCCAACTCTGAGCAGCAAAACATCCAGAAGCAGTTTTTTTTTCCACAGGATACTGCAGTGGAGTCAGAGCAGCCAGGATCCCACTGCCTGAGACTATGCAACACTTCTGGCAATGGGTCACTACCCACCCACAACCCTTGGCATCATCCCATGGTTCCTCCGCACTGGCCTGGCTGCAGGATGGGTCCCTGTGGGGATCAGCACCACAGATTGGAGCTGAGGGGCTGCTGCCCTCCCCCAAGCATGCAGCCTCCTCTCAGGGCCGATCAGTTGGCACAGGCAGGGCAGAGGCCATGACCACCCCTGCATCGCCTGGGGGGCCTTGTCCTCATACAGGTGCAGATGTGATGCCTGTCATCCATGCCATGCACCTGTGCTATCCAGGGGCATTTTGCCACAGGAGACAGAGGGACCCTCAGAAAGCAGCTTTATTTCCTAGCAGTGCCTCTGGGAAAGAGGCAGACAGGGCTGGTGCAGGGTGCAGCAGTGCTGGGTGCAGTTGGCACCCACCCAGGACCCAGCTCCGGGGGTTGGGCGTGCTGACAGAGGGGGACTGGCCCTGCCACTGGAGGGCATGGCACCTGTGTGAGGACCAAGGCTCTCCCCCTCAGATCCTCATCATTCCACAGGGACACCCACGAAGCTGCCCCTGTCACTGGTGGCTCCCAGGGAGTCCCCAGAGAGACTCTGCCCAGACAGGGCACTGCTGAGGCTCTGCGGCCGGGCAGGACGTGGCATCACTTCGACAGACACCTCCACCTCGATGGTGACACCTTCCCTGGAGACAAACACTGGCCTGAGGGCAGCAGCCCAAAGTGGGAGATCACCCGCCCCTGCCCAGGACAGCGGGAGCAGGGGAGGCTGTTTGGAAGGGATATGCCACTCCCTCAGCCCCGCCAGCACAGCCACCCTGCTTACCTGTCAGAGGCATCCTGGCCTTCACTCAGCATGCTCCCCGCAAGGGCCACTGTGCTGGCTGACTGGCTGTCCTGCTCCGGCCACACTGGCCCTGGGCGTGGGCTGCGACTACTGCTGGGGACGGAGGCAGCAGAGTCTGGAGCTCCGTCCTCACCTGGTCTGGGCAACACTGACCACAGCTCATTCACTGGGGAGAGAGAGCACTCTGTTCCCAAGGACTGCTCCTCTCTGGAACAGGGAGGGCACAGGCCAGGGCCCACCAGCTGTGTGGGACTCACATTTGGCCAAGTTCTCCAGTTCCACCACACCAAGGTCTCCAGGTGTGCGGCTGCCCCTGCAGCCCCAGCGGCTCCGGCACAGAGACAGCACCACAGTCCCATACACATAGGTGAGCATCAGGGGCACGCCAACACCTGCGGGTGGACAAGCGGTTACTGCCCAGCCCCAGCCCTGGTGCCTCTAATCCCAGACATCCCTCAGAGCCACTCCCCAGCCACAGCCCTACTCCCCAACATGGGCAGTGCCATCGACACTCACCCACAGTAAGAGCTGTTATGATGGGGGACACAAAGAGAGAGAGGAGGACACTGCTGGTGACAGAGAGGCACTGCTGACACCCCGACAGGCTGCTTCGCCGGCTCTGGCCCAGCACCTCAAGGAAAAGACAGAAAGCTGAAGGGTTCTTGAACAGCTCTACAATGACCACGGCACAGCCCCAGGGACAAGGCCTCTTCCCAGCCTACCAGAGCTTCAGCCACAGCCACCCTGGCACCCCACCCTCTCCTAAGGGACAGGCAGCCACAACAGCACTGACACCACATCACAGGTGTTCTGGGACAGCCCCCCTAGAACCCTTCCTCCTTTTGCCCACCCTGACCCCACTCCCCAGGCTGAGCACACCCATGCTGGTGGGGACTGCTGGAGAGCAGCAGAAGGTCCCGGTAAGGAGGGACTGTGGGCCACCAGGGGTGGTACAGGAACAGGCTGTGGGCAGTCAGGGGTGGTACAGGGATTGCTGAGGGTGGTCAGGGGCGGCACAGGGATGTGCTGTGGGCAGCAGGGAGCACTGTGAGTTGGTCCAGGCCGAGGGCCATGGGCCGCCAGGCTCACTGGGGAGCAGGACCACAGGGACTCAAGGACCTCCTGCCAGTACCTTCCTACCCATGTAGATAGGGATCCCAATGGTAATAACAGGGACAGCAACACCCGCGGCAAGTGAGATGACCATGGGCGCTCCCAGCACCATGCCCAGCTGCCACAGGATCCTCCGGGTCCGTGACCATGGCCTCTTCCCCCAGAAGGTGCAGCCAGAGGGGCTGTGGGGACAGAGCAGGGCTGAGCCAAGGCTCCTGCGAGGGGCAGGCACAGACCAGCACAGCCTGGCCCCATGCCAGATGACACCCACGGGCCCACCGGAGAGCAGGCAGCCAGGTTTCCCCAACCCTGAGCTCCACCTGCCTCCTATGGGGTGCCAACAGCTGGCCCCAGCCCTGCCAGACCAAGTGGTGCAGACCACCCTGCTTGCCCTGGCCAGCCCCAAACCTGGGGCAGGGCCTGGCTGCCCCCATCCTAGCCCCTCACCTCCTGTCAGGGCCCCCAGCCCTGGTCCAGGAGAACCCCCAACCCCCATGGCCCTGCACTGACCTCAGGAAGTGCACATCAGAGATCTCCTGCAGGCAGAGCCAGCAGAAGAGGCACCCACAGACTGTGCAGTTCATGCGGTTGCAGCTCCCATCATTGATCTTCATGATGAAGGCGCTGCAGCGAGGACAGACCTTGATGTCCTCGGCCTCAGCTGGAGGGAGATGAGACAGGATGGGGGAGCAGGACAAAAGAGTGTGCATCCAGCCCCACATCCTGTCACAGCCTGTCCCATGCTCCTCCCATCCCACAGATGTCACGAGGGGAGCCAAGATCCCTCCACACACCCCAGCCCAACTGGCACAGGGACTACAAGCCTGCAGCAGAGGCAGTCAGAGAGAACTCTGGCTCCTGGCTGCAGCAGCCCCGCAGGCAGGAGGCACAGAGGCACACAACTGTGCCAAACCCTTGCCCTGCTGCTCCCACCCTGGGCCAGGGCCTCACCGTGGGCCAACTCCTCCGGTTGGGCCAGCTGTGCTGTGGGGGTGACCAGGCTGGGGGCCGGTGGCACTGGTCCACAGGGGCCATCAGGGTGCCAGGGCTGACGGCAATGGTAGCAGAACTCGGTGCCACAGCCCTCACGCCCACAGGTGAGGCGGGGACATTCAGCACAACCATGGGCAAAGACAGCGTAGCTGTGGGGAGAAGGCAGTTGGAGACGGAGTACAGAAGGGTGCCCCCTCCCTGGCACAGTCAGGCTGGGCTGTGGCAGTCCCAGTCCTGCACTGAGCTAGAGCCACAGCCCTGGCTCAGGAGGGCCAGGATACACCCTCACCAGCCCATCCTCTCCAGCACCCACAGCCCTGGGGCTCACAGACTAGCTAGCACAGGCTCTGCAGCCAGACCAGCACTGTGCAGCCAGACCTCTCCTAGGCCACCAGCCCTAGCAAGTAGAGCTGCACAGGCTCTGCAGCCAGACTGGGACTGTACACCTTTCTGGGCAGGTCCAGCCCAACACGGGACCAACTGATGACGAACCCAGCCTGGGAAGGGCTCACAGGACACAGGCACACACTGCTGCTGTGGGGAGGGGGGCCCATGCCAACCCCCTCTCTGCTGGGGCTGGGGGTACCTGCAGTCAGGTGCAGGGCACCAGCGGGTGCCAGGATCAGCCACTAGCAGCCGTCGCAGCAGGAACTCCTCATACTTGTCACGGAGGGTGGGCTCGGGCAGGAGCCGGTGGACATCGGCAGGCTGGAGCACAGCAGGGCAGTGTGGGCAGGACACTGGCACACGGCTCTCGCTAACAGCAAGGCGCAGGTACTGCTCCAGGCAGGCCCAGCATGAGCGGTGGGTGCACGAGGCCAGGGTGGGAAAGGCCTCAGGGGGCTGGGGCAGCAGGCACAGGGGACACTCCTCCAGCGCCTGGCCCTCGCCCAGGGGCAGTACCACACATGTCTCCTCAGGTTCCTCTGGCTCTGGCTCCGGTGGTGTCTCCCCGCTGAAGGCCTGTGACTTTCGCCTGAAGCAGCCCAGGAGCCGTCGGGGCCCAGATGCATGTGTGGACCGGTCCATGGTGGCCCGTCAAGGTAGCCACCGGGGGCTATTGGGCTATGGAGGGCAGCAGGGAGGTGCCAGCCCTGGTGCAGCCCCCATGGCCTGGCTCCTACCTGGGCCTCGACACAGGTAATGGCAGAACCATCCCCAGCTGCAGTCAGTGCCACTCAGCCTACAAAGGAACCACTCCTGAGAGCAAGCCCGTGCCCTGGGAACAGGCCCTCAGCACCCACAGAAGCCTGAGAGCACCCTGCCGACAGGCCCCAAGCCCGTCCTGCCCCATCCTGTCTTCAGCTCAGCATGAAAAGCCCAGGATCACAGAACTCCCAAATCCCCAGTGTGGGGAAGACAGCAGCAACACTGTGACAACCAGCCCATGCACAGGACAGTGTGACATTCACACCCATCCCTACCCCAGGGCTTCAGGGTTCTCGCCAGTGTGAGACATGGCGAAAGCAATTTCACGGGAGTTCAATTGCCAAGGCACCCAAGACCCAGTTCATTCAGTGACGAGGAGCCAGGTGACTCCAGCACTGAAGTAAATCTGTCCTTTTCCTTACTTAAAGCTCATTAATCCATGGCCACATCACATTCCCTCCCTGTGGTTCTTCCCTCTCTACACCCCAAAGTTGCCTCCTGCCCTCCCCAGCTGAACAGCACTGCCACATCCCACAGCCTCCACAGCGTTCCCATGTCAGCTCTGCCAGAGGCAGAAGCGCTGGCACGGGAAGAGGCAGGAACCAGTGACACTCAGGTGAGACCAAGCAGTCTGATCATACCTGCTCTGCTGGGCCAAGCACTGGCTCTGCATTGCCCCCGGGGATACAGCCCTTCCCAGGGGATACAGCCCTTCCCAGGGGATACAGCCCTTCCCAAGGAGGGGGCAACTGCAGAGCTCAGGGAACCCGGGCAGAGGCTGGATTTACGTGGTAGCTGGAGAGAGACGGCCAGCGTACCTGTCAGCGGGGAATCATCGCTGGCAGCACGGCACGGCCACAGCTCCCCCGGGACGGCCACAGCCCGACACATCCAGCGCCTTGGGATCTGCAGAGGGACAGCAGCCATCCGTGAAGGGCCCGAGCCGCGGCTCACACCGCCAGGGCCGCCGGGACGCGGACCGGAGCCACCGGGAGAGCACACCGAGCGATGTGGGCGCGGATCGGACACAGCCCCGGAACACGGCCCGGCTGCGGCCCTGCACCGACCGCCCTCGGGAGCGGCTAGAGCACGGCGTGACCGGGCAGCCAGCGGCGCTCCGGCCCGGCGGGCGGGACGCAAAGCCCTGGATGTACCCGGGCTGACCGCGCGGAGACACCGGCAGGGGACTCACCGGGCTCTGCGGGCACTGGGGGAGAAGCCGCAGCCTCCCCTCAAGGGGCACAGAGACCGTCACCGTCCGATAGCGGCGCCGGTCCC